>VUYV01000034.1:2279102-2563227 GCA_008711295.1 Anarhynchus alexandrinus | reverse complement strand
CCCCTCGCGCGAGCTCCCCTGAGGTACCGCCGCCAGCACCCCTCGCCAGATAGGCTTTCACTGGCAGCAGAGCCTGCCAAAACCCCTGATTTAAGTCAAAATTATCCTTACTATGAGGGTGGTCGTGTGCCGGCACGGGTCGCCCGGAGAGGTTGCGGGGTCTCCGTCCCTGGAGATGAGAAATAGTGTGGCCGGCAGGACTACTGGGGAGGTGATCGCCCTCGCTGTACTCGGCACTGGTGACACCCCACCTCGAGTACTGTGTTCAGGTTTGGGCCCCATCACTACAAGAAAGATATAGAGGTGTTGGAGCGTGTCCAGAGAAGGGCAGCGAAGCTGGTGAGGGGTGTATAACACAACTCTTATGAGGAGCGGCTGAGGGAACTGGGGTTGTTCAGCCCGGAGAAAAGGAAGCTGTGGGGAAACCTTACCACTCTCTACAACTACCTGAAAGGAAAGTGGGGGTCAGTCTCTTCTCCCAAGTAACAGGCGATGGGACAAGAGGAAACAGCCTCAAGTTGCACCAGGGGAGGTTTAGACTGGATATTAGGAAAAAATTCTACACCAACAGGGTTGTGAAGCACTGGAATAGGCTGCCCAGGGAAGTGGTGGAGTCACCATCCCTGGAGGTATTTAAAAGATGTGTAGATGTAGTGCTGAGGGATGTGGTTTAGTGGTAACTTGTCAGTGCTGGGTTAACGGTTGGACTTCATGATCTTAAAGGTCTCTTCCAGCCTAAACGATTCTATGATTCTGTGAGATACTCAAAACCTGACATGGTCCTGAGTGACCTCCTCTAACTCACCCTGCTTGCTGGACCAGTCCGTCTCCAGAGATGCCTTAAAGCCTTAAAGCCTCAACCTTTCTGTGATTCTGTGGTGTCTAACTGTATGAAAATGAAAACACAGTATAGAAGATTTAAAGGAGTGATGCACAGTGTCAGGTCTAGAGCAGGTAGTGCCTGACTGTGCAGAGAGCCAGCTGGGGAAGCCTGGGCATGGAGATGCCTGCAGGATGACATTAGACTCATAGAATCATAGAATACCAGGTTGGAAGGGACCTCAAAGATCATCTGGTCCAAGGTGTCTTGGTAAAAGCATGGTCTAGACAAGATGGCCCAGCACCCTGTCCACCTGAATCTTGAATGAAGTGTCTGATGTTGGGGAATCCACCACTTCCCTGGGGAGATTATTCCAATGGCTGATTGTTCTCATTGTGAATAATTTTCCTCTTCTGTCCAATCGGAATCTCCCCAGGAGATTCGTTAACTCTCATCTTTTCCATGTGACTCCTTGTAAAAAGGGAGTCTCCATCTTCTTTGTAGCCACCCTTTAAATACTGGAACAAAGGGACAATTAGGGACACATGGCCAGCTTTGCAAAGCTGTTACGTATTGGATGGTGCAGGCAGGCCAGTGGGACTTTCAGGGAGTTTGAAACTGAACTTACATAAAAGCCACTGGGTCAGAGGAACCACACCAAACACCTTTAGACACCAGATGTAGAGGTTTGTGCACAGAAGATAGTCTCCCAAGGTCCCCTATGTTGTCCGTAGAGAGAAGTGTGCCCTCCAGGGCCTGTCAAAGTAGCGGGATGAGTTTGTCTTTTGAAAAGGCTGGGCAATTTTAAGAAAACATGCTTTGCACCAATATATAACTAAAGCACTTTGGAAAATCTGGCCCTGGGGGATGACTGGAATCTGGAGGGAAGAATTCCTTCTCCCTTTTTGAGTCATGTGCTCGGCAAGCACATGTGGTGCCATCCTTTGTTCAGGTCTAATTTGGCCATTGTGCTAAGCCTTGTGAAACCTTGCTGGATTACTCAAGAGGATTCATTCATATTTCTGGTGAACCTCCTGCTTTATAACAAGGATTAAAAAAGGATATTACCTCACTGCTGATCGATGTCTTCTCCACTGATTTCTTATGTGACAGTGTAACAAATACTTTACTGTGATCTAGATTATGTTTGGTGTGTTTCAGCATCTGTCACTCCTCCATTTAGAACAGTTACATTAAAAAAATGCAAAAGCTTTTCTTCATCTTGTTTTAACATTTGTTTCACAAATGGGGAAAACCAGAATTTCAATTAAATATTTTAATTTAGGGCGTTGGAGAGCTGTGTTTATTCACTTAGTTAATTTATGAATGATTTCCATTCCAATTACAACACATTACAAACAAGCTAATGTTTGTATCCTGTATTGCCAGTTTGTCACTTTTTAGCGAGATGGTGAACTGTCATGGTCATTAGGGCAGATGGCATTGGCATGGATTGCACCCTGTAGTGCTACAGAACAGTCGTCATTTAGAGGAAAATCTCTTTTTAGCCATTGTGAAGATTAACATGCAAAAATTAGGGATGGGTTGTAGTTAAAAAGCTCCTTTACCACTGTCTTGCTGCTGATCTCTGCCTCTCTGTCGTGAGCACACTGACACAGACGATGTTTGCTGACCCTCAAGCTAGCACAGAACAGCCGAGCGCTGGAACAGGAAGCAGAGGTCGGGCTGTGCTGGCTTTGGACCCATGCTAGCATCCCTGTCTGACGCTGTGACTGCCATGGTGATGTACAAAGATACTCTGGCCTATCTCAGGTAACACAACATGACTGTGCATAATACTGGCATATCCTGAGGCATCAGCTTTGAAGTCTAGTGCTGTTACCTATCTGAGGGCATAGTTTGGGCATTAACTTACTCTTCAGGCAGTCTCTGGCCTGCCGTGTCCGGGAGGTCTGGATGAGTTCAGGCACGTGCACTTCTTCCCTTCAGGTAGCTGTGACTGACAATGCATGGGAACTGCTCCTCCGGGTCCGTACCCCAGCTGTGTCCTGCATGGCAAGTCTGCTTCCAGGACCCTGTGTGCTGTGGATGGGAAGCCTGTTCATACAGCCGAGAGATGAAAAACTTAATTTGGCCCGGTGACTTCCTGGTCTGAACAGTAGGAGCATCAGGTTTTGGGATGCATCCTGATTTACCCAGTGAGTAAGTATAGAGCTGTCCATAGAAACCAAACAGCCCCATTCAAAGTGGAAAAAATGATCCTTAGGTAGCACATTGACATATCCTTCACCTGGGGCCTTATCAGCTAGCAGGCCTTCCTTCAGAAAATCCAACAGGACCCCATGCCTCTCTCATTCCTTCCTAAGCACCCTCTCTTCTTAATCCACTTTTATAGGCTTCTAGGCTTTAATCCATACAACCAAAACCACCCTGAAGGAGCACCTAGCCAAGGACAGTCCTCACTACACTCTTACCTGGAGTTATTTTTCATTAGTTTGGTTTTTTTTTCCCATAGGCAGTTCCATAGTAACTTAAATAAAAATATTAAGAAAGTTCATATTCTAGTAACAACTCTTGCAGATAGTAATGGTTAGCTGTATAAAGGAAGTGTGAAGAACCCAAATATATGACAGCAGCCTGTGTGCATTTTAGAAATGGCTTTGGTTAGAATTTTCTTTCAGGAGATTTAAAATCGTCTTTAAATATCTACAGTGGTGTTAAATATGAATTTTAAACTTCAGAAAAACATTAAAAGCTTCGAAAGATGAACTTATTAAGCATAAAATTTGTTGAAAGCCAAATACCCAGTGAAGAAGCAAAGTAAGACATATATAGAATTCTATATGCAAATGTATAGAGTTATTATAATAATCTTTTCTGTCACACTGAGACAGTTATACACAGTGTTAAAGTACTTACAGCCCAGTTACCTTGTTCCTGAACTTTTCTCTGTAATTTCTCTATCGCTGAGCATTAAATATTTTAGATAGCAATAAAAATATGGGTAATTTTTACTTTCAAATGTACATTCATCTTCTCTATGAATGCTGTCTGCCTAGCTTGGGGCTGCCTTTAATTACTTCAAGGATTCTCTCCTGCAAAGTGAGAAGTGACTTGAGGTTCTGTAAATGTGTTTGTCACTTCTTTTTAATTCCTTCCTCTTTGCCAATATTATTTATTTTGACAGGGAGCTAACTTCACATTGATTTAATCTTCAGTGTTAAATAAGTGTCATTTAGACACTCAGGCCATGTAATGAGCCAAGCTCTCCCCATGCACAAAATTGTGCATTTATTACTGACCTTTCAGAATCTTTCAACTGGTATACTCTGGGCACTGCACAGCCCATTTTACCTTTGCTTTTTCACTTTCTTTTTTTCCTCCCATTGATGAACCAGGTGTTGAAGTCTTCACTAATTTTTTCTGAATCGCTAGGCAAGCTGAAAACAATTGGGAGCATAACTAAAGTAAAGGTTATACAGAGAATGCTTTGGATTTATTCCCTCAACCCAAATGAGTCCTTTGTCAATTTCTGAAGGAAAGAAAGAAAACGGAGAATAAAAGAATACTTGCCAATCTATATCAATTTAATAGAAAATAAGTCTTGTCACACAGATGTGATGTTATTACGATGGGAAGATATATTTTGTTCCTCCACAGATGCAACAGATTTTTGAAAAACTGTTGTCTTATCATATATCATTATAACACAAATGCCAATTTTCATTAAAATACTTGTGAAGGGGATTAATACCTGTTTTGCTACAATCTCTTAAAACACTAGCTTCCAACAGAGCCTGTGCCAAACCTGCAGCCATTCAATAACCACAGGACCGCTGGCAAAGAATGGACGTGTTACAAAGTTGCATGTAATGGTAAATGAAGAGGAAGGCAGGGCACTGAGAAGGGAGGCTTTTGGTCACACAACTTGTTGACAACTTGTTTTTTAATACATGCAGCTAAATGCATAGCTGTATTTCTCAGAAAAGATTATACAGTCCCACCTACATCATGGGGGACTGAGTACTGGAAAGCATTGACTGTACACAGGAAGTTGTTGGTTGTGTATGAATTCCCTGTGCAGAGCTGTAGCAAAAAGGGCTGCTGTGATATAAGGACAATCATGGACAGAAACAGGGAGGTAATATTACTTCTGGACTGTGAACTGTTGAGATAAATATTTGAAAGCTGGATACAGTTCAGGCCAGCATGTTTTAAAAAGGCACTGAGAAACGAGAGAGAATGGAGGAAAGAGTCACAAAAATTATACTGAAGACCCGAGAAAATGTCTCATAGTGAAGGATTTATAGAAGTTACTCTGTTCAATTACTCTAAAAGAAGATCAGGAGATGACTGGATTACAGCATACTTTCACCAGGGTTTCACATGGCTTTTGAATCTAACAGAAAAGGGTGTAGTGTCTGGAAGCTGAAGTTAGAGAAGTTCAGATTCAAAACTAAGCTCAAACATTTAATAGCAAGATAATTAAGCACTGGAACAACAGATCTGGGACAAGTAATGGTTCCATTTCCTCTTAATACCTTTTTGGAAGATGCCCTTATCAAATACAAGTTCTGCATGGGCACAAGCCAGAATAAAAACCTTACCCAAAAGTAGTAGCAATTGTTTTTTTTCCTTTTTGCAGGTTATTATAGAAAGGAAAATTTTCTTATAACTCACAGTTTGTTCTCTTCAGGTAAAAGAACATGATACTCTGATGGTCTTAGATGTTTGAAAACAACCCCTTTTCCCTTGGGTGCCAAATGCTCTCAGTAGCCAAGGCTGCTCTGAGGAGTTGTCCTCTGCCAGTGAGATCCTTTCTTTCCTGTCTGATAAATGGCTCAGTATTCAGGGTCTTCAAAATTGTCTGTCTTGGGGAGATGTTTCCCTGCATATACATCTCATGCTTATTTTTTTGGTGGCTGCTGTGTCTCTTTCCTGCTTCCTTTAACACAACATACTGATTTATTTCTTCTGCATATGTACTTTAAATAACTTTTTTCTCTTCTATTTTTGGATGATTTATCATGGCTGGATTGTTCTGGAACTGAGGACAGTGCACTTTGTTTCTACTTTTGTGCAGCTTTGGGCTATTTTTTCATTACATCTACAAAAAGTCCTTTCATGACAGTCTTCATTTACTAATTGGGAATAAAGCATGAGATGAATGTGAGAGGCACTGAGGCCACCACAAAGTACTTGAAGTTCTTCAAAAGACCACAGAGGACATCAGCAGTGCACTCACTTCTCAGGGTTCTTAGAACAGAAAACAAGACAAGTGTAATACAAATACTAAACGGTGTATGTTATCCTGGGAAAAGTCTGTACTACAAACCATTATACTGACCGTGCTTAAGTGGAAAGGCTGGCTTGCAGCTATATTTGGTTGCTCTGTTTGATGGCAAAGTAATATCCCACAGCTGAAAGTGATTTGAGGCACATTGATAATTCTACTTATTTTAAGTGAGGTAATGGGCATCATGGCTCTTAATAGCATGGGGAATATTTCTGAGAACATTTCTGAAAAGTGTGCTCAGTTATAATAGATGAGATGACCAACTTCTCTAACAGAAGGGCAAGTGACTATATTGCTGCAACGTATAAATGATGATTTAAATGTTCACGCATGTACCTTGGTGGAAATTGTGCTTAAAGATATCTTGTCATGTTTGAATGTGGGAACTGGCAACTGCTGTAGGAAGTACTGTCATGGTGTCTTAACAAACTATATAACCTCTATGATGATCAGTCTGCAAAAGGAAGAAATGGCAGCTACAAACATTTATGATCTGAGTATGGTACCCCTGAAACTGTTTGTGAACTCACAAATGTAATTTAAAAAATTATCCAAGTGAAATGTACTGCAGTGCATGACATGGGAAACATTAGCTGTGTGAGGAGGTTGGATGGAGGGATTGTCCAACAAGATGCACTCCTCATGCAGAGGCATTAGCTTTATTGTCTGATGACTGCTTTGTATTACACGTGATGTTCAGTGAAAGGGGTTAAACTGTGAGCTTGGCTGGTGGTAGAATCCACTGAATGGAAGAGTTTGACTTCCTCTTTTGTGTCAAAGAGGAAAATATCTCAAAAATTCTTCATGGATCCAACATGTTTTTCACAGAAATATCACATGTTTAAAAGTCATGCTCCACTTTAATCCATGTAATCAAATGAAAGTTAGAATTTTTTCTGGGACAAATCCACTGGAAAGAAAAAGTTTGCAGCTACACTCTGAATAACAGCACCTTTCTGAATTGCCTATTTGCTAATACCAGTGTTGGAGATTTGGGAACTTCAAGTGCGTAATAATGCAAGTTCAATTTAGGACAGGTCAGACAGAAGCTTTATTAACTATGATTGTAGTTAATGATGTGAGGAAGTGGGGAGTTGGAAACAATCACTGTTAGCTTTTACTTGAAAGGAATGTTCTTCTTTTAGTTAGTTAAAATTCTTAGCCATACCTCTCAAATCTTAAATATTAATAATTTTACTGCCATACCAGCAATGGGTGCCATATATCACCATGCTTATAGAACAGCAGCTTCTTTGAAGTTTTATGTCAAGATATCACAGTAAAGACAAGTTAAAATTTGCCCTTTATTTCACTCAGTCATCTTGAAAAGAAGGAAATATATATATATATTTGTGTGTGTATTTGTTAGGGACTGCATGAGTGAAAGAAAGAATTCTGTACAGGAGCAAAAGCTTTTCAGTCCACTTTATTAAGAGGGAGCACCACATTTGGTGGTGACATAAAGCTGCCCTAGACTGACACTACGAGCATCCCTCTCCTTACTTGACTTTCCCAGTTACTTACTCTTTTGGTCACTGGTCATCATCCTACCTATTTTTCGGAGGATATTCTCCAACTCAGACCTATTTGTCTCCTTGCATTCAGACACAATCTATGCCCTTTAGATTATAATATTGCCTTTATTGACCACCTGCATGGTGATAGGTCTTGCCTAGTCTCTTATCACTAAAGCATGATTCTATCCAAGCTCAACAATTGCAGCCTTCTCCAGCTGGTATCCACCCAGAACGCTGCTTGCAGAGGTCTTTTTCCTAGAGCAGAGCTTTGAACAATTTAATCCTCTCTTAACAACTCTTCACTGACTCTTGCCTCTCAAACTTCAAATATGAGAGGCTCATTTTCTCTTCCAAACCCCTTCAGAAAATGTTACTTTTAGTATTGAGAAGTGTTCATCACCTCCGAGGAGCTTCTGGAACCAGCCTCTGCCACCTATTGATTACTGACAGTCTCCTGTGCTCCCTTTGGCACTTGGCAGATGCCTCCCATAAAACATCTATGCCACCACCTCATTATCCCCTTTCAAATGACTCATTAATGCTGTTGACTGATTTATTCAAATGTAAGAATTATTAGGTGAAGTCTTACAGAGGTCAAACTTGTTGATCCAAAGATACCTTTTGGTCATAAATGCTATGAATCTCAAAGATTTCTGAGTTTTATTTGATCTTTGTGCTGTGAGTGCTATTTTATTCCATACCTGCCATGTAAGTAGCTGGATACACGTTATGTTTCACTTTGGTGTATCATGCTTCCAAAAGTGTTCTTATTCTCTATAAAACAGAGGTATTTAATGAGCCTTTTATGTATTTTTCACATAATTAATGTGACATCTAATGAAATAGCCTCTTCAGAATCCTCCTGCTACTCTGACAGTTTTTACTACCTAACAGTCTAGGCAGCATCTTCACATTTGGCTGCTACAGACCAAATTAATACACAGACAAAACTGTTATTGATGGTGCTGTACATTAGACAGCAGAGCGGGATCCCAGCGACAAATAATCAAACATCATCACATGGGCTTTTAACTTTTCGATTACTTCCAGAATTCCCTTTCAAAGGCAAAGGTGCAGTAACAAGGGGAAGCTGTGTTTCCTATTGACTGATCTTATGTTCACTTCCACTCTTCTGTTAAACTAAAAGTAATAGAATAAAGTTACTAATGTACTTTTCATTGATATTCTGAACATAACTCCCTCCAGTTTGAATCCCTAACTTAATTTCACTTTTAAAGTACTGTGTATGAAATTTTCTTTTGTCTTGTTTGCCTATTCATAACTGGTGTTTCTTCTGTGCTGTTGTCCTTATTCTCAACAGTCTATGAGAGGAGAGAACCATGATCAAGCGACACTGGTTTATCAAGTTACTGTTTGTTATCTGAGATGCACTAACTGCCCATATCCCTGTTCTTAGACCCAGCTGAGAAGTTATGTGACTTAATTTAGCTTATATCAAAAAGAATTAAATGGCATCATCTTGCATTTTTCATGGTCCCAAGACTGATTGCATGGGCAACCCCACAGACATTTGGTGACCTGTTAATGGTAATAATTTGTCAGAGAATCTAAGAGGTTAGAATCCCTGAGATCAGTCACAGAATCAGATTGGCCAGGAGGGCTGTCTGGAGGTCTCTAGACCAAAGCCCGGCTCAAAGCAGGTCCAGTGATATAGCTGGTCACCCAAGGCCATGTCTAGTTTGAGTATGTCCAGAGATGGAGATTCCACTGTATGAACTGGAATTTCACTAAAGTCAAATATTGAAAAAATGTAGTAAAAATCAATAAAAATTTGTAATGGGCAATATTACATTGCTTTTCAGCATGGTAAAGGAGTAAATATTGCTAGGTTTCTTTCAGTGCTTGAAAATATTCATTGTTATTGTTCCAAGTGGTAAAAAAAATGTAAGACATTGCTAATAACTTTTTGGGGTTGAAAAGGAAATAACTCGTTTTTTGTTTAGAATCATGGAATCACAGTAATACCTTTAGCACAGGCTTAAAAATGCAGTGATTAGGTATGTATTCATCATGAAGTTTGCTTAGTGAGTGTCGTGTACATTACAAGTAAAGACAGTAAAATTTTATCTGCCTAGTTACGTATTTTTATGTGTTAAACATGATTGAAATTTTAATTTATACAAGGAAATGATTGGATATATTACTTGACATTCATTTTGTTTTCATGTCTCTGGGAGCAAAACAGTTACGGGCACACTTGTTAACAGTCATATGATTTGATTTTGGTTTACATGCTAATTTCTGCCCTCCTCTTTTAGACATTAACTTTGGCTTTCCTGTGCTATCAAAATATCTACTGATGTTTGCTGAAGAACTGCATACCCATGGAATATACTGCTGGGCTCAAGTATTTCAGAATAATTGTACTGTTAGTCATACTGATAATGACTAACTTATGCTGAATTTCCATGTGATTGCAGCAATACTGAAATGTTAAGAGCTAGTTTTGTTGATGCATTTTCTTTTGGGATGCCCATCTCAAATACCAATAAATTTTTTTAAAAAAAAACTTTCTAATTTACAGAGGAGTATTAATCAAATTATTGGACTTGGCATTTAAACTCTATGAGCTGCAGAGGTCTTTAGAGCAATTTCTGTTTCAGGAGGAGTAAGAAAATGATTTTTCATATCTGTAGGGCTAACTATAGCCTATGATGAATTATAAACTAGATCACAGGCTTCTAATATTTTACTATCTGGACAGTGACCCAGAACAACCTCTTTCTGTGGCCATAAAAGTGATTAATTTTCATGGCTCATTCATCCATAGAAATATGTTCAGCTGAGATGACCAGTCTCTGTAATGAGAGTGATTTTGAGTTACAGATTTCTGAAGTTCACAGAGAACATATCTATTCACAAATCAATTATTTGTAACCAGATTCAGTTCTTACCATGGCATTTATATGCACACATGCTAATTATATAGTCACTCATATTTCTGGTTCAGTGATCATGCTAATAATTCAATTTTTTTTATACTAGCAACAGTTCTCATTTAAATTTTAAAATGCTTTAAATTGGTAATTTTAAATTATCTATATAAGGGTTGAAGTTAAGGCTTGAAAATTACATGCTTATTAGCATGTGTTGTCTAAAAATTAGTGCACGGTCATAACTTGGGGGAGTTGTTATAATGCTGGCGTTTCCCTAAATGTCAAATGCTTTATATGTCTGACATTTAGAAACTGTGAAGGAAAGAGGAATGGTAAAATA
Organism: Anarhynchus alexandrinus; assembly: GCA_008711295.1. Lineage (NCBI taxonomy): Eukaryota > Metazoa > Chordata > Aves > Charadriiformes > Charadriidae > Anarhynchus > Anarhynchus alexandrinus. Next base: position 2,552,396 of record VUYV01000034.1, on the reverse strand, counting down.
TGCAACCATAGAGCTGATAATTGAAAGCTGGCCTTAAAAAGTCAGGTCTATAGGGCTGCCACCCTGGTCATAGATGCAGGAGGTGTGTGATTAAGTATCTGAACCTGTGAAGATTTATAAGAGCAATCATTATTCACAGCAGTCATATGAATAAAAAATAGCACTAGAAAGAAGGATTCAGGATCAGGAGGAAAAGGGTGATGAGCAGAGCTGGTGGTTCATCATGATTTCATTTACACGACTATAAATCTATAACCGCTCGATGTCACTTCTACATATTTGGGTTCAATGTCTGACTGGTATTTGATTATCCCACAGTTCTGGTAGGGAACACAGGGCTGATACAGTGACAGTGTAAACAGCGCATCTGTACAGCTGCTGTACACACGTACAACTGTACATCCTGTAGCTGAGAACACTGGGCTGCCTTGGCTTGCCCTGATAGAAGGGTAAATATAGTCAGTGTTTCTGTTACAATAAAGCATAGACAGAGTTCTTGCATACAGGGTGTATTTAGAGTCCTTCAGAGATCTCTGTCCCTTGCCTTTAAGAGCAATGAATATTCAAGGAATTCCTGAGATGAAACAGTTGCGAGAATGATGCTTGATTATGATGAAGGTCCTATCCTTCAGTCTGATGGTTTGCGGTGTAATTTTATCCGCTCATTCTGTTAAAAATTGCTCACTGGGGAAATCACAACCACTAAAAGCGTTTGGGGATTTCAAGCCTGGTAGAATGATTTTTCTCTCTCTGGCAGGGCAGGAAATATAGCGCTTCTTCCCGGGATTGAGAGGGAAGGGGGGTGGGGCAAAAGCCATAGGAAGTGGTTCTCCTGGGAGCCTTCCCTGGGGAAAGCACCACTTCTGAATCTAGAGTAATGCTGTTCCAGTGCCTTTGTGCAAAATTAGTCCATACTGATAGCTTAACACTCTGTAACAAACTCATTCACAGCACCGAAGAATCTAGCCTTGCTTTTTGTATCTTTGTCACTTCGTTGAGCTCTGTTTTTAACAATCGTGCTACAAAGGCTGCTATAACCCCATTCGGTTTCAGCTGATCCCAGGAGAGCTGCTACACGTGCCAATAACCATGACAGAAATGGCCTGAACAGAAGCTATAATAATCCTCTGTCCTCGTTTATGGATGCAATGACTGATACATTTCTTCTTTCCATCTTTTTCTTTCTAAACCTCTGTGGCACAGCCATGGTTTATAGCCCATGAAACAGGACAGAAGATAGCTAAGTGGCCAGATAAAGAAGTACAATGCTGACCGACTGCAACATGAGAAGTTTCTGAATTCCTGTACGGTGGAAAAATTCCTGTATTGTATGAAAAAAGTAAATGTACCTTTGCTTATATCCTTGCAACTGTAATGTTCCTGTAGCAGAAATGCTCCAAGCCATGAACTGTAGGCATTCTGGCTTAAGTATTTCTTTCTCTTAGATGTGTTTGAGTAATTCTTTGGATATTCATTGTCAGCTTGAGACCAGCCTGTTTTTCCATTATTACCTTGTGTGCTAAGCGGGACAAGTTGTGAGTACAGAAGCTGGGAAACTCTGAGCTGCCGACACAGGTTAGATCTGTATCCATCCTGAGCAGTGAATCCCATGAAAGGACCTTGAAGCTATTATTGCTGCTGGTCTTAAAATTCAGATAGGCGTGTTGCAGAAGAATACATTTCTTGGGGGTTATAATCTTTGTAATTTTTTGTCTGAAGTCTTTTGCTATCAGAGAAGCTTTTGGGGAAATTTGGGATAAAATATGTTGAGCAGCATTAGCTTCTCTTGATGTACGCCAATCCAGTTCTCAGTGACATAGTGATGCCACATTTATCTATGACAGGTTTCAAAAATGGTTAGGCTGTGGTTTTATCTGTTTGCTAAGTACACACAAGACAGGGAGTTCTGGATCCACTGTCTGGAAACAATGAGGCGTGTATGTTGGTCTGAAAGGCACCCCAATTATGACTGTAATTAGCTGCTTCAAATGGGTGCTTGGAAATGTGACAAGTGTAGTAAGTGAGACAAGAAGATATAGTAAGTGCATTATTAAGCAGAGCAGTCAGTTAGAGAGCACATGGTCATCCCTGATAGTAGGTGGCTGATAACGAATAGGAAAATGTATGGTATGATGTAAAGAAGCAATAATACATACACAATATGAGCTGGAATGCACAGTTGTTGGACTCAGGCTGCTGGATGGTTCTACCTCTGTCCACATTTTGATTCCCAACTTGCCATGCTTTCTGAGTATTCTTCTTTAAGTGATGAATCTGGTCTTAAATTAAGTCTTTGTTTTGGATTAATTTGGATCTGTGGCTAGTGAAAGAGGAAAATTCTGCACCACTCAGCTAGACAAGTGTTGGTAAGAACCCTACTTATGACAGAAAGAGATCTAACAACCACTAACTGACCCAGTATATTTTCATTTGTGTCTGGAATGTGTTTCCTTGATTTTTATTTTTCTGGTGTCTTTGTTTGTTTGGTTTTTTGCTAAGTGCATCCTTCTGGGCATGTGTATGAAAGAACAAGAATGTAATATAAATAATCGCTACTCTTGATATAAATGGTTAAAACACACTTGCATCCATTTTCAGAAAACAAATGTTGTCCACTAAAGAGAAACCTCCAAAGACGCACCCACTGACTCGTACTATTTATGAGATATATATTATTTATTTGACCTAAATATTCTTGTATGGCTTCCCATCTTGTAAAAACAAGCACAAGAGATTGTACAGCCAGTGTATTGACAAGCTGCCTGGAACTACTCATCTAAACCATAGGAGCACTCTGCTATTACTTTTATTTTTTCTCTGTAGCTGCTGTGATTCAGTTGTGTACCTGTTCCACAGACTGTCTTCGTTGGTCTTTTTTTCAGTGCTTTGACATTTCATTGCCTGTGCAGTATGTAAACTATGGTTACCAGAGTTAAGCAGTGTTTGGAATATATTTATTTTAAAGCATTTCAGTTCCTCTTTAAATTACTAGATCTATAAGCTGGCTAATTAGAAGTGAGTCAATCTGAATTTATTTCAGAATGAATACAAATGTTGAAAATCAGCCAGGTTTGGAAAAGAAAAGAATCTTCCTCTTAGATTTCTCAGCTGTACCGCAGCATACAAAAACAAGCCCAGCAGAAACCAGAACTTTATCTGAAATTCATAGTTGATTACCTTGGATGTTGTCAAACCATTGCAAAAGTGAAATAAATAAAATCACTCACTATGTTAAACCCAAACCACTTTGGCTGCAACTTGGTTTCCAAAATGTGGAATACATTTAACACTAGTTTGAATAGACCTATGGTTTGACCACCCCATTTCTGTCTGTTCTAAACACCTGTTTTCATTTAGCTGTACAAGACGGACCAAGATTCTGCACTAGCTTTACACTCCAAAAGACTCCACTGAAATCAGCGATAGCAGTTGATTTTGAACACAATCCCCAGTATCACACTTCATTTCTTCTGGAAAAACAATATTATGGGAAAACTACAGTGTAACTAGCCAAACTGATGGGAATTTTATAAGATGACTGTAACACAGTAAAAACCCAACTGTGCTCTTGTGGCTTCATTCTCTCCTTTCTCTTTGGATGCTAGCTCACTTTCTCCTGCCCTTGTGTTACTTGAAAGCTGCCACATTTCATGCAGAAGCTCCAGAAAAGATTTGTGATGGGGAAATATTTTACAGAAATAGAAGCAAATTGAAGGAAAACAAGTAAAATTATGTTTAACAAACAAACCAGATGGTTCCTTAAATATGTGATATTAGTTGATTGGTACATTTTAGTCCAAAAATCCATGCTGTTTTTTTACCTTACTTTTTCATTTTCTCTTCTAGTGGATTCAAAAGAAAAACCAGCTGCACGATCCATCTATATGTTTGATGACTTGCTGCATGCATTTTTGAGAAGCTGATTGTAGTATTCAACCTTGTCACTAGTTTTGCCATTTTTATATGTAATAATTTTCTCATACATCATTGTACCTATCAAGCACTTTCAAACAAGCTACTTGGTCTGCATCTATAATAGCTGTGTTATAGAATTAGTGATTGATTAAACTTATTTCATCAAATCCATTGAAAGAAATCTTTAGCAAATGCCTATTTCAGTGTCTTGTCCACTATTTTATGTTACTCAGTAGTTAAGATGTGGGCTTGGCTTTTGAGACATATAAGCTCAAAATCACATTTTGCTGCATGCTTTCTTTGTAATCTAAGTCAGTCCCCATGCAAGGGAACAAAGTTAGCATGTTGTATTCTCCAGCCATCCAGTTTCTCTCAGTATCTAGTTTAGGATTAGATAATCCCTAAGAGTAATTTCAATTTACTTATTTTAGGATGGACTAGTCACCCTTTGAAAGTGCTTGCTTCTCTTTCTCTTCATGATGGACAGAGCCCAGGTTACTTTTTTAGTCAAAGTGACTTAAAGTCCAACGAGGTGAACCTCAGTCTTTCAGTATTTCAGCTCCTCCTCTCTAAAGTAGACCCAGCAGCATTACCATGCCTCAGGTAGCTGCCACAAGGATGTTAACAACTATGAGATATTAATGAATCATAATAGAAGTTATATGAATATAAAGATCTATCTCATGGAAAAAGGAGAGCTTCTATCTCTGTCTAATTGAGACTTCCTTGTACTTTTGCATTTTATCAAGGATATGATTGCTACAATCTGATATTAGGAAGATTTTTACTTACAGAATATTGGAAATAGCTGTTTTTACATATTGATACAGGAAAGATTTTTACAGACTTATTTAAAAACCAAAATGTAAAGATATATATTTTACCAAGACTTCTAAAGAAAGGACAGGCCCTTAAACTGTGTTACTATACTTTAAAAAAATATTCAGTAATTTATCTTACAGCCATGCCTATGAAGAGTCCCAGTATGAGGGGGCACAGCAAAGAGGGATTTGAGACTTGCTAAATATGGAGGTTTTGTTCATGACTGTGGACTTTGAAGGGCATCTGTGTTCTGGAGTGACATTTCCAGCAGTGAATATAGTAAAACACGGTCAGCTTGAATGGATCATGATGACCTCATGTCACCTTGCAACAAAGATAGGAAGCTGCATAATCAAAAAGTGTGTTAAGCTGGGGGAGGTATTTCAGAAAATTTTCCTAAGTTTATCTGATCACTTTTTTTCTTTTTTTTTTTTAAGAGACTGCATGGAAGATGACTCAATGAAATGTCTCAGTATGAATCATCATAGCCGAGGAAAATAATGCATGAAATGGCAAAACTGATGGTAACCTCACAAGTCTCTCTAATGGGCTGTGTTGCTGTTCCATATAACTTTCTCTTCGTGTGTGTGGGAGTGGATCTGTGGCAAAGCCGGGCTGTCTGAAGCCGGTTCTTCCTCAAAGTGAATAGTCCAGGCTGTGTGTAGGGGGTGTAGTGTGCTTCATGGGTGAGTGCGCTCCTGCATATGGTATGGCATTCCTGGTGCTATGTCACTTAGCATTATGTCACTCCTTGCTCTTTTTGTCTTATTGCAGCTCAACAACTGATAAGTTTAGCATTAATGTGCAGCAGTAACTCCCCATGGAGCAGATATTTAAGGCCAGTATTTCAATATCAGAATCCCATAAGCACAAACTAAAACCAATCTCTCCTTGCAAGATTTATAGCTCTCTTTTTGCTTAGCAAGAGCCAGACATTGTTTCCTGGAATGTCAGTATTGCTGCAGCTCAGTAATGGATGTGACACTAATTAAAAAAAGCAGAGGAGACAAAAGCATTCCTGTTGTAACTTTAGCAAAGCTGCAGGCAAATGTGGATTTGATGCTAGTGTTGCATTTTGGATACCTGCACAGAGTAATACTTGTATCTGTGCCAGTAGTTTGTAGAGCAGATTACTTCTCTTTCTTGTACTCTCTTTTGTGTACTCTTTTTTTTGGTGTACTCTCTTTTGTACTAGGCACCTATTGGCAATGTCAGAAGCATTTAGCTACTTTTTCCATGGAACAAGCTGTGTGACTCAGGGGAAACACATTTTATTTCATGTGCATTTTCTTACAGAGCAATCTGCTCTTTTGTCTTTACAATGAAAATGATAGAAGTTCTGAAAAACTTAAGTTTAAGTTAGAGCCATGGTTCATAAGAAAAGTAATGGAAATCTGTGATACAAACAGGATGGAAAAAATGAGAAAGATAGTATTAAAAGCCTGTTTGTCCTCACTAATCAAAAGGAAATGGTCAGTACTGCAACATTTCATGAAGGGAGCATTCCGTTTCTTTATAGCTAGCTACAAAAAATTTTGGAAACAACCAGGACTTTGAGAGAGGACCCTGACCCACCTAGCTTCTCCTGTTCTGCAGCAGTGACCTGGAGCTGTCAAGATGTAAACTGCACTTCAGAAAGTGCCAATAGCTCTGCATGAAAAATGTAAACATATATCACAACACTGCTGTAAGGGAAAATTCACCCATTCCTTGGAGTCTGGAGGCACTTTGTTTCATCTCCTCTCTTTATTCTGGTTTGAGCAGGTCCCCTGTGAAGTGCTGCCCTAGAAATCAAACTCAGCAACAAATGACTTTTTTTTTTTTTTAAGGTTGTTGGGATTCAGTGCCTTGGATGGGCATGTGCAAGATCGGGAGATTAAACATAGCAGTCATGGTTATTTTCCCGATTATGCGGCTTTTGTAGGATACATTCTTGAGCTGGTAAGGGAGTAAGTAATTGGGATTTACTTGGCTGTGCCAACAGCCAATGCTGAGTGAAATGCTTGGAGAGACACAGGTTCTAGGAAGCTGCTGTGTTTTCCTCACTGGCCGTTTTCAACCCCTGTCTAAACAGTCAGATTGCTTTAGAATTGAGGTCAAAGTTAAGAGAAGTGGTAACTTCCTCCATGCATCAAAGACTTCCAGACAGAAGGAAGGAGAAATTCCTTCCTGCAAATGTAATGTGGAAGTATAAAAGAGAGAAAATACTAATAGCTTAACCTCCTCTTTAGATGAGAGGGTTACAAATATTCTGCTTGCTTTCTTGGCACCTTGGCTGTATGGCACATACTTGACTGGGAGAGATGGAGCAAAGGCAGGTGGTTCCCCAGTTACTTTATGCTGACGTAATTACCCGTGTGGACATACTTAAATATACATCTGTATAGACATACCATCGTGTGGACACTCTTCTCGCTAGAGAAGGAACCAAAATCTCCGATCTTCACACACAGTTCCCATCCTGCCATATTCTGCACACCCAAAGTAGGCACTGTCCCAGTCCAGGCCTGTGCAGCTGCATGGGGTCCTGCTTGTGGCCAGCAGCTGGATGTGGGTTCAATGCCGTGTTCTCTGTAGAGAGATTACAGGGTTAAATATTTTGTTCACTTCAACATTACTGTAGTGTTTTTCAGATTGCCTTCTGGCTGGTGTCCTTACAGGTTGTCACAGCATGCTTATTACAGCATTGCAGGGAGCTGTCACTGCTACAAAGCAAAAGCAAGCCTGTCTGTTGTTACCTACCAAGAGGTCAGTGATTTACTGATTAATGCAGGAAAGATGCATTGATGTGCAAATAAAACCATTCAGCACTGTCTGTATTTGTAGAAATGGTTAATTGTGCCATGAATAAAAATCTTGAATACATAAAAGGCTGGAGTAGCGGCCTTTGTTTCCTTTAGGTAACTGAGTTCAGCTGATTCAGGTGAAAACTGCACTGGGCTGAGGTCCTGTTATTATCACTCTACTGCTAACTTCGTTAATACCTCAGTGATGGCAGGTGTCATTTTGTGCTAGTTACTACACAAAGATGTAGCACAGAGCTTACCAGTGAAGACAGTGGAAGGCACAACAGATGGATGGGAGGGAAAAAAAACCAAAACAGATTAGCCAGCAAACAGCTGGTGTGTGTGAGGAGGGATGAGATGACAGTGCAGCAGGTTTTTATAACCCTGCTCATTAGTTGGGCATGTGTAGTTGTATACTAGATATGCTCAGCTAGACTACATAGTAGAGCTCAGTCTTGAGGAATTTAAGACCATAGTGGCTTGGTGAGGGAGGACTTATATCACATGTGAAGGGCAGAATCTGAGAAAGTTCTGACAGGAGGGCTTTCAGGCAGATTTTACCCTGTGAATTCTTGAGAGGTATTAGGGTAGCAAGGAGGCAGTGAGTGTAACCTCTGCTTTAGGTGGTCAGGAACGTTACCCTCACTCACTATTGGTCTCTTGCAATAGGACCCAGCTGGGTCATCAAGCTGGCATCTTTCAGTCTTCTGTTTTAATGTTTAATTAATTCCATAAATATTTCATATGGAGATTCATTACACAGCTTAACTCTAAGTTGGAGTTCCTTTTTTTTCATTCTTTTTTCCCCCACAGTTAGTGCTTCAGTGTTTTTTCCTAGTAGTAGTGTGTTCTGGAGCAAAGTGCATCTATCTCCTCTTAACTAAACAGCAGCCCGTGAGACACGGTGTTACCTAGCAAAGGTAAAAAGGGAAAAGTGAGAACAAGGGGATGATGAAGAATACACATTAACACCCTTTTCCTATATCCAAGTCCTAAAATGAAGAGATGTTCCTCTTTTGTTCAGCCGATCAAGTGAAAATTCCTGAGGGGTAAGAAGCAAACAATTCTCATCGTGGGTGAACTGTGAATTATATTTTCAAATAACATTTTTAATTATGCTTGGTATATCTGAACTTCATGCTGGTGGAAGCCCAATGCAAGAGCTTGTAAACCAGAAACCAATCGGTTCAACCTTCATCGAGTGTTTATCGTCTGTTGTTTCAGGTCACATGGGTAGTTTGTTTAGCCATTCTCTAACAGTAAAAGGAAGAAGTGAGAATTTTGCTGATTCATACTTTTAAATGTACAGATTTTAAGGATGCAGTTCTTGACACATTGCAGAGACTGTCAGTGATGTGACCGCTGCAAAGTCTGCAGCCCCAAATGTTTGAAAGCATGGCTCACACATCTCAAACTCATGAAAATAGCCTGCATGATATAGGGTGGGGTTTTGTTTGATTTATTTAGTAATAAATTAGGGGTTTCTTATTTGCCCTCTGTCTTTGAGCCATTAGGATTCACAGGAACATCCAGCCCACGTTTGTAACATATTTGCTGGGGCTTCCACATACAGCATTGAAGCTGGAAGTGCTGGAATTATGTCTCTGGTGAAGTCTCTAAAAATCTCTAGCTATTTAAGTGTGTAACTATCACTATTTTCCATGGTGGATACATGACCAAGAATTCTGAGCCCAAATATCATTATTTTAAAGGTGATAAACTGAAACGGAGAGATCAAGACCATCCTCCCCTTCCTTTTCCTTATTAGCTGTAGTTACGACTGTGAGACGTATGATGCAGAGAGGACTGTCTTCATCTATGTTGCACTGTGTATAATACAATGTCACCAGGATATAAATAATAAACAATAATGATATACAAATTTAGATAGCTAAGTAGCTGCCTCTGCCTTTGTTGCTTTGAGAATTTAAGATCTTCTCTTTAGCAGGGGAATAAGGCAGATGTAAAAATTGCAGCTTTCTTTTTGAAAGGAAGCTTTGTACCTTACATTTGAAAGATACTGTGATTATTAAGACCCCAAGAGAAATTAAATTGTGCATGGCTCAATTTGAAAAATTGCTTCTTTCAGCATCCAGAGTGCCAGTGCCAATTCCAGAAATTTTGTTGGTGTTAGGGGAAGGCAGGCCAACAAACAGAAAACTCCAACTTATATTGTAAGAAACCCAGGAGACAAAAAAAAAAAGGAAAACAACCTAAATCTCAGAAATACAGAAGATCCGTGAGCTGCAACAGAAACATCCTATTTAAAGCGATCACATTTTATAAATAACCCAGCAAATTCTGCAGTGTGTGTCTTTCCCCATCTATTGTCCCCATGGGGCTTTGCTAGGTTTAATCTCTGCTGTTGTACGTAGTCAACTTGAGTAAGACAGCGCCGGTGTTTCTGTTGAAATCCATGTGACCTGCCAGCCAGCACAGTCCAGCATGTTTTAAGAAAGCAGGACAGTTTAATTTCTGAAAGGCATGTCCAAATCACTTAAAACATTACAGTGAAAAAATCCAATGCTTTCATCCAAACAGCTAAATAATAAAGGCAAAATGCTGGACCTTGAGCTGAATGTCATTCAGTGCAGATTTGTTGAACTCTTGTGCTGGTTACCAGGATAAATAAAGACGTAATACATGTTTCTGTTTATGTCTCTGGTTTTGTTTGGATACCGCTAATTTTTCCCCCTGGGGGAGTACTTCTCTGACCCAAATATTTTTATAATGCAATGGGAGTTGGACTAGATGATCTCTAGAGGTCCCTTCCAACTCTGAAAATTCTGTGATTCCGTGAAAATAGCTGAAATAGTTATTTTCTTGCTGAAAAAATTTATTTCCTTATTAGTGGAAGTGTTAACTAGATATATATGGTGCACGGGCTCTGAATATATGGGAACTGTAACTAGGTAATGCTGTAAGCTTTGAAATAAGCTGAAACACTGAGTAGTTGTAGAAAGAGCAGTAAAATATTTTTCAACTTTAGTCTTGAAGTTAATTAACAGTTTGTTCTTGCAGAAGATACTTCATTGAAATTTCTTTTCAGTGTGTTTCTAAATTTCCTATTTTACTGTACCAGCCTTCAAAGAAAAGAAAAAAAAAAAGAAAAGGAAGACAAGCAAGGTTTGTTTCCCTCTCCCTCCCCAATATCTTTATGCTTTTATTGGGAGTGAGCTGAGGGTTCTGTTTGACATGACAGCTTTTTCTCTTGTATTGAGTCAGAACCCTCAGAACCGCAATCACACCATCAGCTATTATCTTCCAGCCTCTGTGGACCCTCGCTGTCCCTGCTGCACTGAGAAGCATCTGCGTAATTTTTCTCTGTGTACTCCCATGTTTCCCACCCCTGCCCACCCATGAAATCACAGCCGATGTTTCCCTCCCGCTCCATGGGCGCTTCCCTAGGCCCTCTGCCAACCAGCGCCTGCCAGACCCACGTCTGTGTACACACTGCCAGGCTGTCCTCTAGACAGGAGGGAAGTGGGAAATTATAGAAACAAGCTTCCAGCCATCCACAGGCTGTGTCTACACAGGGCCTGTCAAATCAGCCAGCAAAATACTACGGGCCCAGGCAGGATGAAAGTGGAAAAGAAATGACCCCCTATCAGCTGATGTGCACTAACTGTGTAGATACTCAGTCTGTGGCAAAAGCAAATCACAGAGTCACAACTCTTTCCTTGCAGACATCTAACAGCATCAGTGCAGACAGCCGTTGCAGGGCAGCTGACACACGGCAACTTGTCACCCCACGGTAACTTGTCTGTGTGCCTGAGGCTTCTCATTTTTGGCCGTGTTGCTAAGGTACAATCAAGGTTTCCAACAGCCAGGGTAGGAGAATGATGTTTGTATCCAAAAACATGTCCTGAAAACACAGTGTCTCAGAGAACTGCAACTAGAAACCCAGCGTGTAAATTGTTATTTTGATGCCCCATTAATGAACTGCATGGGGAGCATGTATGGGGTATCTATCCTGGTACAAGAAAGTAGGGACAAAGCAGACAAGTGGGACATAAGCCATTTCAGGGCAGGCTGTGCAAGGCTGTGCTGTGCTGGGAAAGGGGGTATGCCCGACCTCCAGGAGGGAGTGGGAATGAGTGAGTGATAAAGCACCACAGGCCCTGGGGCCATCCCTGCTCTTCACAGAATCACACAGAATCACAGAATTTTCAGAGTTGGAAGGGACCTCTAGAGATCATCTAGTCCAACTTCCCTGCTAAANGTAAATTGTTATTTTGATGCCCCATTAATGAACTGCATGGGGAGCATGTATGGGGTATCTATCCTGGTACAAGAAAGTAGGGACAAAGCAGACAAGTGGGACATAAGCCATTTCAGGGCAGGCTGTGCAAGGCTGTGCTGTGCTGGGAAAGGGGGTATGCCCGACCTCCAGGAGGGAGTGGGAATTAGTGAGTGATAAAGCACCACAGGCTCTGGGGCACCCCTGCTCTTCAGCCCCTCCATAGCTCAGTGCAAGAGGACTGTGGGAGCAGCACCTTCACTAACTGAGAGGAATGGAGAATTTCTGGCAGTAAATTCTGACTGAGGTGAGTGATATGTGACTGGTGTGATACTGACTGGTCTGTCCAGGATCACCAGTCTGTGCTGAGCACAGCACACATATAACTGTGTAACTTACTCTGTCTTTTTTTACTCTATACACCATCAGTGTGGCCATGGATTAGTCGTTCCAATGTCAGGCATAAACTTCCTTAGAAGCAACCAAATGACAAAACCCAAAAAGGTTTATAGCCCTTTTTTCTGTCTAGGCCATGGATGCACAAAACAATTTCTTGGGCAGTTGGCATGCTTCAGTGCCAAAATAGAAGCTTACAACAGGAGAACGGGAAACAGATGCGGGCAGGGGAGAGTGGAGTCTCCTGTAAGTAGGGCCTGCTGTTACTAGAGAAGTTTCTATTCTGTATTGCTGATCTCTTTGTTTTTGCTGTGTTTCAGATTTGCTATGAAAGTAATGTCAATAATGCATATTGTTTTAGTTGTTGCTTGGCGATGTTTATACCATTCATGGACTTCTTTTAGCTTGCCATAGAAGCTGAGAAGGAGCATAGACAGAACAATGGAATGGTCAATGGAATATTCCATGTCATAGACATTGTGCTTGGTATATAAATGGGGTTTGGCCGGGGGGCAGGAATCGGTGATCACTGCTTGGGTTGGGCTGGGCAATCAGGTGTTGAGAGTGACTTGTGTCTTGTATATTCTTTTACCATTATTATTATTATTATTGTTATTTTCCTTTTCTGTTATTGTTCCATTAAACTGTCTTTACCTCAACCCATGAGGTAGTTTTTTTTTCCCTTTTCCCTCCTTTTCTTCCTCTTCTCCCTACCCTTCTGGAGGGGCAGATGGGGAGTGAGCAAGCAGCTGCATGGTCCTAGTTGCTGCCTGGGGTTAAACCACGACACCACCCCAGTTTTCAGAAATTTTTCACCTTAGATCATTTATGAAACTTTGAGTCTCTCTATGAAGCTTGAAAGGGATTGATTTCTCTTTCCAGTTCTGTTATGTGGTGCTGAAGTCTTCCGTGACTACCTTGGCACTCGGAGCACAACAGCAGCTCGCTACAGTAAAACACCTGAAGGCCTGAACTTTCCCTCTGGTAACAGAGTATTGAACTGGTATTAGAGATCCCAAAGAGCCCTGGTAAACCTGTTTTCAAGTCCCGCCAGAAGCGTTAACTTGCTGCTCTGTTTCTGAACCCAGCAGAGCAGACTGGTGCCTGCAGGCAACGTAGCAGTCATATTTGGTTCAGAGTAGGAGTGTGTTTTAGGAGCAATTGTCCCCTTAGCACGCTCTGGTTCACATCAAAAATTGGTCTTGGAGCACACAGATTGGGTTTCCTTTGAACGTAACTAAACCAAAAGATGCTCTCCAGGAGCACCCCTGTGCACTGCTACTGCTAATGGGCTGTTTGGGGGGTGGTACGTAGGTGATATGTAGGTGTTTCACTCTGCAAATCTATTCCTTTTGCTCCTCATTTTGCCACACATGGGCATCACTTTATCATCTGCATGGCCAGTAACAAACCTTCCTAGAGGTTTGAAATATAATTTCTTTTCAAGTTAAAACTGCAAAACCAGAGGTTTAGGGAAATACCTTAACTGACAAAGTCTTAACTGAGAAGTCTTATCCACGATTTTTAGTGCAAGTATCCCATTCACTGCCACCTTAGGAAAGGGGGAAAGAAAAATAGCACTAATTTTTTGGTAGGAGCTTTGTCATTATTGCTAAAGTACTACATTTTTTTTCAGGCTTAACTCTGCACTGAGAGGAAGATTAATCAGAAGCTTATTGGTGCTTTTCAGAGGCTTAATTAATAGATGCAGACCTCATGATAAATGAATATTTAGCGTCAGGGATGGGGATGAACCTGTGGAACAAATCAAGGAAATAAAGTATAGACTGGATAATTGTCTACCTGAAGATATCCTGAAATCAGCTTATGGTTGTATAGACTCTATAAAGTTTACGGATTCACCTTGAAGCCCCATTATTCAGTCTTGCTAATTTTAGTTAGGTTCCTAGCTCAGATCTAACTTGCCAATGAGCTAATTTGTTCTTTTCCCGGTGTCCCAATTAATTTTGCAGTCACCTGGACACTCGGCAGTTATTTCCAAAAGCTGGCAATAATGTTTGTTGCATTTCATCTTTCATCTTCTTATTTGTCTATATTGATATTATTTTGACATAGTCTTGTCATGTAACATACTTTTCTTTGATGTGCTTTGACATGATTTTATGTTTTCCTGAAAGTATCAGGTGCTCCCCATAGATTCCAATTAATGTTGTTTTGAGGTTGAGTTTATGACATGACACAGCTGTTGTGACAATGCTGTCATCTTCAAGGGAAGGTAAATGAAGGTGGCTTCAGCTAAGCAAACATCTACAGCTGCCGTAGTCACCATTTAAAAGTCGGTCTTTGCTCAGTGTGTACCACTGACACCAGCTGTTTCTTGTCCTACACTTAAGAAATGAGCATTATTTTGTGGTTACTGATGACAAAATTGAACATTTTCAAGTGGGAGTGTTACGTACCAAGACTGTTTTTTTAAGCAGGTGATCACCATACTCAAAGAGAAGTTGAAATCAGCTTGGTGTTACGTACAGACACTGTAATGTTTCCAGACCTGCCTTGAAGCCATTTTGCTGCAGTGCAGCTATTACTGGTCTAGAGTCTTAGTTCACTGAAGCTCATCTGATGCTGCTTTATAAATGTATTCATTTAGCTTTTGCGATGGTTAAGCTATCAAAGTGCTCACACGCAAGCTCTGTTGGAAGCCCGGGAGTGGTCCCATGGAAACCTATCAGACAATTCACAAGTTTAAAGCAATTCACTCCTAAGTGCCTTTGTGGAGTGAAGCCTGAAATCACTTTGATAACATCTATCATTTATTATAAATGTAATCTGTCTTTAACCACTGTGATTTATAAACTTAAAAAATCTCCCTTTAAAAGTAATTTTAAGGGCAAAAGACTCTTTATTTCATTCATAGTGATCCCCTCAAAGATCTCCCACTGCAATAAGTTTGGGAGAATAATTTCTTCTTTGCCAGGAATCACTGGATAAAATAGTCCAGCTTATACACCCCGTGGTTACACAAGAGGTAAAGCAGGCTAGATGATACCAGATGTACCTTCAGACTCTAAAATCTATTAACCTACTCGATAATCTACAAATAGAACAATTTCTGGAGTGGGAATCTGTCTGTTGTGCATGAGGAAGGAAATGTTAAACTTGGCATCGTTCATTCTGATAGAGCCCCTGTTTACACAGTGCCCGTGTGCTTATTACAAGGGAGCAAAAACAAATTAGTGAAGACTGCTGAATGCTAATGTAGTATTATTCAGGCTATCTGTGAGAAAAAGCCTTCTTTAAATTTCATGTTTTTAGTAAATTCCTTCTGCAACAAATGCAGCAACGTGGAATATTCAAAAACGAAGGCAATGATAATGAAATATCATGGGTTGGGCAGGATGGGGACATTGACAAATGGGAGTAATTTGTAACAGTGGTAAAGATTTAGGTAATTGCAGTAGCCTACAGCACTGCGGGTTGGATTCTTCATAGCCACCCATTCTCGCAGCTGTTTTCAAGGATCTTCTTAGAGCAACAGACTTTTAATTTTTCAGGAAAGGAGGGCAAGAGGCATTATGAATAAGTATGAGTTCATCCCATTAGTTTTAATGAAATCTGATAAAGCTGGAGTGCTTGAATATTCACAGCTTATCTACAGCCAGGGCCCTGAGGGCACTAATACGTCCTATTGGCCCTGCCTGACCTCCTCTGGGCCTCCCCCCACCATACCCACGGCCCAGGAGCCCATTCCAGCCCCCTGGGGCTCTCAGTCCCTGCCCTGGCGATGCAGCAACAGTGCTGGTCTCCAGCTCCTGCACCCCTGCCTGGCCATCCCAGGGCAGTGCCTGACCCTGGGTACCCCCACTGGGCCTGACCTTGACCTGCAGGTTGATCTCCCAGCTCGACCCTGGACCTGCCCCATCACAACAAACTTGCCTGATGACCTGGGTGCTTGGTTGACCCCAGCTGCTGTCCCCAGGTCTGCCCTGCTTACCTGCTTGAGTGAGTGCCCAGAGGAACTATTTCCACCACTGCAGAACTAGATGATTAAAAGGAAAAATGATCCCAGTGGTCGCATCTGCTCAGTCTCGTGTTACCTGAGCGGCCAGTCCATTTCCCGAGCTCTGCTCTGAACGTGGGTCTGTGCTAGGTAAAATTTGGCTTCCACAGTGAGTGGGGGGACAGGTACCTTCAGAGAGGGCTTAGCCCAGTCCAAGACCTGAATCTGTCTTTGGAGGTCTCCTTCCTTCTCCACGGACTGTAGGTTCCTGGTATCCTCCTTGAAGTGCCTACAGTTAGGTCTGGTGAATACAGCTCCAGCAATTGGTTTCCAGATAGTTCTAGCAGTAGTTTCCATGCACTGATATGCTGTAATTAGCAAAGGCTTTGCTGACAATTTCTGCCTAGAGATTAGATCACCTTCCTAAAAAAGGGCAGTTTCTAAATTGTGTCCAAATAAACAGCATTAAATACTTCCCTAAATATCAGTTTTTGTGGTAAAAAATTGCTGCAGTGACTACAGAAGATAGTTTTTGTTAGCCCAAGGAAGGAGTAGGATCCAGGCAAACATGAAATGGGAAGGAACCTGAGAAACCTCTTTATTCATATTGTCTCTGCTATGAAACATGCTTGCTGCGTGGATCTGAAGTGTATTATGCCAAATTTGGAGGTAAAGTAGGTGCTAGTGTAAACTATGTGTGACTAAGAGAACGACATTTGCAAGGATGGGGTTGCAGAAAGGCAACTATAAGAAGTTGTCCATACATCATCCTGTAAGAATTTAATTTATTCTACGTTACCACTGCTGACTGGTTTCTCTGGCTGCCACAAGCCACAATCTTTCTCTTCTGCTCATCAGCATGGCAATCTCTGGCCATCATTTACTTGGAGTCTCTCACTTAGATTACCTCCAAAATTGTCTCAGCAGAGTGCTGGTCAAACCCCATTCATGTCAATGGGAATTTTGCCACTACCTTTGTGGAATTTTGGATCAGGCCCAGGTAGCTCCTTGCTGGTGGACACCATGGGCTCATCACTGTGCTGCCTTTGGAGCTGGTGCAATGCTCCAGGTGTAGGCCAGGACTGTGGCTTTTTTCCAACCCAGCGCCTTACACATAGTGAAACGTGGTGAGAAATTAGGTTCCTCGGAGGTGTTGCCTAGATTTGGACAGCCCATAAGCAGATGGTCAGCTCCTGATCTGAAGGCTTCAGTTAAAAAAGAAAGAGAAGGAAGGGTCCTGGTGCAAGGGCAAGGGCAAGGACAAGCAAAGCCTCAGTTGTTCTGTGGCGGAGAGCGATGAGAATGGGGGTAAAGGAGGATGGAAGGGGAAGGACGATGAGCAATATGAAAAAGATAGTTTGATCCTTTCAAAATCATCCCATGCCATAATTTTAATTGCACAGAGAAAATTTTGATGACTTTAGCTCTTTAAATGCTAGACTGTTAGTTCTTGTTTCTCTCCTTGCTTTCTTGCCGTTACCCCTGGACTGTCACTGTATCTTCATCAGAGTAGATGGCAAGCAGCTTTGGGTGGCACCTGAGAGATTGTGGGAACTGGATGATTGTGGGACTGGCCAAATGCTGGAGGCTCTCTGTCGATGTGAATGCCAAACCACAGCTCAGGGCTCTCTGTACGTGGGCCTTTATTGCACTCTAGAGAGCTTTCCAGAGTATTTTTTCTTTAGTGGAATGAATATCTTCCCCTTTGACTTCCTTGGGTTGTGCTCAAAAGATTTTGGCATCATCCAAACCGAAACTGGAAGGCAGAGAGTTCCTGCTTAGCATTCAGCCTAGAAATAAAAACACGTGGGGATGTCTGACATAAGGATTCAAATGGCTTTCGTTTGCTAATGCATTCACCCAGTGGCTACGACGCTAAGCTGCTTCCACTCCTTCTCTAACACAATTGTAAATTAAATGATGCAGCCCTGATTGTGCTGTCAGATATTGCTACCACAAGCTCCTGGAGACTCCTGGGTCTCTGGTGACTTCAGAAGTCTGCCGGTGCTGGATCCGCCTGGTCACTGGAGCAGCGAGCAGGTCTAAAAGCCTGTCCTGCAAACTGAATTTGAATCAGTGATCCTAGCCCACGGAGCCTTTCTGCCTGGTGACATGAGGCCTTGGTCAATGTTTGGGAGGTTGGCAGAGGAAGGTAACCTCAAGGAGCCCAGATGAAGCAAGTGTAACTAGGGATGAGGTAAGTGGAAGAGCTTGATGTAGCCGTGGTACTGAGGAAGGTGACGCCACTGTGGTGGGGCTATTCCCCAGCCACATGGACCCAGCTGCTGCTTACCCAATGTCCTTGCAGTGGTCTTAGTGTTTCAACAGGGGACAGTGATATAAATTATTAGAGATACTGAGCATTGAAATTGCTCTTGATTTCTTTATTAAGAAATGGCTCTCCCAAAAAGCCGCCTGCTGCTGAAAAGACTGCTGAGGGGAGAAATGTGATTGACATGAGAGCTGGGAGATTTGTGTGTGCCGCTCTTGCTCGTACCAGCAGGTACTGGGAGAGATGGGCAGAAGAGCTGGTCTGTTGGAGACTGTTCAGATAACATGAAAAGAAGTGGTTTTGTCAGGTTAGGTTAATGGTTGGACTTGATGATCTTAAAGGTCCCTTCCAACCTCAACAATTCTATGATTCTATGAAAAGGGACCCTTGAAAACCGCTAGTTTTTCTCCTCTCTGTGACAGTCCTGGGCGAGGTGGTCTTGCCTTGTACAAGTTCGTGCAGCATTTGGGTGTTTTTTTGGTCCTGTGATCCTTTTACTGGGAAGGTAATTATCCTCTGTCCCAGAGAAAGCTATTGAGGACATACCTGCCATGAGAACAAGCTATCGCTACAGGAACCCGGCCGTCCCTGCGGGCTGGTGCCAGCATAGTGACAAAGCTGCGTGTTTAAATTATACCGAGGTGGTTAATGAGTTTTCACCTTGTCAGGAGAGCAGTCCAAGGTTAAAGAATGATGTGTCCCAGAAACTAGAGTGAGAAAAGCTGAGTTTTGAAAATATACAACCTGCAGGGTGAGCTGGTATTTTAAAACAAAACTGTGATATGATTTTCCTTTTTATGGAAGCAAACTGCAGCATTACAAAAAGCAGGAGAGGGGCACTGTGATTCTGAGTGCAGTGTGACAGAACATATTTAACATGTTATTATGTTATCAGTGGAAGTGTTTAATGAGATTTAGTAGATGTTCCCTAAGCTGTCCTGTCGTGTTTATATATTCAGACAGGGGCTGTATGAAATGGCCTGTGATTTATTTGGCTGGCAAGCCAGGGTAAAGGGGGATTTCAGTGTTTCATGCTACATCTCATCAAGCAAATCTAGTTTCATTTTTGCTGAGATTATAAATGTTGCAAATGAAGAGAATGGAGCAGAGGCAGTTTCTTTAGATTTTGGGAGGCGTTTGTATTATCTGCTACTTGGCATTTTGATTGCAAGGTAACCCTACATATTATCAAAAATGTACATGTTCAATAGATTAGTAGCCAGTTAATTGGTGAAGGCTGAAAAGAATCATATTTACCCAAAAATAAGGGAGGGGGAAATATTTGTAACTATTAATGGAGAAAAAGCTTTTGGCTTTGAATGTAGGGGGGTCCCACCCCTGCTGTGCCATGGCCTCGAAGCTGTGCTTCCCGCATCACCCATCCTTTGCACACTTGGATCTGAAGCTCCATCCTCTTGTCGCACCCCACGCCCACAGACCAGAACCCCAAAACAATGTCCCCACCATCCTCATTGCCCTCTTTCCCTATTCTTGATAGTCTCTCATTGGTACTCCCTGTCTCCACTGCCTTAACTGCTTTTTGCTCACTTTTCTAGTCCCTGGAGCGCAGAGCCTGCGGTGGGCGGTGGGCTGGGATCGTCTGCCTCACAGTGGCACAGACTTCTGTTTTCTGTTAATTGGCACTCACCGCCTGTGTAAAAGCTCTTACTCCCACCACATTCACACTCCTGCTCACCTTATTTCCATATTTATCACAGTCTGGTCCATTTTGGTTTTGTGACAGCCATATTTAAGGCCAGACTCTCCAGCACATGTCTGAATTGCTCATTGAAAGCAAGGCATGAGTAGAGTATAAGATGTATTTTTAGAGCAATATTCCTAGAAACACCTTTAATTGTCTTGAATTTCCATAAATCGAGAAGCTTGTCATAGGGAATCATCACCAGATTAAAGTGTGTCTCACGAGAGTCTTCAAGGCTCTGCACAAGACTCAGTATTTTTAGTACTGAACTCAAAGCCAGAATAAAACTTGCAACTCTGTAGAAAGACTGTAGAAAGGCCCATAGAGATGAGGGGTACATCTACGGAGCAGTCTGGGGTGCTGGAAAAGTTGACCTTGTTGCACAAAGTTGTATTTAAGTGTAATCAAAGAGATGCTATACATCAGGAAAACAACAATGCTGATAAAAGCTTAAGAATCCCAGTGAGCATGTGGTTGAATATGAAAACGTAGTTTGGCGCTACAGCAAAAACGGCCATGAGATGTTTAAATAAAAGACTGATGGGTTGAAAGGGAATTGAACTCTGTACTTTNTTGAAATCTGTTCTTTGCATTTGGAGGGTTGGTACCTAAAGGCTGCACATTGTTTTTTTTTTCGTGTTTTAAAAAAAAAAAAAAAGAATGATAAAAATCTTCAGAGATTGCAGAAAAGTCACATACTTTTTCTAAAGAAAATGCTTTACAGTAAGAAATATGAAGGGCATCTTTAAACCTGGATGGTTACCTGTTGATGATCAGTGTCACTTTACTTGTCTAAGTTTATGCTTTGCCTGGTCCAGGAGGTCCCAGAGCCACAACTTGCAGGAGGTTGGGAGCATAATTAGGGCAGGTGCTGATGGGTGCTTGCCCTGTTATCATGTTCTTCCCCAGACACCTGCTCTTGGCCCAGGTGGAGAGTGGAGACAGGATGAGGGACTGGATGGACCATCGCTCTCTCCATGTATAGCTGCTCTTATGCCCCTGACAGTTTGTCCAGGTCCTAATATTTCTTTTAAACAAAACTAAACTTTTGGGATGATTGCAGGGGTAATCATGGAAGAAACAGAGCCTGTGATAAACACGGGAATGCATACCGGAGCATCCAACAGTTCCTTTTGCCCTAAAATCTGTTCCTGCTTGCAGTGATAAAGTCTTGAAGTTAATTTTTAAAAAGTAATATCAAGTACGTGTATAAAGGCCTGAATTTAGCTGCATGGTCAAAGGGCAGCTTGTTTTAACTCCTTAAAGGTCTCTTCTCCGCCTTAGATATGACAATGTCACCTTCAAATGACACACAAGCTCACATGCCTACACCACCTTCTGCTTTGTAACCAAGTCAGTGGATCTGCTCTCTACAGCTCCCTGAAAGGCTACTCATTCACCCAGCTTACTATTATGGAGATCTCTTGCTATATCTCTTCAGGGTGTATTCATCATCACCTTCAGGGAGGCCCGGAGATGCCTCTCTGCTGCCATGGAAAGAGGGCAGGATTTGCAATAGGTTGCTCTTCACTGCCTCTGTACAGCTCCCTGCTGCCTAGTGGGCATCCCGCTATGAGGCAGCCAAGTGATCAGACCCACAGAGCTCCAGATTCCGCCGGGAGGACCAGGATGTTAAAAGTCAGGCATTGCAATGGCACTTAATAAACAATAAATTGTCAGTGTCCTTTTTCTAGGATCTGGGCATTAGCCTCTTTGTGCTGGAATTCCTCCTCTGTATAATACTCTGTGAAATAATGGGGGTGGCATGAGGTTAAATATGTTAAAATTGTGAAAATATGTTAATTTGTGAACCATTTAGGTAATCCCATTTGGTGATGGGGACCATGCCAGTGCCTTAGGCAAAGAACTCCCCAGATCTGTGTGGCGCACACAACTGTGAGTCAGTCTAGAGAGATCAGTCAAGAAACAAATCACAGCCATTGTGCCAAACGGAGATGGAAAAACATCCTTCTGGGATCACACCGAAAGCTTTGCCCTTCCCTTCAGAAAATCTTGTTATAGATTTCACGAGTCCAGTAGAGTTACAAAGATAGAAACGTTCATAGTAGCGCTTGGTAGTGATAAGGCATAGATGTAACGCTTCTGATGGAAAGGTGGATAGTCCTGCTGTCTCCTCTTGTTTCTTTCCCTGCAATCATAATTAGTGTACCTTAGTCACTGTCACCAAAGATTCATTGTCAGACACATGGGGGAAATTGTGTGTGTCACTACTACTTCCTTTAATTGCATCAGAGGCACATTAACTGGCAGTGTCTAGACACTTGTGTCCTACAAGATAGCATTTAAATCCAAATCAGAGAGAAAGAACATAGCTGCTAAAACACAGCCTTTCCTCTCTTGATTCATCTCTGCATTCAGTTTCTGCGTTTTAGAGTACATGGAATTTTCTGATTGTTGTTAGTTTACAACATCTTCTTTAATGCATAGTGTTTTATGATGGTGCCTTATGAGTTACTTACCGGTGACTGCAGAACTGTTGCAACCATTAGTTTTGACAGTACTGTAATCGTTTAGTAAAGGCAATCATCTATTGCTTTTATAGTCAATTTTTTACTGTTCAGATCACATTCGT
The DNA here is from genome assembly GCA_008711295.1 of Anarhynchus alexandrinus. NCBI lineage: Eukaryota > Metazoa > Chordata > Aves > Charadriiformes > Charadriidae > Anarhynchus > Anarhynchus alexandrinus. The sequence continues at coordinate 2,529,709 of VUYV01000034.1, read as the reverse complement.
GCTAGTTTATTTCATTACTGTGTACATTTTCCAGCTAGGCTTATGCAATCTGCCAGGTTATGCTCATAGACTGTTTACTTTAGTGTCTGAAAGGCAAGAGAGAGGCATCGTTTCTCCTTAGTTTCCATTAATATCATAAGCACTTGCACTACATGGTACCATGGGATATAGGTTAGAGATACATTGGATTTGCCAGGTAGTAGTTTTTTCTAATGGGGAGGTTCAGAAAGCTTCTTCCTATGTCTTCAGAGAATAAATTAGAGAAAAACAAGTGACAGAGCTGCATGATTTGCCAAGTGTCCATAGGTGGAGAATTCCAACTGAAACATCAGAGACGTTTCTGGAGACCACTGGCACCTTGTTACACTTTTGGCTGGAGGCATGAGAGCACGGGTTAGATTACCACACATCAGAAAGCTGCCGGTTCTTGAAAGTGAATTCTTCAGTCAGTAAAACTTTTCCCATTTTTTATTCTTCCCATTGAAATGCAGCAAGCACCAGGAAATCTTTTCCTACATTTTGTGTATCTTTGTCATGTTACTCCTGCCTTGCAGATGTTAAGATGTAATTGCCACAGAGAAAATGGCTTTCTGTGTTTATTTAGGGAATGAGAAGCAACCAAAGGTGTACTAAACCTCTAAACACATGGAGGCTAAGAATAAGACATATTCACAGCTGAATGTTTTTACTTGAGCCTTATGTTGTGTGCGCATTTGTAGGAGTGAAACGGGGGGGGTTGAGTTTGTTTTTTGCAGTATTTCACATTGGGTTGGAATAATAACGTTAGAGTTTTGTGTTTGGCTTGCAGATGGCTCCTCCGCAAAAGGCTTAAACGTACGGGCAGCAGTTCAGTTTCCATATCACTGGAGTCAAAAGCAATTCGTCATTTGGCATTTATTTCAAAAGAAAAAAGCTGGAGTCTGTCTGGTAAATAAATAGTCACAGGACTTGAGCTTGACTAGTAGATGCAAACTAAATAACATATCTAACACACCAAATTCCATGGCTACTTACAGGTGAAGCCGACTGTTTAATCATCTGTTATTTCCAAAGGGTATGCTGTCTATGGCATTCAGCATGATTTAAACAGATAAGGAGAGATTTGGAAGTGGGTTGCTTTTAAACTTGCAGGAAGATTTCTACTTTACTTGTGGTGAAGTTTGGATTTATGGGGAAGGGAGTGAGTTGAAACTATGTTTTATGCTTTTTGATTTGTAATATTCACGCTCAGAATGTGTCCAGGCTTTTCAGTGTTCCTATTCCAAATTATTCACATTAAGCATTGAAAATGAAGGCTTAAAGCTCAGTTGGGCTGAAAAACAAGAACTCCATCTCATGAAGAAATGTTGGAGTTCCAAAATTTGGTTTCATTTTCTGTCAAAATGAAACTGCAAACTTTTCAAAAGACATTCACTGGGAATGATGAGATGCATAATGACAAGAGCACTCTCTCGGGATGCACCACGTATAGGTGTTACTGCTTCCCCAATTCAGGCACAAGCAGGGCTGGGACCTGGGCTTCGTGTCAGCCACGTTGATTACTGGTTATTCTGGGCCACCGCTGAGTTCTCTCTGACATGGCATCTACAGGCCATTTCAGTTTTACCACTCATGATGAACAAGCAGCATTGAGATTTTGCAGGTCAGATGAGGTCCTTCACTCTCTGGCTTTTATTAAAACATCCACCCTTACTTGGACTTCTTGCAGGTTTCTTGAAATAAATACATTCTGCAAAATCCCTTGGTCTTGCCAAAGTGGAGTTTTCTCCATCAGTTCTTGATTTTGTTCCATGAATATCTGACAGCTTGGATAAACCACTTGTAAAATCTTCCAGCAAGTAACTTCACTTTTTCTCCCCTGGCTTAAGAGAGGGTGTAAGAGAAGTTATGAAGTTACCTATGGAAGATTATTTGCTGGATGCGTGTGGAGGAGCTCCAGATAAATGCTGGCAAAGTTCCCTCACTGCCTGCATTCAGATTCCCCAATAAAATCTTCCCTGCTGTGCCATTTTGAAAAACAGTCAGTGCTGGTTATACAGAGGGTGGGCTACGGACGGTCCTAGCGCTGGTTTGATTCTCTCTGCTGTTTCCTTCTCTGCCAGCTATACCTGCCTCTGGTGCCTCACGTGCACATCACAGGGCAGGGGCTGTGTCATTTTTAACAGCCTGACCCGAGGACTTCTGCATGCTAATAATGGCTTTCACACGAAAATGAAATGTATTTGGGAGTCTCAGCTTAGTCACGCTGCCAAGTTTGTCTGGCTTAAGGGAGGAAGGTTTCCTAGGGTGAGACAACCACACGCCTGATTTACATTACAAATAAAATCCTTATCCCAAAATATCCTGCTGTGTGGCAGGGCTGAAATCTAGATAGACACAGCTTCAAATATTTCACATAACCCCAGTCTTTATAGCTGTCCGTTTTAGATCCAGCCAGTAGATTTAGGATCAGGAAGGAATTTTTCTCCAGGTCAAACTAGCAAGCACAGTAAATGTTTTTTGTTTGTTTGTTTATGGTCTTTTTTAGGGTCATCACAGCTGTGTTACATAACAGACTCTGTGTTCCTGCAGAAACCTAAGAAAAATTATACTCTTAATTTCTTCTGGGGTTTGGGTGGTTTTTATTTTTGCCCTTTTTTTGTGCATGTGCATTTTCATTTTTGAGGCTTTTACTCTTTTATATGAAAGTTCTTAAGTTTGTTGGCAGACGTTATAGTCTTTTTTTTTTTTTTATGTCTTATATTTGTCAGGTGGACCAGAGTGGATGTTATTTATGCTTTGTTGTTATGCTCCTGGGAGTCTCCTTCCCAGATTCAAGCACAAAAATCAATCATTTCATCTGGTCTTTGGCGTCTTGCAATAGCAACAGGCAAATTGTATTTTAGTACACTGGGAAGAGATATTACAACAGCTCTAAGTGTTTTGGGATGACAGCAAGGACAAGTGATGGAGACTTGTAAGGAGGAAGTAAAAAATAGGACCCCCCATCATTCTGGAGAGGACTTGATGTGATTCATATAATATCCTGAAAAGAGAAATCATGAAGATACCATTATCTTATTATCTATATGTATTTCAAATTAACCCAGTGAAAACCTTGCTGAATGTACAGATTTAAAACCTGACATTGCCTCACTGGATACCTTGCTGAAAATCTGTGAAAAAGGATGATGGATTTTGTGGGATCTCCTGCCTCCCAAGTGCCATAGGATATGTGGGAAAACATGAGAAAAGTCAGCTAGATAAAAAAAAAAAAGAGCAAACCACTGAATTTCCTGTGGTGATACTCATAACCAGCTGTGTGTAAATGCAATAGAGAGACAAGTGAGAACTGGAGGCATATGAGTAAGGGAAATGATGGGGGAAAGATGAGTCCAGAACTTCTGCTTCTGCCTCTCTTCTTGGTACACCAATGTGTTTAAATAACCTGGGAAATGGGAACCAAGACCTCTGACTCCTCCCTCTTTGGGTGCCTCAACTCCTGGGCACAGGCTAATGCTCAGTCTTGATTAATGTCTGCTTTCCTTTCAGGCACCATTGAATGTTTTGCTGCCTGTGGAGCAGGAAGAATCATGGAGACAGCAATAAGAATAGCCCTTTTCAGAGGAGGTGAGAAAATCAGGTCAGAAATCAGAGAAGAAGAGGCCTGGGGAGATGCATGGGCAGCAGTGGGTCGTATTGGCGTATAGCGAGTCCCTGATCCTCTGCTGACACAGTGACACATCGATGGCCATACCTGATCATGTCAGCGGTGTGGGACTTAGGCAGCCTAAGGAGCGAGGAGCAGAGCTGGAGGTGGGGCCGTGCCCTGCTTGCTCTCAGCCTTCTGCTGTGGGGCCGGTTTCAGACTCGCGTGCTGCAGCTAGAGCTGAGCCAGGGATAAAAAAATGCTGCTGTCTGTGGCTTGTAAATAAGAATTCACACGTGGTGCTAAGCCAATTTGCTGGTGTTATTTCCTTGTTCCTGTTGTTGCTAAAACTGCACTTCTAGCAAAAAGCTAAAGGGATTGAAAGAGGCAGAAGCATAAGAAAGAACTGCAGGCACTAAAGTAGGCATTTCAAGGGCTTTCTTCTTTTGCATCGGTCATAAACCAGCTTTCATTTCTATACAAGTCCTGATGGGCTCAGGATTTATTTTATGGCTGATGGAATGAGTTGGAATTTGCCTGCTCAGTGGCTGGTTCTGCATCCCGTGTGTGCAGAGCAGTCCTATTGCCTTTGACAAGGATATTACCTGAGAGAAGTAATGGTCATGGCCACAGCATCTCGCTGTCTGCCCAGCTACTTGCAGTGTCTTTTTCTTAACAGATTCTTGTATGCTTGAGATGCAGCTTTTCTGGGTAAATTCATCATGTCAAGAAACTAAACATCACCATTCAACCTTTGCAAAGGCATTTTCATGCTTCTGTGTTCTGGGAGGGTTTTTTTTGTCTCTCCTTGAAGGAACCAGCTGGGATTGGAAGTAGATGATTCAAGAGTTGACAAGACATTAACTCCACCGGCCTTCTGCTGCTCTCAGTGAGTGCTCGGCTATCAGAGAGGCAGGGGGGAGGCAAGCAGACAGGAGCAATGCTGGGAAAGCACTGGGGAATGAAGAGGGCAGTAAAGCTGTATGGGAAACATTAGCAGAGGGGGTGATGTATAAGGGACGTGATTCCTCCAGGCAGGGATCTGTGCTGGAGTGATGGGCTCGTGCACGTCTGAGGGGAAGCTGACAGGAACAGCGGCAGAGCAGGGAAGAAGGGACAATGGATTGGAGATGGTGGGAGGCATGAACCAGACCCTGGTGAGCAGAACTGCTTTGGTAACTGCTGCGATTGTAAAGACATGCCTGTGTGCCTGCTGAGGGCCTGGTATCTCCCACAGAGCAGGTTGTGCGCAGATGAGGTGGGCCATGAAAGAGAGCTGTTACTGCAGATCCGGTCAGGAGCAGTGAAAGGATCAGGAACACGGGATTTTGCAACCAATTTATCTTTGGAAAGATCAATCCCTTCACAGTCCTCTCTGCCGGCCCTGCTCCTGCCCACAATGTCACCTTTCCACAGCACTGCATGAAGAATTTGGAATTTTAAAAATGCAACAATTTCTACGTTTTGCCTTGGCAGCAATCAAGATTCCCAGTTCAATGTTCAGTAAATAGGCTAAAACTGAAGTAAACAAGCCTCTCGCCTTCAGCCTGGTGCAGGGACTCTCAGTCCCTCCATGGCTCTGTAGATCCACTCCTTTCTCTTTTTTAACTTGGCAGCAGCTTCAGGAGACCTGTGACATCTAAAGTTATGTTGATGCTGCGGTAATTGGTGAAATGAAATAACTGACAAACTGGCAGCAACATTTTAACCTTCTTAAAATACTCATGCACTTTCAATGTACGTAAGGTAAGTATGCCACAGAAAGTGTGCTCAGTGCTAGTTTTGGATACATAGCCAGGCTATTTCTCTGCCAAGATTTGTGCTCTGAAATGCTGCCAATATTGAGTTATGCAGGTGGATGAAGGACATTCTAATGAGACAACAGTTTATTCACACACTTGTACTTGTAAAATGGCTGAAAGTTGTTTTCATAAAACTTTCAAAACCAGAAATAGGTTTAAAACATTGTGTTTTAGTGACGTAAGACATTAGATAGAAAATGCTTCAAAATCATAAAAAATAGATTTTATACAGTAGTAGAATTGAACAAACAATAGGTCCTTTTCTCTTTTCAAATCATTCACAAAATGTGGTTGCTTCAATTTCATATAACTTACTCTGAAAAGTGATGTAAATTTATGGGTTATGGCTGCAAACCTTTTGGTTTTAGTATGGCTATTTGTATGGGTGGGAATAGCACAACCAGTTGCTTGGAAATGGATTCGCCTGTTCAAACTTGTAGATGTAATTTTTTACACCTGAGCTGGTCCTCTAGACTCCACTTACAGTTAAAGTAAAGAAGGCAGCACTTCTGAGCTGTAGTTCACCTCATCTTGAGGTAGATGAAATCCATTAGATGATAAACTGTTAGGGAACTGATAGGGAACTGCTGGAGAGAGTCCAGCGAAGGGCAACCAAGATGATTGAGGGACTGGAGCATCTCCCTTATGAGGAAAGGCTGAGAGAGCTGGGACTCTTTAGCCTGGAGAAGAGAAGGCTGAGGGGAGACCTTATTACTGCTTACAAATATCTAAAGGGTGGGTTGAAGGAGGATGGAGCCAGACTCTTCTCGGTGGTTCCCTTTGACAGGACGAGGGGCAATGGGCATAAGTTGGAACATAGGAAGTTCCGTTCCAACACACGGAAAAACTTCTTTACAGTTAGGGTGACAGAGCACTGGAACAGGCTGCCCAGGGAGGTTGTGGAGTCCCCTTCTCTGGAGATTTTCAAGACCCGCCTGGATGCAGTCCTGAGTAATGTGCTCTAGGCAATCCTGCTTTAGCAGCGGAGTTGGACTAGATGATCTCTAGAGGTCCCTTCCAACTCTGAAAATTCTGTGATTCTGTGATTCTGTTCTCTGGAAGTGATGCTGCTGCTCTTGTTTTTGAAGGGCTGAAAGAGCATCCCATCGGCTCAGACTGGCTCCAAAGAGCCTCCTCCTGCGCAGCTTCACCCTTGGAGGGTCTCAGCCACCAGTCAGGCCTTCATCCTTGGACCCCAGGTGACTTCAGATACTGTTGGAGAAGGTGACAGAGCACTTTGATGATAAAATCCTGCTTCATAAGCCCTCGTAGAGAGCAAAGTACAGTTTGGAAGCTCCTACCTTAGCCCACAGGGTTAGTGTGAGATGCTGTTGTGTTTTCCACGAGGCTGGGGTGACAAGCCCAGGCATAATGCAATGCTGGCACCCATGCAGGAGGTGATGAAGTTACATATAGCCCAGGCCTTATTGCTGCCTGGCAGAGTGGGACACAGCCTCTTGACAACTCAGCCAGTGAAGGAGACCGGTCTGATCAAACTTTGCTAAGTACTGAAATAGCTGCTCTGGAAATCAATGCTATTCATGCTCTGCTCTGCCCTTTGAATGGTATCATTTACTCAGAATATAACATTGCACCTAGTGCTGCATCTTGCTGTCATTGAAACATTCCTCATTGTATTTCTCAGTGCAAAGCTAATAGCTTCTATAGAAAAGGAATCCGAGACCTAAAAGTAAAAGGAGAAGAAAAAGAAAAAGGTGACAATCTTAGTAAACCTGCCAGTTCAAAGGTATATTTAGAATATATTGTAACAAAAGAACTGTCAAACTGAAAATGAGAGGCTTTGCTTCTCAGGGTTTTACATGGCCATGGTTCGTGGAAGTGAGAATACAGTAGGACATTTTGGCTTCACCTACACTTGAAAATTAAACAGCTTGAAGATAGTCCTCTGGAACTTAGGTCAGCTTGGAAATCCTCCTGATAAATTCTTTCAGTCTCCAAAACAGGATGGCTACATCAAAACTACCTACAAGGGATTGTTCCTGGCAGCAAGAAAGTCAGTCCTTTGAAGTCTGCCCTTTACCTTTCTCTCTAGGTCGAGTCCTTGAGATTACCGGACAACGATGACCTTTTTGTACCTGAATTCCAGTTATGGGCCAGTCATCGAAGAGGTTTGCTTCCTGTGTACAAATCCCAGTGCTGGGACTGAGCTCCACACATCTGTCAGGGATGTGCAGGTCTAGCACAGCTGAGCCGGGATTGCAAAGCGGAGTGGAGTGGAGTGGAGTGGAGTGGGTATCACCCAGTCTGGGCTAGACCGCACCTTTCCCATCTTCTCCAGGCTATGTTGAATGGACAATAAGCAAGCCTTGTTTATCAAGTACTGATACTATATGTGCACTCAGCTGCTACAATACTGATCTTTGGCAAATCCATGAGAAGCTTATGAAAATTTAGAAGAAAACTGCTCGTGCAGGGAGCAAGCACAAAGAAGAGAGACTGTTTAAAAACTAGTAAGTAAATCTGTTCTGCAGCCACTTTAAGAAGTCAGAAAACCTTTGGCATTACAGAATAGGTTTATGTTAGTCAAAAGTGCTGCTATTTTTGCATCTGAACCTTTAGATACTCAATCAATTAGGTGGTGGGCTGTATATAGAAGAGCTACTGGAGTAAGCAATGATTTTAGTCAAATCTTCTATGCTTTGAGATAGTAGAAGTTGCTGGCACAAGCACAGGGAAAAGCAAAGAAAGTGTAAGGTTTGAGATCTGCTAAGACAAATTCAGAGTACCTCAGTTCTTCTCCGGACTTCCAGTAAGTCCTGCTGGCACTCTGGTGAGACGTGAAGGAGGTGTTGTCAGGGGTGCCACACATCACAGCTCATCAGGGAACGACGACAAATGAGTCAAGGAGATTGAGAGCGCTGTCACTCATATGTGTGGACACACATATCTCCCCACCCAAAATCTGTTCAAATGAAATCCCAATGACAACTGTGTAGGACAAAGAATCAGGTTCACCTTACTGTAGTGGGGATAGTGCCAAATAAGGTGAATAGTCTTATACCCACTTTTTCTGAAGGGATGATGAAACAATTTTCTAGGGACAATCTCATCTCTGAGAGACTATTGTGGTGGATGAAGGGGTTTTTGCTACACTGCTTTCATGCTTTCAGTGACATCCCTTCATTCTGCCAATAATAATAATTACTATTATTTCTATCAGCATAACATTTCTCTTTTTTTTCATTGACAGAGCTTTAAACTAGACTTGAAGGGGGAGGGGGATAATATCAGGCTTGCCCGTGACAAGCTGCAGGATGACACGCCAAGGTTAGAGGGACAGGGTGATAGCGAGGGCCCTCAGCCTGTTGCTCTGAGATGTGCTGGCTACACTGCAGCACAATTGAAGTCTTATGGATTTGAGCCAGGGGCTACTGAGGTACCAGGATAATAGGAGCCAACAGGGAAACACTACTGAAATACCTCAAAGCAATTAAGGGATGTTCCTCTAAGAAGGTGACATGGCCAACAGTCCAGCTGAAGCGCCTCTACACCAATGTGTCCAGCATGGGCAACAAAACAGGAGGAGTTGGAAGCCACTGTGCTGTTAGAAAGCTATGACCTAGTTGCCATTCCTGAAACCTCGTGGGACAAATCCCTTGACTGGAGTGTTGCTATTGATGGCTACAGGCTGTTCAGAAGGGACAGATGAGGAAGGAGGGGCAGAGGCGTTGCCCTCTACATCAAACAATAGATAGATTGTGAAGACCTGTCTCTGAAGAATACCCACGAGCAGGTTGAAAGCTTATGGGTAAGAATTAGAGACCAAGGCAACAAAGGGAACCTTGTGGTTAGTGTCTACTACAGGCTGCCCGATCATGGGGAGCCTATTGATGAAGCCTTCTTACTCCAGCTACAACAGGCATTGTGCTTGCAGGCTCTCATCTTGCTGGGGGACTTCAACCACCCCGACATCTGCTGGAAAAGAAGCACAATGACCTGTAGGCAATCCAGGATGCTCCTGGAATGCATTGAGGATAACTTCTTAAGCCAGGTAATAGAGAGGCCAACCAGAGGGGATGTGATACTGGACCTGATGGTCACCAATGCAAGTGAGCGTCAAAAGAATCATAGCCAGCAGGTTGAGGGAGGTGATTCTGCTCCTCTAGTCTACTCTGTTGAGACCACACCTGAAGTACTGCGTCCAGCTCTGGGGTCTCAGCACAGGAAAGACATGGACCTGTTGGAGCAGGTCCAGAGGAGAGCCACAAAAATGATCAGAGGGATGGAACATCTCTCCTATGAGGACAGGCTGAGAGAGTTGGGCTTGTTCAGCATGGAAAAGGGAAGGCTTCAGGGAGACCTTATTGCGGCCTTTCAATACTTAAAGGGGGCTTATAAGAAGGATGGGAACAAACTTTTTAGCAGGGCCTGTAGCAGTAGGACAAGGGGTAAAGGTTTTAAATTAAAAGAGGATAATTTAGACTAGATATAAGGAAGAATTTTTTTACAATGAGGGAGGTGAAACACTGGAACAGGTTGCCCAGAGATGTGGTAGATGCCCCATCTCTGGAAATATTCAAGGTCAGGTTGGACAGGGCTCTGAGCAACCTGATCTAGTTGAAGATGTCCCTGTTTATTGCAGGAGAGGTTGGACTAGATGACCTTTAAAGGTCCCTTCCAACCCAAAATATTCTATGATTCTTTGACTCTATGATTCTTCAGAAACCTGTAAATGGAGCAAGAACCCTGTGATGGGCACTGTGCAAAGCAGAACCTAAGTAACAATTCATGATATGCAAAAACCCTCCTGAGATCGAGTGTCATTGATTTACAGACATATTCATATAACTGTATATAAACCCAGACATTTTGGGTGACCGGGAAGATTTACCCATGTTGCACACCTGCTCTTCCTTGCAATGCTCTCAACTGCTAAAAATACATGTACAATACACCTCTTATCTATTTTTCAGGTCTTTCTCTGTCTGATGAGGCTTGAGAACAGACAGTGGCTTCTTTTTACAGTAAGCACTATGTCACCAAAAGTAGATTAATTGCCAAATGATAAAATTAGAAATATTGAAATGGACTATCTTGATGGATTCTAATTAATTATGGACACCAGTGCTATAATCAGAGATTGTTCATTGGGTAATGGAGATATTTGGTTTCAGCTGAATAGTCTTTCCCCTTCTGGTTTCACCTGTGCAATCTCAAAAGGCTGAACTGGGGAAACATAATTCAGAGCCAGGAACATCTTCTTCCCTCTGTTATAATCAAACTCACCTTTATGAAATCACTTTATGAAAAGGGATCATTTTATGCAAGCAGCTTGTGTGATGTTGAGCACGTTCATCTATCTCCATGACTCAATTAGATACTATCATGACCTTTAGCGAACTTAATTCTTACAAGAGCTGTGCCAGACTGTGTACATGCGTCATCCCAGTGGTGAAAGGAGGTGGACACCTGCATGGATGTGCCATGTCCCATTAGGTGGGATGCACATATCTGCGGCTTACTCACTTGCTGGTTGAAGAAACAAGACTTATATTCCATAAAGGAGGCACTGAAACAAAGTGCAGGCAAAACACTTCCCCAGGCATGGAAAGCAGGGTTCAAGTCCCAGAATATTTCCTGGCTTTTGGCTGCTCTATTTTGTGTGTGCTCATTTAAGGGCAGAATTTAGTGAGCAGTGCCAAGCCGACTTTCACAGCTTGAGTGTCCCAATGGCGTAGAGAAGTCAAGTTTCACTGAAACCACCAGGACAAGCCCAGGTCACCTCTTCATTGGCTGCCATGTATTCTGTGCCACTGTCACAAAAGTTGTATGATACAGTCTTATACTGTGTGACTGTGTATAGCTTCCCAAATAGCAAAGTTGTATTATAATACAATTATATTTTTTTCTCAAAAATGACAAATAATGGAGTTAAATACATTTTGATCCAGATAAAAACCCCCTGCTCTCTTAATTCAGTTCAGCCTTCCTCTGAACGTTCTGGCTTCAGCTGAGCCCATGATTGCAGAGATATCAGGCCATCTCCTTTTCTAAGAATATTTTCAGTTCAGATAAACCCAAGGGGTAGTAAAAATCTTGTCAGAAGCCAAAACTCATGAGACTTCCAAGCCAAAAAGGGTTTTGACAAGTTCAGCTCTTGAGCATTTGGCTGTACTCCTGCAACCGCACAGAATCAGAGGTAAGAGTTTTCTGTGATTGAAAGTGAAAGTGACAGGAGATTCACTACCACATCCCCCAAAAGATTTGTAAAACACTTAAATTTGGCCTGATCTTCCAGTTCAAACTCAACTGAGTGGGTTTTTTTTTTTTCTTATTCCTGCAAAAAGTCTCAGTGCCATGAGGAATGGTAGAGAATTAAAAACCAGTATATATTTTTTTTCTGCACATAGCTGAATTATAAAGGTTTTAATATTAATCATTACTTAATAAAGAATCTGAAGGGCACCTACAAGAAAGCTGGAGAGGGACTTTTTACAAGGGCATGTAGTGATAGGACAACAGGTAATGGCTTCAAACTGGAAGAGGGCAGATTTAGAATAGATATTAGGAAGTAATTTTTCACTCTGAGGGTGGTGAGGCACTGGAACAGGTTTCCCAGGGAAGTTATGTATGCCCCATCCCTGGAAGCGTTCAAGGCCAGGTTGGATGGGGCTTTGAGCAACCTGGTCTAGTGGGAGGTGTCCTGGTCCATGGCAGGGTGGTTGGAATTAGATGATCTTCAAGGTCCCTTCCAACAAAAACCATTCTATGATTCTATGAAATAAACATGAGATGTTTATTTTCCATATTACCTTATTTTTTATAAACCCGAGACAGAAGTCATCCCTTTGCCATGGGATGGTGATGAGTATCCTTTTGATTCCATAGAACTTGGCTTTCCGACACCTTCAGTGTGCATTTGTGAGTGACCCGATTTCCTAGCAGTATGTTATAAAGGAATTCCTAGAATACTGAATAAAGTACTGAAATGCAATTTTACTCGGAGATACAAAGAAGCATATTAAATTTATATCGATTGGAGACCTGTGGCGATCTTCCAAAGTACATATCTCTTTTTCATTTGTTATGGACAGGCAATTAACTTTACTTGCTTTAATATAAATTAGAGTTTAAAATAGCCACTTAGGTTCCCTGCCCTGGAAGGTGCAATTAATTACATCTTTGCAAAATATATTGCAGAGCCAGATATTTGAGATATATCTGATATCAGACACAATTCTCATGGCAGGCCATTACAAATGCTGTGTATATAGTAAATCAAAGCCTTTCAGAGAAATCCCAAACACTTAACGTTATGTCAGGAACCGGATTCTTAGGGGGAAATCCAGCCTTCCCAGATAAGGCATCATCTCAGCTCAGCAGAGGACTTTTACAGAGCTTGCTGGAGTGAAGCAAGATGGTTTGTGCTGCTCTGTGCTGGACCTACCTTGTACAGTTGTGGTGGGGAGAAAAAGGCTTTTAGATGGTGAGTAGATCAGCCTGGTTTGGGGAGTATTTTCTTTCCCTTTGAAGGTTTTGTGAGTTCCACAAGTTGTGACTCCTGCAGATAAATCAGACTAAGTCAGTAGTAGATAGCACAGGTAAGATGCAGCAGGAGTTAGGAGATGTTCAGGAGAGATGTGCCCCTCCACCCCTGCCTACAGGTAGCGGTGTATCGGGTCTCTGACTTTTAAGCAGGGGAGCAATCAGGAGAGGCCCGTGCTGGGGCGAAGAGGGTGGATTTGGACAAGGTAGATGTCCACCAAGTAAAAGCTGACATGTGAACTGCTCATTCCAGGTTCCCAACAGAGAAGCAGAGCTTTGGAGGTGTAGCTCAGCTCATCCTGTAGCAGACGTCAGGTACCTGAAGTAAGATGAAGGTGTCCACTCTGCAGTAAAAGGTCGCTGAAGGAAAGGCCTGAGCAAGGGAGCTGGAGCTGTGCAGTTGTGAGAACTCTAACCCCCCTTTCCTGACTTGCCCGGTCCCCTGATGAGCTCTGATGGCCATTCATGATTCTGCAAGGATCCTTTTACTGCATTTTCTGGCTATCTGTACAAAAAGTAGATGCAGCTTGGCCTGTGGACACAATTCAGGGGTACCCCTAAGCCCATCTGTCCCTGGGGAGTTCCCATGCCCAGGTGTATACTGCTTACAGCCTTCAGTGAGGCTTACAGAGGCCTTGAACACATCTGAATATCCTCATGATGGGGCAAAACTGCAGCCATCACTTGCAGCCAGATGGCTGGTGGTGCTTTGAATGCAAGGTGGAAGCAGCTTGGAGAAGCTGGCCTTTTCCCTGAGGTGCCCCAAGCTTGCACAACCCGATGTGTCCATAGTGGGAAGGTGATTAGTGGGTCTTGGCACTCCTAAGCTGCTTGTTGGTGGCGTACTAATGAAAAGGTAGCACGCCAAATAGAGAGGCACGCCCTGTCTTCTTACCCTCGTTTCACAGCAGTGATGAAGCTGTAATTCAGGGCTAAGTGCCCAGGGATTAAAGATGTTAAACCACAGCTCATAGAGCTCTACCTGGTGCTGTTGTGGTGATGCTCACAAGTCTGTCCTCTGGCACAGCGAGGAGCAGAGAAGGGAAGCAGGCTGTGAGCCTCGCTCTCTGTGCACAGCCCTTCTGGGCAGTAAATGAAGGGAAGTTCTTTCTCTTGATACCTGTAATAACCAGCCTGACACGGGGATGTTCACAGCTATGGACCTGTCTTCACATGGAGACATTTTTAATTGCATTTCATCCTTTAGAAATGAAATTGAAATTGAGAACTGGAAAGCAAATGTCACACCTTTCCTTCCCAGCCTCAGATGACTGAAATACCCAGACCTCCAGAGGGGAGATCTGTAAAGCCATGGGCCATTTCAAACTGACTTTCTTCCTTTAAAAATCAGATGAGTTAAACACAATGAACGATAGTCAGCTCCATTTTCTCTTTCAGGTGTCTGAAATAGACAGCTCCATGCAGATAAATTGGCCAGTTCCCCCATGAGTGATCTTTATTTGAAATCTAATAGAGCCACCGCAGCCTTCCACACTGAGAGCTGGAGTGATTGACACGGTGTTACAGCAGCTACGCCATGAACTGTGTGGGCTGTCTCGAAGGTTTGCTTCGTATTCACGGCACCAGTGCGCTCAAACCCATAAATTACATCATTAAAAAACTGAAACCATAGAGATGTAAATTAAAACTGTGTCAAATTGAGTTTTTCTGGTGTTCTGCAGGCTGCAGGGAGCCGGCAATCAGGGGAAGTCTGCACCACACGTGGATGGGAAGGTGGAGGACCTGCAAACATCAGGCTCCGGGCTTTGCGAAAGCTGTACAAATGTGCTGTGCACACTCAAATACACTCTCAGTCTGGCACCAATAGCACACATTTCACAGGTGACAATTAGGCCAATAACCCATCTTGGGGTGTTACATTTCTCAATCAAAGCCATAGCAGGCAGTTCAATAAAAGAGCTTTTGCTTTTTCTCTGACTCAGGCTTTGAGTAACAAAACAGGCAGATGTGTTCTTGGGCATGGAGGATGTAGTAAGCAGTGTGGAAAATATATCAGTGTAGACCAAAAAAGAGTAAGGGGTTGTAATACCAGGGGCCATTCCCCATCACACATCCCTTGGCATCAGGGCAGTTAAAGAGGTTCCTGCATCTGGAGGAATTTCATCCTTCCCCAGAGGTTTCCTCCCTCCAGACAGGGCTGGTTGGCTTCTTTTGTGTCTCTGTGCCTTGGAAAGATCCATGAAATGATCCATTTTAAGAAAACTGATTGTATCTTTTGACAGAAAGAAATTCTGTCTTTACAAATGTTTTGTTCAGCCAGGTCACTTCACAGATCTGGTCTAACCAGCACACCTGAGGCTGTGGTTCAAGGATACAGTAAATCTTGCTTGAATGCTCCTAGTGTGAACTGAAAGAAGCCAGAGCAACAAGGTGTCAGGTGCTCCTCTGGGCACTCTGCTTCTTCAGAAGTCTTTGGAGATCCTGGAATAACTTAATTTGCACCCATCAGCTTTGTGCCAGCCTGAAGCCAGCTCGGCCCAAACCATGACAAGCTTTGGTTTATCTGTCAGAGCACTGATAGTGTGGAACCAGATGCTGGGCTCTGCAAACCATCGTTTCCAGATGTTTCCTCTCTTTTGGAACCTACAGGTCTGAAACACAACTACGAGGATATAATTATAACATTCACCAGTCAAAACATCACTCCTTTGAGTGGTGAAGTGGATAAAAGGAAGGGGACAGACCTGCATTGACTTCTTGAGCCAGGAGCAGTGCCAATATTTATTACTCATTGAGAAAAAGTCTCTTTGGTTTTGTCTGGTCTTCCTCGGCGCTATGCAAAATCTCACCACCTGCAGTGTACTGCAGCTCCACACCTTATCATAGATTGCATTAAGAAACCCCTCTCCACTGTTTTGAATCTCCCACCTGGTAAATTTACTACATGTTTTTTATAGTTCTTATATCAGTGAGACAGTGAACATTATTTCCTGCTGAAGTCCCCACATCCTTCATGATTTTGAGGAGCTCCCTCATCTGCTTTCTCAGCAATGTCTTCTCCAGACTGAAGGATATTAGTCTGCTCAGTCACTCTTTGCACAGAAGCCTTTGGCCATTCTTGTCCCCTCTTTTTGTATCTTTCCCAATTCTCCTTCATTTCTGAAATGAAGAGAGCAATACCATACACGATACGCTGGCAGCCAGCGTCACGTCCTTGCTGTGCCTTTCCCAATTCCATTTCTAACCTCCCATTTGACCTCTCCTGAGCATTGAGCTGATGTTTTCACAAAACTATTTCACCTTTAGATCTCTTCCCTGAATGACAAGTTCAGAATTTATCACTCTATCTGCAACAGAAGGGTTATTTTTTTCCCATGTGCATTACTTTCTGTTTACATCTTCCATTTTATTATCCTTCCCCAACTGCTTTTGTATGTACTACACCAAAGATCATTGGGAAATTTCTGCCCCTTTTCCGGATAGCTTAGGAAATGATCCATGTGATGAACCACCCCTTGCCTCCCTGTACAGTTTCTGGGAATGCCTGAGCACTAGAAGCCATTGGCTTTGCCAAAGTCAGATGGCAGGGAAAATGCTGAGGACTGATACCTGTCTTAAATCTCACCCCTGTAGGGTTTGGGAGTGTAAGTACAAGAGGGCTCTCCCTCCACCCAGGATGAAAAGACAGAAAACTTCTGAAGTGTTTGAGTCCAGGCTTGACCAGGGGTTGAACCAGATGACCTCCACAAGCCCCATCCAACCTAAATTGTTCCACAGTTTGAAAAAAAGTCGGGTGTGTGTTTGGAGGGGATGTCACTTTTTAATGTATGTATTATCTGTCAAGTTAAATGGATTTATTACATTTATTTACCATGCTGTTAAGCAATAGCCCTAATAAAGCCTAGCTGGTGGAAAGCAAGCCGAATGAATTGACAGCACCTTGTGCTTTTCAATATTATCTGTCACATTACTGGAGAAAATATACTTTATAGCAAGTACCAAAAGGTACCTAAACATATGATGCAATTAAAATCACTGATAAATATGGGCTTTTGCATTAATGTAGTTACTAGCACTGCTCTTTCACCTGCATGTGGTTTTCTTTGCATGTTACAAGATGTGACCCTAGAAAGCCCTTTTTTTTTGCATTTCTTCTTCCAGTCACTGGAGAAGCCAATGGCTGTGTTCAGTCAGTAGTTATCCTGCCCCATTTGGCAGCAAGCTGAAGCATGAAACCCCCCGGCCCTGGTTGCTGTCATCTAAGCTGGGGGGTGTTCACCAGCCCCTGCCTTTCAACTTCACACCAAGGATCTAATTTGGGAATATTTATGGGGATTTCTTTGTAACAATATTTGGGTTCCCTTTTAATGCCTTAGTGATTTCACGTGTACTATGGATTTTTACCTCCTCAGGGAATACTGCAGAGGCTGAGCTTTTCAGCTTCTCCTACTAATATTAATCTAGCATCTGCCCTAATAATAAGACTTTTGGGGGTCACTATACGCAGACTTCCGTGTGATAAGTGGTTCAGGATATCCCAGCATGGCATGTGGCTGCAGCCACCTCCCCCCAGGGCTGCAGAGCCCTCTACCACCTCCATCCCTCTGCTCCCTGCCACACCCGTCCCAAACCAGGGCCGTTCTGCAAAGGGCTCCTTGGCACATCCTCAGTCCCAGGGCCGTTCCCCATCTTTCCTGGTTGTCTCTGATGCATTCACTTGGGGCAGATGACTAGTTTTCAATGCCAACCTGGCTCTGCTATAGGATCACATCTCCCAGCTCCCCACTGGGGATTTCCTTGGCTGCTGCCCACCATGCTGCCTGTCCCTGCCTACAGGCAAGAGATTTCTCACATCTGCTTCACCTTTGGGTTTTGTCTCTGCAAACTCTCATGATTACTGATACAGACTCCTGGTTTTTTTCTGGTGGGGGATTCTGGAATAAGAGAAAATCAGATTATTTCTGCACCTTGGGTGTTGGCCATGCACTTAACAGAACTGAAGTGAATTTTTTGCATGTGATTTTCTGCACAGCAGGTTGATATGGTGGGTGGAAACAGCATTTTTGTGTCCCTGGTTTGGAAACTTGCAGCTTAAATTGTGTGTGAGTGGCAGGTCTGAAGCAAAGGAGACCTGGCTTGCTCAGCTCTTGCTCATGAGGTGGGCTATATTTTCTTGCTTCCAGTACTGAGAAAGAGAAGGAAAAAGCAATTATTTCCACAGCAGAGGGTGTAGAATTTGAAAACACTTTATTTCCTTGCCACAAAAAATTACATACATATACAACATTACATATACCTATATATTTAAAGGAACCTTGGCTGGAGAGAAGGGTGGGTTGTTAATGTGTGTACTTTTCAGGATTACCAGTTTTTCATGCTGTGTGAGACTGTCTGGATGCTGTCCCCTTGCTGACATCCCTCGCTGCTGCACCGTGGACAGGCACAACCTGGAGGGTTTGAGTGCGTGGGGTGAGCCCCACTGGCAGAGGCACAGATAATCATAGAATCATAGAACGGTTCGGGTTGGAAGCGACCTTAAAGGTCATCCAGTTCCAACCCCCCTGCCATGGGCAGGGACACCTCCCACTAGACCAGGTTGCTCAAAGCCCCGTCCAGCCTGGCCTTGAACACTTCCAGGGATGGGGCATCCACAACTTCTCTGGGCAACCTGTTCCAGTGTCTCACCACTCTCACAGTAAAGAATTTCTTCCTACTATCTAATCTAAATCTACTCTCTTTCAGTTTGAAACTGTTAGCCCTCATCCTATTGCTACAGTCCTTGGTAAAGAGTCCCTCTCCATCTTTCCTGTAGGCCTCCTTTAAGTACTGGAAGGCCACAATAAGGTCTCCCCGGAGCCTTCTCTTCTCCAAGATGAACAACCCCAACTGTCTCAGCCTGTCTTCAGAGGAGAGGTGCTCCAGCCCTCTGGTCATCTTCGTGGCCCTCCTCTGGACCCGCTCCAACAGGTCCATGCCCTTCTTATGTTGGGGGGACCCAGAGCTGGATGCAGTACTCCAGGTGGGATCTCTCACCAGAGCAGAGTAGAGGGGGAAAATGACCTCCCTTGGCCTACTGGCCATGCTTCTTTTGATGCAGCCCAGGACACAGTTGGCTTTCTGGGCTGTGAGCGCACATTACTGGGTCATGCTGAGCTTCTCAACAGAAGCTCTGCAGCTGGTGACAGCTGCCGGCAGACACACTTCTTATGCTCAGAAAGTTGAGCATCTTTCTGCAGTTTCTGGTGGGTCTCCTCAGGAAGGCAGCAATGCTCTCTCTTGCAGTACAGAGGGGAGACAGACCAGGTGAGCGCAGGATTTGCATCAAGATAAGGCACTGAACAGGCTGGATTAAAACCATCCACACTCTCACACTTGCTTATGAAATTATGGCTACAAAGAGAAAGTTTTCTAATATGTTCCAAGCAACCCTGTTCTCTTTGGAGGAGGTGTAAGAGATTTTGCAAGTGGATTCAATAGGAATAAGACGCAGTGCTGACATTTGGAAGGGCATGATCTCTTCCTGCATGAGGGGTCTGGTTGGAAAGACCTTCAATGGGCATCATGAAAAGCAGCTCCTGGAAAGGGAGTCTGGGACACGTACTGCCTGAGCTGCTGTGGACAAGGAGAGGGAGAACATGGGGAACCCCACTCGAAGAGGGATAAGGCAAGTGGCAGGAACAGTAGATGGCTCTTAAAACACTTCCTAGGACAAGAACAAGGTGCTTCTGCTATTTGGCCTTTTAAAAATACATAATAATTATAATTGGTGTTTCACATTTCATAATGCTAATTCCAACGGCTAATTGGGTAGAATTGAAAACGTGCTGCAGCTGGATCACCCAAAGGCATAGAAAAAAGCATATTTAACTCCTTTGGGACACCCAGATTTCCCATTAGTGCTGTCCCTCCATCACCTCTCCCATGTCCTGCCTCCCCATGGGCCACGCAGGGGGGCTCCTCGTCAGTGGCACACGTGCTTCCTGTGTGACCAGGAAAATAAAAGTGCTGGGAGCCCCTCGCTCCCCTCCCTGTCTCGCTGTGCCGACGCTGCTGTACGGCCCACGGACCATCCGTGGTCCAAAGGGGCAGCAGGGATGCCTGTGCCTGTGCACATCGAGGGAATTAGCTTCATCTGGTGTCTCCTTGGATGCTGCTTGATGATAGCACCTTCCTTACGAGGTTGCACTGCTTTTTGGTGTGCTTTTTGGATGTTGGGGTTTGTTTGTTTTTTTTTAATTTTTCTCTCAGTGGGAACAGCTGTAGCACAGGGACATCGTGGCATTGGCACTTAATGGCATTAAGGCCGCAATCCCTCCTGCAGCAGCATCAGTATCCCCATCTTTTTGCAGGGCTAACAGATGGCTTCGCAGAAGACCCAGGCGCTGGGGTAAGAAATGATCTGCAGAGGTTGCTGCCAGAGTGAAAACAATGTTTTATACACGTCGGGCTGGGGCTCTGGACAAGGCAGACCCGATTTTTATGCTGGCGTTTTAGCAGGCAGAACGGATGCCAAATTACCGTGCCTGAGGAAAATAGCAAAAAAAATCTGCGGGGAGGTTTACATGACGTTTGCTGCTCCTTAGTTAAAAATAGTATGTACAGGTTCTAGGAATGGTTTCAGAAAAGCAGAAGTTTGGAGCAAGAGGTAATATCTTTTATTAGAGAAACAGATATCGCTGGAAAAAAATGGCCAAGCTTTTCTCACAGCTACATTACTGCTGTACCATGATTCAGTTATTAATAAATATATTCTTACAATTTGAAAGGGGTCTGTTCAAGGCCCTCTGGAAATTGATTTGAATTGTGCCACTACTCGTGATGGTGGTTGCTGCCTTATAAATATATTCAGCAGTGACATTAGCCTTGCTTGTTAATTGAGGACTGACTTCTTTCAGCAGGAAGGTGTTTCATGGCTGATTATATATGTTCCTTTGCACCAAATGACACCTGCTGTCATAATAGCTTCCATTTTTATTGCAATATAATACAAATGATCTCAAAAGGCTTCATAAATTACTGAAAGATTTACAGAAGGGAACAAGATATTTTTAAAACCTTATGTATGAAGTCTGTTTTTCTGTCTTCTTTTAGAAAGTACTTCTTTGTTATTTAATTTGTCTCCTTGAAATTATTGGGAGTATCAAAGCTTTTTTTGTTTATTGCAGAGAACCACTGAATAAAGAACTAAGGGACATTGGGTGGCTTCTTTGCTTCCCAGCAATGGAAAGGATGTAATACTAAATACTTGGAGAAAAGAGAGAGCCCTCCCCTTCACCATGCAGATACAAATTCCAAAGAAGTTAAAAAAGAAATTAGTTTGGTAAAAAATACCTCCTCGCTTAGTCTGATCACCTTTCCCTTTCCTGGTCCCTTACTTTTCTCGCTTGTTCATGGAGCTTTCCAGATTGTACAAGGCTTTGATTTCCCTAGAAAAAGTGAGCAAAACCTTTTTGCCTCCCATATGACTTTAATAATAAATCTGTCATACTCTGCTCGATGCATCATAAAGAAATGACAAAAAAAACCTTACAACCTGTTCAGCGGATATTGGCAGTGCTGGCATGAATTCAATTTGCCCATGGGTGGACAACTGAGTAACATAAAAGCAGAGTTTATATATGCTCCTGACAATAGCTGAAGGCTCTCCTGGCACAGTCTGAAGGTTCATGACCCATAAATATTTCTCTCCTGGCAATTGCAATCTCAGCCTCCTGCTACAGCAGAACTTGTAAAAGCTGTAGACAGTCTATTGCTCTCTTGGGGCTTACAGGCTCCCCTTGCAGATTTTATGAGTATCAATCACAGGCATTATCTCGTAAGACTTACAGGTTACCAGCAGGTCTGGTGTGTAAAAGTGCTGCTTGCAGTGCTGGAAACTGTCAATGCCATAAATTTTAACTATTTCTATTTATGGGATATGCAAGAAAATTACATTTTCATCCTTTAGAATTCAAAGTTTCTGTTAACAGGACGAGGATCTGATCTGAGTGTCACCAGGCACGTATAAAAACAGATTTCAGCTACCCAACAGTTGTTTTCACAATGCTTCAGATCTCTTAGAGAGGTTTCCGGTGAAGCTGTCAGTGTTCTCAGGACTCTGGGAGGTGATCAGACACGTGCTCCTGGCAAGTCATGGCTTCCCTTAGTAGTACAGACACCAACACCCTGGTTTAATGGAAAAAGACAATGTAAAGAAAATCTGGCTTTTTTATAGATCAATTCGTTTATTTCAGATTAGTTGGTAGAGCATTTTAAACACCCATCTGTCAGAAAGGGAACAAATTCTTCAATATGGAGATCTTGCTATTCCACATTTTTTGGTGGCTTTCCTTTTGGGTCTGTTCCTTGCATTTGGTCTTGGCAGATGGAGGCTGCAGAGACATCTGCGACTTCAGTGTATTTATACATAGGAAATAAAAGTCTTTGAGCTCAATTTCTCCATATGCCTCTTTCAACTTTCTATTATTAGAAGGCAAACATCTTGGATGGGTTGCCAGCTAGCTATATGCAGGGCTGCCAATTGTCCCTATTTCATATTCTAGGTTGCAGATATTTCCAGGCTTGTCTTTTGGTATCTATAGAATTTGCCTGGTGAAAGAAAAAAAAAAAATCATTATTTCACTATTGGCTTATAAGAACAAGTCATTAAATTTGATAAAACACATGGAGAGCATTTCTCAGTAGGTCTCTGATTCACCTCTTGTCCTAGCCCAGGACTTTCCTCCAAGGGAAGACTAAGAACATTTTCATGCTCCTTCCTGTGTTTGCCAGGAAAATAAATGAGATGCTGTTGTGTGTGTCCCACCCTGCACCCCGAAAGGTAATGTTCTGCCCCTGTATGTGCAAAGAGGAAAATGAATGTTTGGGCAGTGGAATCTGGCACCTGCGGAGACTTTCACAATTCATACCTCTGGTTCGTATCCAAACCCAGCCTGCTCCTCTTACTCCCTCTCAGAAGAAAAGGCACCGTGTAGCCACAGGACCAACACTCCCCAAAAGGAAAAGTGACAAAATACCAATAATTTAAAATATACATGAAAATTGTATGCAAATATGATTCATTCCAAAGACTGAACCCACACAGCAAAGCACGATGAGGAATATGTCACTTGATTTTCCTCAGATAAAGTGCCATCAGACCCATGACACAAACTGTGGTCCCTCAGCGACAGGACAAACGTGCCCAGTGCTGAAGATATACCAAGAGTGTGACCCAACATGTACCATGCACAAGTGCGGCGAGACCCTTCTATTAAAATGATCCTTTTAAAACCAGGCAGTGTTTCAAAGCTCCTCTGTATTTGGCTGAGATTCAGCTCACGTGCTGAGCTCTCAGGACGCCCTGGGCTTGCTCTCCCCATGCTGCAGGAGAGCATGGCCAGGCAGTGTATGAACCCCAGGTGTCAGGATGGTGTAGACCACCACTCTCCTCCCCATCGCCATCCCAGAGGCATCTGGCAGGGCTTGGATGAGGGTTAAATGAGCTTCACCCCTCCCAGAGGAAGCGCCTCCTCACTGAGGTAGTAAATCACTGTCTTGCAGTGACACTAATGCACAGAAAATGCACTACTTGTGGGTTTACATGGTAAACACCAATTCTGTGATAACTGTGCTACAAGAGTGCTTAAAGGAGCTATTTGAGACGAGGATTGTCCCTGTGGCAGGTGCTGGTGGCATCTCACCATACCCACAGGGCTGACAGGGTAGAACGGGCAGCAAAGGGGGAACGGCATCATTTCCATTTTAACATTAATGCTAATGCACCATCTTGCCCAAGGTCACCCGGGAAATTAAAGAGCATTGATGGATTAAAAAAAGGCAACAAACTGATTTTGTGATGAAAATGTTTGCTCTCTGCAGCTAGATGCCACTGAGACCTTTCAACCTTCAGTGCTGATGCATTCTCCAGGTTTGCCTCTCTATCTCTGGATCAGAGTCTCCATCTTTGATCCCCTCCTTTTACTTCCAGCGTAAATCTGCTAGGAAATTATGCATCAGGCTCATTAGAAGCATTCTGGTTTCCCCAGGATGCCTGGGGGATGTCCCAGCAGGAGCAGAGAGTTTTCTGCAGAGACACATGGAAAGGGGGAGTAATTGCCAGGAAAGAGCATCCATAAAATAAACACAAAGCTGAACCAAGTGCTGCACTGGATGTGGCTCATCAGAGAAGGAGGTTCCAAAACCAGCCCCAATCCAGCACTATTACATATTCCCATGTCCCCAAGGCCACTGGTGGCGTCAAATGCAGAGCTATGGGGCACTGGCCCCAGGCTGTTTCTGAAACACGAGATACTGTGTACTGTGTAACTGCAGGTTACTGACTTCTCCTGAAAATCTCTAAAGAAATTACTTTTTTTTAAAAAAATAAAAAAAGCATCAAACTCCTGAAATCTTTGGGTTTCGAATCTGACCCTCTGTGAATATTGCCAATGGCTCATGACTTTTGTAGAGGGTTTCTGCACTGCTTTGGGCCCAGGACCACGGTTTGGATGTGGTGGATCGCAGCGCTGTTTCCTTTCCTTTGCAGTGCTGTGTCCATAGCCTTTTGCATATCGTAATGCAAATACGGGTGTTGCACAAAGCCTCGTTTCAGCTATTTTCCTTTAGCCTCGAAATGGAAGCAGATCATTATTCTGTTAGTTAAGGCTGAGCTGATATAGTGGGAGCAGATTTGAGGCTCTTTCACAGCACGTCTGCTGAGCCCTGGACGATGAAGGTGGTGGTGGACTTTGTGGCCCGCGGAAAATCAGATGTCCCCGGGTTCTTGTGTGAGGGCTCCTGCACCAATTAGTGAAGTGATGTTAGACTTGCCCTGAATGTGTGTGTCCTTCAAGTTTAGGGTGGTGTCAGGCATAGTCTGTGTCTCTCAGTCCTTCCGCATGTGCTTTGGGCTACTAACCTTTGCATGGAGGCCCAGCATTTCAAGACTTGCCACATCTGATGCTTGAGCAGGCAGTCTGTGCAGTCCAGGCAACATGTGTGCTACACAGCTTATCTGCAAAGTGTCCAGATGTTCTGCACCATGTTTGCCGCCTTCAAATTTCACTTGCCTGGGATCTTCAAGTATGACATCTGAGGAAACCTGGGGGACTTGACCCATGATCAAACTGAGCTGTACCTAACCCACAGATTCAAAAGCTAACATGGTGTGCACACTGATAAGGTCCCCCCTGCCAGGCAGTGGCCAGCCAGAGCCACCCCAGCAGGTCCGAGCAGCCCAGGAGAAAGGAAGCAAAGTGAGGGAGGTATGGGGGAAGGTGCCAACACTACTACAATTTGGGGCCTGGGGCAAGAGGAGAAGTTTGCCACACCATGGGGATGCACGCTGGGGGGCAACCGAAGATGTTGTGATGGTATGAGTGATAGATGCCCTGAGGGAGAGACGGGTTTATCGGACTGTAGGTGACAGAGAACAGAGACCCAAGGGAAACCCAGCTTTTTGGTTTCTGCTGTGTGGGGAAGAGCTGCAAAGTCCAGTAAGCCAGAAAAGCCTGCACAGATTGCAATGATAATGCAGATAAGTAATACAAGCCCTTACCTACTAATAGTGCTTAATAATGAAAATGTCTTACTGTGAGTACAAATAACATCTAATAGTAGTAAATTAATAACATCTGGCGTTTTAATAGTAGACTATGGACATCTGATTTATAAACTGAAAATAGCTTATACCCTGTTGCTGTGAAACATCTACTGTCTACACATGTCAGAGGTTGAGTGGAATATATTTCTGGTTTAGCTCTTGAGGGAGGCGTGAGCCAACACAATGAGCCTCCTAATACAGTTAGCAACAGCCATATGGTATGACTGACCAAGGCCACATATCCTGGAAAGCAGAACAATTTAAATAAAAAAAGGATGGAGAAATACCAACCAAACAAGCAAACATATCATGGTGTGGTCTGGTGAGAGGGGATGTACTCCTGAAATGGTTTATCAGGCCTCTCTTTGAATTCAGGATCTCTGTGCCTGTCCTTTGCTCAGGTGCTAATGCTGTTGGCTGCAGAAGATGACACATGTTCTGAGCAATTTTCTGACATTGCTTTTGCAGTGCAAGAGGCAAAGAGGCTTTCTCTGGTGTGACACTGGAGCATCTCTGGCTCTGCTCACTGCTGGTGGGCAGGACATCTGCAGGACATGACTTGACCTGTTCTTCTCCAGGATGTCAATGGATTCTCCTTGTCAGCTGATGTCACCCAAGTTCATCACAGTTCATAGCCATGCACAAGGGATCTGTGGGACAAGATGTCTGCTGGACACAAGGACCAAGGACCAGACGCACTGTGGGAAATGCCCTCCTACTCCTCAAATCCTCTGACTGTTTCCAGAGGGAAAAATGTGCACCACAGCTCTGGCCTCCCTCTGTGCCCCCATCATTCCTATGGAAACCATGGTGGGTGGATTGACATATGCCAGGTTTGCTCAGGTAGGGGCCAGATTATAGTGGAGGGATCACTAAGATCTAGCAGACGGGAAACATTTCTAATCTCCCAGTTTAGAAATAGCACAGCGATGTCCAGCACTCTCTCCCCTAGTTTGGGAAATAGATCTCAGTGAAAGATGCTGCTGTGCTGGTTTTGAGATGATGCAGCTCCAGCTGGAGCTGAGATGAAAGCCTGTTCTGCATCACTTCAAAAACCAGCCTGAGCCTTCTGGGAGACTTCCCTGGTGCAGATATGCTCTCTGTTGCTGCTGGCCGTCACTACGGAAACTTCCCAAGATGACCAGAGCTATGGTAATATTACCTGCCAGACATGGTGAAAGGTCTGTTCCTCTCAGAATAGGCATTGAAATAATCCATCCTTGCCCAATTTTCTCAGTCATGTTCAGTACAGGTCCGAAGATCTGGTGTGTTGCAGGCTAACCCTTCTGCACTGGTATAACCTGGAGAAGGCAGGTGGACACAGCCATCAGCAGCCCAGCCCCTACTTCAAGCTGAAGCCACAGGTTCACTTTTCTTCTGAAGCATTTCTGTACCTGCAGCCACTGCTTCAGGCGAGTTACCAGCTGGGACAAGATGCACAACAAAATATTTCCCAGCCATGGCATGCCACTATTATACTGCCTGTACTGTTCGGTAATTGTGACTAATGCCTTCCTCATAGAAGGCAGATTCAAGATTTGTAGCAAGAAGCAAAAGGTAACAGTCCAACAAAAGCTCTGTGGCCAAATCTGCAATGCATATAAGGGTGTGTTATGGTATTGCATACAATTTTCCACTTTCCTGGGGCAGGAGAGAGAGCTTTCTTAAGCCAGTTTTAACTTGTAATAGGTTGAAAATCAGATAGCTCGCTTTGCAGTATGTGGGATCAGTAGAGGAATAAATGTTGTAATGACCTTGAAAGAAAACAGTGGCTTCTGTCTGCTAGGTCAGGCAGTACAGTAGCATACCAGAAATAATCAAGGGACTCATTCTCCAGCTAATTAAAGACTTGAAAATATAATTTCATGTTGTGATTGTTTGCAATTAGTCACAGATGCAACTGATCACTTGCTGTGCCATTATTTTTCCATGAATATACAAAGAAACGCATTTTAAAGTAAAATCAGCCAAAGGCCTAGAATTTAAGGTTAGATTTGACAAAATTCCAGCTGTCATGTATGTTATCAAGAAATATTAACTAAAGAAAATTGTTGTGACTTTCTTCAGTATAACACACATGTTACATATGGATATGTTCTATGGTTTATACACTGCTAAATGCAGATATCCCCTGTGCAGCTTTAGGCTTCCTTTGTAGTCAGCGGGGAGAAATAGCCAACTTGCCCCATCACCTTCAGATGTCTGTCTTGGGAAAAAATTAATCGTACTACCAAAAAAAAAATCACAATTTCTCTTCATTTCTCTGCACATAGGGAGCCCGATAAGACTCTCTCAAAGGTAAGTGAGATGAATCTGGCAAAGTGCGTGATCATCATGGTTCAAATTTGGTGGAGTTCCCAATCCTGATTTACGCCATTGGAGAAATCTCCAGCAGTCATGTTTTACGGAGAGCCTAGCACCTGCGGGAGCAAGCACAGCAGGGTACAGCTTCTTGCAGGGCTTGGGCATGTGACAGGCATTAAGTTGTTCAGGCCGACCTGCTCCTGAGGGCAGGACAGCAAGACAGTAGCAAAGTGTGCTGCTAGGAACAAAAAATCACCTGGGAGGGACATATATTTACATAGTGAATCACCTCCCCCAGCTGGGAGTCTAAGTCCATTGCCTAAGTCTAAGCTAGTCACACCAACAACTCTCTGAAGCCACTGAAGAAGAACATGCATTTCTTGCGGTCAATGGCTTGATGTCCAAGTGGAAACCAGTGATGAGTGGCATTCCTCAGGGGTCAGTACTGGGACCAGTGCTGTTTAACTTCTTTGTTGGTAACATGGACAGTGGGATTGACTGATCAAGTTTACTGATGACACCAAGTTGTGTGGTGCGGTTGACATGTTGGAGGGAAGGGATGCTGTCTAGAAGGATCTGGACAGGCTTGAGAAGTGGGCCTGTGCAAACCTCATGAAGTTCAACCAGGCCAAGTGCAAGGTCCTGCATGTTGGTCCGGGCAGTCTCAAGCACAAATACAGGCTGGGCAGAGAATGGATTGAGAGCAGCCCTGAGGAGAAGGACTTGGGGGTGTTGGGAGATGAGAAACTTAACATGACCCAGCAATGCGTGCTCACAGCCCAGAAATCAAACCGTATCCCAGGCTGCATCAAAGAAGTGTGGCCAGCAGGTCGAGGGAGGGGATTCTGCCCCTCTACTCTGCTCTGGTGAGACCCTGCCTGAAGTACTACACCCAGCTTTGGAGTTGTGAGCACAAGAAGGACATGGACCTGTTGGAGCGGGTCCAGAGGAGGGCCATAAAAATGATCAGAGGGCTGGAGCACCTCCCCTATNAATTCTTTACTGTGAGGGTGGTGAGACACTGGAACAGGTTGCCCAGAGAAGTTGTGGATGACCCATCCCTAGAGGTGTTTAAGGCCAGTCTGGACAGGGCTTTGAGCAACCTGGTCTAGTGGGAGATGTCCCTGCCTATGGCAGGAAGGTCGGAACTAAGTGATCTTTAAGGTCCCTTGCAACCTAAACCATTCTATGATTCTATGTGGAGTCAGGTAAAGTAATTAAGATGTTTGCAAGTGAGATAGCAACTTCACAGGAATTTTGAGGGTACAATTTTGAGAGTAAGATCCTAAAATAATCCCTCATCCTGAGTCCAAACCCTTCTTTTATTGAGCTAATGATGTAGCTTAACAGGAGTAAGATGGAGGAAACTGATCTCCTAGTTGAAGAGAACAACCCAGCCTGACCACGTAACAGCATGGTGCGATTGCCGTTTCCCTTGTCTTTCTCATCCTCTTCCATTGGTGGGCTATGGCCAGCCCTCACGCTCTGTGTGCTGCTTCCCATCGGCAACAGGACAAGGCAGTGAGCACATTTCTTTTTACTCCTAAGACAAATAAAGATGTTATGGATAAAGTGTTTCACTGCATAGTTTCCTGACTGATAAAATTTCATCCCTGAGCTTAAGAGCACATGTCCCTGCAGAATTGAGTTGGCACAGAAAGTCAACGGTGACAAATGTAATATTAGATCATTGTTGCAGGGGATGAAACCCTCCATCTGGAGGGGAAAGACTGAATAGTCTCAGTGGGTTTTTCATAACTAACTTTTTGAATTGATTGTACTACGTGTCTCTAGACACTGGTTTGCCATCATTACTTAATATTATAGAATGAACTGCCTGTATTTGCATTTAGGTCTTCTGGTTTAAAGGAGGAGTAAAGAGGCCTGTGAAAGAATGAAGTAGGATTCATAGCAGCTCTATATCCTACACATGATTCAAGGGCACTTTTCTGTCATTCTGTACTCAAAAAAATCCCCATGAATCTGGAGAGTCTGGTAGAGAATATCTGTCTTTAAATTAAAAAAAAGAAAGACGCCTTTTACTTTACTTTCTGCATTTTTACATTAAGGATTACTCATCTCTACTTAATTTAAAAAAAGTTATCTATGTTCTGTGGGCTTCCATCAAGTTGTTAATGTGACATTCACCTGAACAAAATGTAGCTCTTCTAACATTATTTGGATGGCCGACCTTGGGGAGAAACTTCATTATCGTCTATGCACCAGCTGAGTGGACATTTTTCTCTTGGGTTGATTGTGCTGATATTTTCCAGTAGTAGTTTTCTAGATTAATGGCAGTGTCTTGGATGCAGAGGGACTGCTGGAGCAGGGTTATATTAATGAATGATATCATAGGTAGTGCTTAAAAGCCTTCAGGATACAAATTGTTGGTAGCCAGAACAAATTGGGTGTCCTGAAGAATAACGTTCCTGTGGGCTCTAACTGTTGGTCTGAGGAAATAGCTTGGGAAAACTGGGACCAAGCAAATATCTTGCTTCTGGTCATGTTTTCTTTCAGGCGGGAAATATCAGAGGACGGTGCTAATGCAACGCATCTGCTCCTGGCACCTCAACTATTTTGGTCAGGATCAATGCCAGTATCTTCCCACCTCACCCCGTGATACCTTATCACATAACCACAGAGCTGTACTCACTCCCCAGCAGAAACAGAGGTTTTAGATGTTTCCGGTTCTTCTGCAGCCACTGTAGCTGCTGCACTGGTCTGGGAGTTATTCCTTGTGATGCTGCCCCACGACCTGGTGGTTTTGGCCAGGCTGCCACGCGTGCAGCAGTGCAAAGCCTCAGCGGTGAGGAGGGAACTTCTGCCCAGAGGTTGCAGTGCCTGGTGAGGAAGCTGTGCCATGGCCACCTGCCAGATGTGCCTGTGGCCACCCCTCATATCGAGGAGGTCACACATCACACCAGTCCTCATAAGCTCAGAGTGGAAAGGGGAAGTAGTGAAGGGGAAACACTCCCTTCTGAACCTCCAGCACAAGCACATCACCCCCTGCTGGTCCAAGAAGGTGCAAATATTTGCATGAACACTAAGGATTATGACTTCTGTGTTACCAAACTTGCATGATTGCTAACATTTTGAAAATCCGCTTTGCAGACTAGCTTCACTCCATCAATGCCAACCTTGCACAGCCTGTTGGTCACAGCCTGTGGGCAAAATGTGGCTCACTGGCCAGGATGAGTGAGTCCCTGTTCACCAGCCTAAGGAGACATACGAAGTGGTGGCTCTGATCCTGATTTATCTGAGCCGTGAGCCGTCAGGACAGCGACCATCCTGCTCCAGGGACAGTCCGTGGTGCAGCAGAGAAAGACTACAGTGGGGGAAGAGAGTAGGGGCAGACAGAGAGGGGAAAATACAGCAAAGTGGAACAAGACAAAGAGCACGGGGATATTTGGGGGGAATCACAGGAGGAAAAGGGGAATAGCTTGGAACAAAATAGCTTGGAAGGAGCCACAGAAAGGAGGCAGAGGCAGATCTGGGACATGTGCAAGGCAATCAACCAAGCACAATGTTGTTAAATCTGATCCTCCAGTGTTTTCACCACTTTTGTGTGTTGTGCATCACTGCTGGACTCCGGGGATGGTACCAGTGTTGTTTTATTGTTCCAGAGACCATTTCACTTTCTGACTTCCTCTCTTCTCCCTCACGATTTTTAATAGGCTGAGTATCACTGTTGATTAATGGGGAGAGTGGAAGGTGGAGAACCTTTATGGGCTGTTAACCTTAACGAGGGTAATAACTAAGTGATAAGTCTATGCATGTTCTTTTGCAGAAGTGAGTGCCTGAAAGCTGCTCGATATTTCACATGTGGCAGAGATGAACTCATGAGCAGCATTAACATGAAATAGCTCCAATGCAGCTGGGTCAGGAATAAATCTGCACACAGCAACACCCAGTACAGCCTCGCTAACCTCAACATACACTGAATGGTTGTAGGAGGAAAGATGAACCAGAGACGCTGACAGTTCCTTAAGTAAAAATTACACCCGAGTGGTTAAAACCCTTTGCTTAAAATGCCAGCCATTTGCAATTCATATAAACAACCAACTCTGAGGCATATTATTAACAAATCCATATGCTGTTCCACATTACCGCAAGGACTCCTTGCTTAATAAGGGTCGAATGGTCATAGATGTTGGCATCATTTTAGTGATGCGCAAAGCCATTTTATTTCTATTTGCTTGCATGGGTTAACAGATTTTAAAGATCTGCTATAGCATTTGTGGCAGGAATTGTGATGTGTTATTAGGATGGAAATAAAACCCTGAAAACAATCAGACTTTGCATTCCATGTGTGCTTCTATGAGCTCTGCTGGATTTTTTAGACAGATATAAAGGCAGTTTTTGGTTTTGTATTTACACAGTTCTTGATTTCCATCAAAGTCATGAGTTTTATATCCTAGACACGATCTAGTTTACCCTGTAAGAAGGAGGAAAACATGAATATTCCCAAATTCTAGTTAGGAACTTGGCGTGGGAAGAATAAGCAACAGCACAGTTAGCGCTGTTTCTCTACGAACCGCTGTTCAGTGTTTCAGTTGGCTTGTCAGCCCCAACCCGTCCTCCCTGCTCTTACCCAGCTGCACGAGGGGTTCCTGGCCCCAGGGCACCCCATAAGCAACGGGGTGATGCAGACGCCTCCAGGAGAGGTGCGTGGTGCTGCATCGCAAGGCTGCGTTTCTCCCCCCGGAGTCGGGGTGCATCCTGTGCCTGCGCCCCTGGCACCACAGTGCAGGTGTGTTTCTGAAGCTGCTGAGCCCCTGTTCCCTCACCCAGACTTGAAAGGTGGGTGGCTGAACACCTGCCCTCTCCCACCTGGGTATGGGTGTCTAGTCGGCTGTCTTCTCTGAAAGGCTGTCTTTCTTGCAAGGAACTTTTGGGTTAATTTCCAGTGTTATGTGAGATGATGAGCAGTATAATCCGTGGTAGCTCCTGCTGTTTGATGAGTATTCTACTACGTGTAGTTAAATAAATTTACTCTATGTAATTAAATGAGTTAAATAGTTTATAACATCTTGTTAACTTTCTTTTCAGCTCATGCCGTGGCACTTGGAAGGCACAACACGTTATGCATGCAGAGGTCAGCTTAAAACTGATGAGAAATCAGAGTAATGGTGAAAATGACACAAAGAAAATCAGCCCTTTTATACATTTGTGCGCCAGATCCCCTTGAGAGACCGTGTAATGTTGCTGACACATCCCTAGGATTTTCTAAGCACAAGTTGTCCTGACCTCCCTCGTAAATCTTGAAGCCTCTGTTCTCTTCAAGGTGCTCCCACGAGCCGGATACGCCTCACTCCATCAGTACAAGAGCTGCTTTCCTGCACCGCGGCCATCTGTTTCCTAATGATTATGTCTAGCCTGGGTTAATCTGCTCTTTTAGGGTACATCACGATGGGAAAACCACAGCAAGAACACAGGCTGCTCAAAGATGGTTTCTTGGCTACTGTAGCTGATGGCCTGGCCCACGGAGTCGGGGCTAGCTGCCTGCTGGGAGACCTTGAGAGCCAGGCTTGAAGCTCCTTTTGCATTCTGTGCTGCAGGGACCTGCACTAATTTAGTTGTGCTAGGAGAGAAGAAATTGCTTTTCCCCTTCCCCTTCCTCAGTCTGCAGGTCCAGACGTTTTGGTGCTCTGAAACACAACACCCCCCTTTTTCTGAGTATAAGGGGAAAATGCAATCTAGGTGCCCAATTTGCTTTTACTCAGAGATCCTTTTTTACTACCTGTTGATAAATCACGATGGGATGGAGAGGTATGTTGTTGCTCCCCTGCTCAGGTGATTCCCTCTCCCCATGGGGTAAATAGCACGGCTAGCAGTGGTGCTTTATCCTCATGCTGTCTTCCGAGGTTGTCTTTAAAACCACCCACTTTACAAGCAGCTGAGAAGCGGCTCGTCCCCTCACCGTAATCTGCGTAGCACCAGGCAAGCAGGGCCAGCAGGGGCTGCAGGGTCATGCCTTAAATTAAGATGATTTGCTTTCAAATAAAACTTCACCAAACTGAAGCGCATCAACTAAAGAAAGTTCTTTTAATGTCAAAATAAAGTTTGCTTTTGGGAAAACCTCATCCAAGAAGAAGAGGGTGAATCGGCCAAGCCCTGGGCAGGGCCAGCTCAGCACATGCAGGCAATGATGTGGGTCCCTACACAGCCAGCAGAGACCATCTCCTCCTGTCTTTGTGTCCTGGCTCCAGGGCTCTGGTGTGAATCACACAGTTCGTAGCCACAGCTCTGGGTATTCCTGGATACTACAGCTCTGTTAACTACAGTTTCAGCTTTTATAGATTTGCTTTGATTTTAATCACTTTTCCTTCAAGTTAAGAGAAAAGATAGGATTCATCCCCCACATCCCTCCAGATTTGTGTGATGGAGCGATCTGCAGCTGAACTGCCCAGCCCAAGCTTCTTCCCCAGCTCAATGAGGAGAAACAACCACTTTTGGTGTGTGGTTTGTCAGGTCAATGTGGGTATCTGCTCCAGGGTGGGGTGAATCCCACACCACGGGCTCTACTGCCTGTTAAAGCAGCTTTGGAGCAGCTCAGAAGTGCATGTCCCCGTGGGACTGGAGGAACCCTACCCACTCTGTAACATACAGACAGACTTGTAAAGGCAGCTTCTGGTTTGAATTCTCATGGACTGAATCTGCTTAACATTTCCTGGTAAGCTCTGTTCAATTCACATCTTTCTTTGGTAACACTGCGAAGGTGTTTGGTTTTGTGGTTTTTTTTTATTTTTTTTTAAATTGTCTCCTCTCCATCATGAACTGTTTGGTGAAATACTGGATTGAGATGTTATAAAGCCTCACAGAGCTGCCTCCTTAATTGTACTGTTGACTTATGATGCTTTATTTTTCCACGTATCTTATTTCTGACACTGAGAATGCCTAAACAATCCTCTTTTTACAGAAAAAAAATCTTTAAGATTCTTTTTGACATTTTTTTTTTCGTGCAGATCATTTCTGTGGAGATTCTTAGAGTTTAGTCCTGTAAATAAATTAAACAAACCACATAATCTCATTTGCAGTATATTATATTGTATTCGTGCCTTTTTTTTTTTTTTAAACCTAAAAATACCCACTTCTGGAGTATAGTAGAGTGCACAGTTCATGGAAGAACTGAAATACATCAGTAATACACCCTACGCTTCCCAATCGCCCTGGCATTTCAGCTACCAACCCAAGTGGCTGTTGAACCCCCCTTTCCTAACTGCCATGTGCGGGTTTAATATAACATTTGGGATTACTTTGGAGAAGGCTGAGCAGATTTTGGTGTGCAGAGAGTTTTCCAAGCAAGGAGCATTCAAGTATGATGATCCAAACCCATTTGCGTATTTTCTTTTTTTAATGGAGAGACCTTTTGTGCCCTACACGATGCTACCTTCCATCAGTGCTATTTCTTCTGAACACTTTTGCTCTCTGTCTAAGGTGATCCTTGCCTTACTTGTTGAGTTTTAGTCCATCTCCTCCTCTGAAAGAGGAATACAGCAAAGTACACGAGGCAACTTTTAAGAGAGCTTTTGCTACATCTAGTGGCAGAACCTTTGAAGTACCTGAAAAAGAAGGCAGTTTAGCAAGAAGCCAATCTCCCTTTAAAACTCTTGTAATGAAACCCGATGTGCTTTCATATCGGTCTGTGTTTACTTTTGTCTTTCATTGCAAAGCTCTAATATTATTGCCTGCTATGGCTTTTCTCCATTCTGGCTGCCGTCTGAGACAGTAGTGGTCTGGACTAGCAAAGAATTTAACTCAGACTGAATTATTACTGAATGCAGAGAAAAGGTAGATGATGGGGTGGAGGGGATGGGGGAACAATCCCAGATCCCCCTCCAGCTGTCATCCTTCCCAGTGCAGTGCCTGTATCATCCAGGAGTAGTGAGAATCCGCCCAAATTGCTGGAGGTTTTGCACCAACCCTGCCTGGCACTTGGGCAACTACCTACAGACCACTGCGGGTGGTGGTGTGTCCCTCAAGGGGGAAATGGGGAAGAACATAAGCATGGCTCCATGCTTACAGTGAGGATGTTTGTTCAGGAGGTGGATGCCTGGATTCCCATGTTTCCTTCCTTTTTGTTGGGCAAAGTGAGGAGCATGCACTGAAAGCCACCTGGGGCTTGCTGGGGGAGTGAAGATGTAGGGTCAAATCCCATGAGGCTGTGACGTGGATTGGTCTTAGCCGAATGTTTGCAGATGAGAAGCTGTAGTAACACCAGCTACTCTGTACCAGCACCAGAGCAGTCTGTTTTCTGCGGGACCGTCTAACTTGCTCACAGCCAGTAGAAAAGCTTTGCTTAATTCCAGTGGGAACTGGATGTAGCCTTGGCAGAACAACACATCCTCCTGATCCCCATCTGGATGGGAGCAGGCTTGGTGGCTACTGCCCACGCAGCAATAAGACCTGTGAACAAGGAGACTGGGTTGACTATGATTATATTGACAGAGTGATGCAAATGAGAGCTGATCACAAAACTACTAAAAAAAATTACACCGATGTTTGAAGACTTGCTGATGCAGATTTAAAAATCTGGATAAAGATCACATGATTTTTGAAGTGGAGTGGTTGTATAAAAAAGTGATATCAGACCGTATTAACATTTATTTTTTTTCTGGAGAAGGAATAGAGCCTTGCACTCGTCACTGGGTCTTTATGGTGGGAAGGCAAGGAGGAGGACTTGCTTACCCGGCTTTACTCCAGAGCTGTGGCAACCAGCTCCTTTTTTCCTCTTGCTTAGGACTGGCTGAGAAGACGAAAGGAGAAATTCCATATATTTCACTTGCTCCCGGAGCACAAGGCGGCTGACCAGCCACAACAGGAGAGGGTGGGCTGGCAGCCTGGCTGCATTTGCTCTAGTATGTGGTTTGCTTCTCCTGCCTGGGTCTTAATGTTGGTGGCCTGCTTGAGGTTCCCTTACAGCACCCTCCTTGGGCTGTGGAGGCTGGAGGACCTCACCCTCATCAGGGTAAAACCAGGGGAGACCGAAAGAAAGGAGGGAGGGATATTTGTGAAAATGGAGGATAAGGCAGCACCAAACGTGGAGCTGGGGTGTGCAGCCAGGTTTCTCCTCGGGCACTGTGGTCTGGGTGTCTAGGTGGTAGACGCTCCCCATGTGTGGCAGAGCAGTGATTGCTCTTTGCTGGAAGGAGGTTCCCTTCATAGTTATAGAAATAAACAGGCTCTTTTACAGCACAGCATCCTGCAGAAGGGCAAAAAATAGGTCGCTGCCCCTGAAGGGACCCGGAGTGACAACTCAGCCACCGCCATTGGTTGAAGACCAGTGAGAGGACTTCCACCCATTCTGCATTACAGTAATGGGAAGCTCCTGTTGTATGAGCAGTATCCACCCACACAAGCAAAATTACCGGAGGTTTAAAAACATGATGGTGAGTCTGGAAGCAAATATTGCAATAGCAGTTTGAAAGGTGTACACAGAATGAGGAAGGAAGGATCTAAGACCCTGGAAAACAGTTTAGCCTGAAGTATCAGAAATAAGCTAAGACACAAAAACTTACTGGGCATACACCATTCACACCTTTGGGCTTTTACAGTAGTGTATGCAAGAACATTAGAAAGTGCTCCAGGAGGATGAATTGTGCATTAGCTGGGAGATGGTACAGATGAGGAGGCATTTCCATCTCAAGGTGTTACTTGCTCTTGTGAAATAGCAGAAAAATAACAAGCGATTTCACCTTCAAGAGTTGGTACTTGAACTATTGTTTGAGTTCCAAAAAATCCTTGATGGAAGGAATATCCATCCCTGTTATTTACCACTGATGTCAAACCACAGGAGCAGAAAAAGATCTGTAACTTTCTTGGGCTACAGGTTATGATTTGAGAAGATAAGATTTCTAGTATTAGGAGTTGTTTGTACATGACAAGCTTGATCTGTTCCCATAATATAATGTGGGCATCACTCCATCGCTTTCAGAGCTGTTCGATCAGCCCCTTGCTGGGCAGCCTCTCTCATGCCTGGAGTTCACTCTCGGGGACAGAGATTGTCCAGAGATAACACACTGTCAAAGTACTCTAAGGAACATTACAGTTTTTTTTAGAAGCAAACATAAAAGAGCTCAATAGCTCTCACAAACAAAAAAAAATGTTTTGAAAGGAAAACAAACAAAATGGGGAGCTAAAAAGCATGACTTTTTTTTTCCCATTTATTTCGAGCCTGCTTCTTTCAGGTACGTAAAAATTGGCACTGGCTGCATTTTTTTAATAATGGTTTGTGCTTCATTTCTGTGCATGAAATAGAAGGAGCAAACATGTCTCTCTTCAAAATGGGACCTAATTTTGCTTCCCAAATGTCACTCACCATTTAAAAAAAAGTCACTCTATTTCGTGTCTCTCTGCCCTGTGCTGTGGCTGATGGCCACTTGTGGAAAAAGATAACTGGTTTCTCAAGTCTCCCGATTAGCACAGCAGGTTAAACACTTCTGGCTTATGAAGGCTTCCCAGCTTCTTCCCTGAGTGGCACCAGTGGCTTCCTGACCTCCTTGCAATTCCCACTCTCTGCGCATCACTGCTGGCCAGGTGGCAGCTCCAGCCCAGAGCAGCAGGCAGCACTTCTCACCACCGCGTGCTCCAAACCTCAAAGCAAGCCTGGACAACCTGGAGCTAAAAACACAGCTGGCAGAGCAGGAAGAAAAGAGAAACTTCAGGGCAAGGATAAACCCTTTGTTCACTCCTTCCTGCACTCACAAGTTGCAAATTCTTGGCTGGATGGATGCTGGGACTCTTCTGTGCTAGCCAAGGGATTTACTAGGTGTTCAGGGGATGATTAGGAAAGCTCTTGGTTTTAATCAAAACTTTGTTCACTTGCTTCAGTGGCCATTTGAATGTAAATGGCCTTTATCAGAAAGGCATAGGCAAAAGAAAAATTGAAATAATAGCAGTTTGTGGGGTGGCAGGAGGTGGAGTTATTCAGATTGCCTTTCTAAAGGTTAGGAAACTACAAGTAGAAAATAAGAGAATACAGAGGTTATGTGCTTTTCAGTTACATTAAGTCCTGTAAAAAATAAAACAGATGCAGAAGAGGGATAGTATCCATTCATTGCATTTCTGCCTTCAGTGCTTTTTGCTAGATATAAGTTCATCTATTATTTAAGACTTAATATAGAATATGAAAATGATGTATTTTTAAATTAAAATACACACTTAGGTAATTTTTACATTCCCTTTGGCCTTTGAGCTGCCTTCTACCTCTGATATCTAACAGGACCATCTCAGACCCAGTCCCCCAAATCCAGAAGATCACTTCTTGTCCAGCTGTACCCTCCTAGGGACAGACTGACACCTGTTCAGACAGTGTGAATTCTGGCATTTCCTAGCTTCTGACCATTTGATGTTTCAAGCTGAGCTATCTTTCTAGCATAAACTTTCTTACATGTAACATGAGATAATTTTTATGAGTGTGACTCTCCCCCAAAGACATATATAAGACCAACCACTATATAGGTGCACACGAGACCACAGGGACTGACTCAGCACAAGTTCAGGAGGAGTTGGGCTCAGTTCCAGGCTGAGGACAGGCATTTCCCAAGTTACATGTGTTCTTCACGCCCACAAGGCAGAGCATCACCTCCCGTCTCAGCCAGCTGGCATTTTCACCTACTGGTTCTGCGTGTAGCAATGGAGCGGCATGGCCCCATCTGGCTGTCTTCTGGGCACTGTCATCATCTGGAGACACTGTCCCGGATGCAGTGAAGATGATCGCTGTAAGGAAATCGGAAGGAATGTGTATCTCTAGGGAACAGATTAAGAGAGAAATCTGTCTCCGCTGCTGTTTAAGTTGCATAACCCGTATGGTTAATCTGCCTTTTTTAATATGAAGGGATTTTTTTTTGGAATTAGGTCTGCCAGTGTTTTTGCCTTATTAACAATGTTACTTATCTCAGAACTCAGGTTATTATTAACAATTTTATATTCTGCAGTTGGTA
Source organism: Anarhynchus alexandrinus (assembly GCA_008711295.1). NCBI lineage: Eukaryota > Metazoa > Chordata > Aves > Charadriiformes > Charadriidae > Anarhynchus > Anarhynchus alexandrinus. The sequence continues at coordinate 2,489,983 of VUYV01000034.1, read as the reverse complement.
GCTTTCTTGACTGTTATTATTAACATTTTTATTTCTAAATCCTTTGAGATAATCTGAGATGCAGGGAAAGGCATCTGGTGTTCCCTTATATCCCTTGAGGGAGGTTCTGGATTGCTCATTTGTATTTTAATTGCTATTTTATAGATGTGTGTTTCTAAATGGCTTCTTACAGACCTATTCCCATACCATGAAGTCATTCTTATAGACAATCCAGACACAGTGGTCCAGCACAAACCAGGTCTGCTCAAAGGTTTAGTACTGTGATTAAGAGATGGAGAAATAACACAGGCATTTATATATATGCAAGGCCTTAATAGTTAAACGGGCTTTGCCAGGAGCAGTGGCACTAAGAAAGGTTGCTTTTCTTGGGAGAAGCTCCTTCACAGCCACCTCAGGTCTCCTCCCAGCTCCCACATCATGCCCTCTCCATTGCAGCCTTCCTCTAACTCCTGCCCATGGGGCAGCAGGCGCTGGGGATGGTGTGGAGCAACTTCTCTGCAGATTGCTCAGCTGGTGGGGATGTTGCCTTGGCTGGTGGCCACTGCCTCTCAAGAGGGATCAGGCTTGAATTACACAGGCATTTCCCTCCCTATGGGCACTGACTTGTCTTTGCAGTTCCCAGTCACTGACTGTCACTAAGTCCACAAGATTTAGACCTTTGAGGTCTTCTCCCTGTGAAGTTTGACTCAAATAGGCTGAAGGTATCAAATAATCTCATGGAGGCTGCAATGCACCTACAGTCGATTGTCCAAACTCTGGTTTCCCTCATCAGCGAAGGGGAAGAAAGAGGCAATTCTAGATTCCCACTCCATGTCCTGCTTCCTTGCCCGTGTACCAGAACCACTTGATCCAGTGACCGTCTTTCAGATGGTTGCAATTCAGGGAAGCGACTCCTAGATGAAATGCATGAAATTCCACCGAGCTCTTCCTCCCTGTGATTTGACTTTTTCCCCAGCCTGTTTGCATGCATGGGAACAAAGAGGAATTTGTCAGCATGAAGAAATGTGTTGCAGAGTTAGTGCTTGGAACATAAAAAGGGCCGGTTGGTGGAATAAGGGTCTGCCATACCACTTTGTTACTAATTATTTCTCAAGGTATCAGTTTGAATCAACATCAAAAGTTTTCAGATGGCATTTCACGTCGTTTGAATCCATCTGTTCCCCATGCTTCAGGAATTGATTTCTGTGGTTTGAGCCTCCATTTTTTTCCTACAATGACAGATTTTCTTCCTTCTGGTGTGGGGCCTCTCCCTTCCAAACTGTCTTTCTGACAGGGAAACAAATATCAGAAAGAATGCTGGTGTTTTGTCTTCAATGTCCAGACCATTGAAAATGAGCCAAACACTCTCCACCCACTTCCTCGCATTTCTCAGTTCTTTTAATTTTTACCCCTTCTCCTTAATTGGCCTGTGCCTGTCCTGCTGGCTCCAAAGAGTTGTTGAGAACCAAAGCTGTGTGGCATCCCCGAAGCACTGTGACGAGATTGTGAAGTGGTTTCCAGGACTGAAATAGCAGCAGCTACTTCAGATCAGGAGCTATATTGGCTGAGGAAGAGGAGGAATTATTTTGTGCCTCCACAGCAGCTCCGGCAAGTTGGACTTTCTGGTGTAAAACTGTTCAGAGCTGATACAACAACTAAACCCCACCTCTGCAGCGGCTTTATCCATCAGCACAATGTCCAGACTGTGACCCTGTAGAAACACTTCTTAGCCTTGTAGAAATACTGACAGGGAAAATTTATGTCCAAGAGATGTATTTGGTATCAGTGAACTGAACTTGATTGTGCTGATACGGAGCAGCTAAGCGCTTGCCCAGAAAGGTGATAGGAGTTTTATTTGTTGGCTAGATAGAAAAAACAAAGACATAATATTTTCCATGCGTGGTTAAGTATGAACAGTGGGGATGTTGAACAGAATTATTACTTTTTAAAAGAAAAGTGGAAGGTTAAATTATTATTTTTTAAATAACAAAGCAGAAGGCTCATTTATGATACAATGTATCTTTGATAAAATGATAGCAAGTGCTAGGAAAAAAGATGTAGCTTAATATATCAATAAGAGTAGTTAAGGAATGCTTAGAAATGAGTACGCAAGGAGCAGAGAACAGGATCTAAAAGGCGTGATGGGGTCTAAAAGTAATTTGTTGAACCTCCTCCCTGGGTGGTGTTTCTGGGTGCTCCACCAGCTGCCTCCTGCCAGGTATCTTCAGGCAGACAAGTTGTCCCTGCATTGAGCACCAAGAAGGGTTTGACGCCTCTGTCCTCGCATAGCTGTCCCTGTGTGGGAATTGGCATGGGAGGAGATGCAGGCACCTGCATGGGCATGTTGGCACCATCCCTTTGCCTCCGAGGGTTCCCAAGGCATTTGTTTGGGACTGGCAGACGTGGGACAGGACCTACAGAAACCCACGCTCTTGGGGAGCGGTGGCTGGAGGGCTGGTGGGCCTCCACATGTCAGCTGAGCCCCTGGAGACCCCCTGGTCTATCATAGGAGCTCAGAGGACAGGACAGCTGGAGATACTTGCCTACATGCTGAACCTCCTAGCTGACTCCCTGTACTGGGCCTGGCTGGGAAGCAGGTAATGTTCTCCATAGCAGCATACAGTGCTGAGTTTTGGATTTGTGACTAAAACAGCCCTGATAACACACCAGTGTTTTGGCTGTTGCTGAGCAGCGCTTGCACAACGTTGAGTTTTTCTTTTTTTCCCACTGCCTCACCAGGGAGTAGGCTGGAGGATGGCAAGAAGCTGGGAGGGGCCACAGCTGGAACAGCTGAGCCAGGCTGACCAAAGGGTTATTTCATGCCATATGATGTTGTGTGCTGCAGTAAAAGCTTAAGGAAAGGAGGAGGAAAGGGGGATATTCATAGTTATAGCATGTGCCTCCCCAAGTAACCTCCACATGTGCTGAGGCCCTGCTTTCCAGGAGATAGCAAAACATCTGCTGCCAAAGGGACAAAGTGAACAAATTCGTCTTTTGGCTTTGCTTGAGTGTGCAGTTTTTTCTTCGCCTACTAAGCTGCCTTTATCTCGATCCATGAGTCTTCTCACCTTCCTCTTAGTTTCTCCCTGTCATGCAGGAGAGAGGAGAGTGATCAGATGTGTATGTGCTTGGCTGCTGGCTGGGGTCAACCCACCACAACCTCACTCCCTGTCCTTGGAAACAATTTCAGTGAAGATGGTCAGGAATTGAGTCTCACAAAAGTAATGTGTGTTCTTAGGCTCCAGCTGAATCCCCGGTTAACAATGTGGTATTAGAGACCACATACGGGCAATAGGTCATTTCTGCTTCATTTCACCTGAACTAGCAATGTTTCTTGGCAACTCTCCTCAAGGGGGACACAACAGAAGACACTGAAGTTGAACTGCTACGTGGTTTTGTTGTTCCTTTTTCTTCTTTCCTTTATAGCCATATTTTCAGAATAAAGGATTTGTTATTGATCACCAGAGCACTTCTCCTCATCTAAGCTGGTCATTCCCAGATGCTCCAGTGCTGCAGGACACAGGGCACTGAGGAAGGCACCCGAGGTCCACATGCTACAAAATGGTCTGGTGACAAGATTTCCACCCGCCACACCACAATATGCCATTGCCCAGTCATGGGACCAGCCATGCATGAACCTGTATGGTACAAGAACTATCTGGATAATGTGTTCATGTCTAATGTCCACAGCTCAAGAAAGATGCTGAATAACCTGTATATTCAGAGAAAATGCCACAAGAAGTAACTGATCACAGCAAGAAAACCTAAAGTTACTGCCTAAGGCTCTGTGGAACAGGTTAGTTAGAAAGCAGAAGATCATCTAACACCCAAACAGACATCTAAAATCTGTCCCAAAGTGCCTCTCTCTTGCCTTTGGTTATAAAGGGTGTCAGACAAGTCCCTCAGAGACAGATGGAGTATTGAGATCACCTAAATTCAGATGAGATGTCTGACCAGTGATATGAAAAGCATCATTCAAAGGGGGCCAGGCAGGCTATCAGCATCTAAGGTGCCCTGGAAGACTTTCCCCATAACCTATGTTCACCCTATGTTTGGTCAGGTTTTACTGAGTAGCTAGATATCCTCTGGAGCTCCAGTAATGTGGCAGAGGATGGCTTGCTCTGCCCATTTTAACCCATTCAATTAATTGCAAACTTGGTTGTTAGAGAAAATACAGAAACCCAGAAAAAAGCAGAAGGAAAAGAGCTCATCTAAAGCCACAGGAAAGAGAAGATGCAAAGTAGAAGCCAAAGGGAAAGAAAGTGGAAAAGATCTAGCCTAAAATCAAACGGGGAAAAAAAAACTGGCTAGAAAGTGTAATTAATTCTGGCTAGAAAGAGAAAAGGAAATGAAAAATGAAACAAAGAGCAGAACTAGCACGAGAGAGGGAGAGAGAAGAAAGATGCTGAAAAGAAAGATGCTGGGGAGAAAGAAGCCCAGTAAATTAACTGACATGCAGCAATATATGCTGCAGAGAAATCCTTTCAGCACGCTCAGAGAATCTGTCTCCATTAAAGTTTCATAGTGAAGGCTCAGTGGGATTTTCAATATTTAAAAAGTGTTTCTGAAGGTAGCCAAGGGGAGATGCACTGGTAACTCTTGAAAGGCTAATGCATTAAATTTTATTATGTCTTCAAATAGCATGGGACAGTGTCTAACTCTCGGTTGCTTTAAGAGAGCACTCATGTCTTGCTGTGCTCCCTCCTCTCATTAAAATGTCCCTGTCTGGGGTGTTTTACATCCTCTGCTTTTCTCCCTAATGATCACTGGTGAAAATAAGACAGGTGCAGGAGGGTTGAAGGCAGAAGCTAGGAATCATGGGGCTGCTGGTCCACCACCCCACTGCACTGGGGTAAGACCCTCATGCCCTGCAGAGAGGCAGAAGTGGAAAGACAAGGTCAAGGCGAAGGGTTTTACCATGTGGCCCCTTACACAGAGAAGAATGAACACTGTTTTCATTTGTGCAGGCAGAAATGACGGATGCTATCCTGGTGACCGGTAGGTGGTAGCTTCAACTGCCTTGGCATGGGACACAAAGTCCTCGGGCAGGGAGAGTTTGTCCTTTCTTGAAGTCCTGTCTAATGAGGGGGAGTGAAAGCCCAAAGGGAAAACAACTCAGAAACGCAAAAACTCTTCCAGGCAGGGCCATCCCACTTTTGTATAGGTGTGGCTCTGAGAAAGAAGGAGTGAATGTCTGCTTTGAACACAAGAAGAGGAGCAGCAGCATGGCAGAGGGACAGGTCTCGGCATGGAGGTACATCCCTGCTCCAGAAACCAAGTCCAGCTCCTCTTCCCTGCTTGATAGCAGCTGTTGAATTCTCTCCTTCCCGCACTCAGAGTACCAGGCCAGCAAAATAACTACCTGAAAGTTATAAAATAACACGATTTAGTCTCATGGCACACTCTTCCTTCTAATCCTCAACTTTTAGGGGCTCCCGCGATGCTGTACACCCTCTGCACCCATCCCCTTAGGCACGTTTCGGGACAGCGCATGCTTTCAGGGCTTATAACACTAAAAAAAAAAAAAAATATCCCAGCGAGAAAGGTGGCAGCGTGTTCCCCTGGCAGGGGAATGTCCCCGGGTGCCAGGCGGGATGTCCCCCGCCGGGTGGCAGCATCGCCCCGCCGGCCGCCTGCGCTGCCCGGGGACCGGCCGAGCCGGCGGCGGGCGCTGGCTGCTGGCGTTAGCGGTCCCTTCGTTGCCATGGCTTTCGTTTTATGACACTTGCATTTCTTTTGTGCCATCCTGTACATCAGTAACTCTAAACAAACTTTCTAGAAATAACATTGTGTGTCTCACGGCCCTCGTCTAAACAGTATAAATCTCTCTTACTGCCTCACGTCGTAGAGTCTGCTGTGTTGCAAAGCACTCGGTCGAAGAATCCGACTCCAAAAGCTTTTACGTTGGCTTGCACTTACATGAGTTATACCCTTTTTACAGTAAAAGCGTTCGGCCCAAGATTAAGACATCTACATTTAGGCATTCTCCCGCACAAGAAGTGTGTAACACACCTATCACCAACAGACATCTTGTCAATGCAGCCCACCGAGCTTGGCTAGTGATTTGGAGGACTATCCTGGTAGCCTTGGGCTTGGCAGCACTGATCCCCTGACCCCCTGTAAGGAGAGCTTAGAGGCTGGGCGTGTATGTACTAACCTATAGGCAGGCTCTTAAATTTAGGGGGTTTCACTGAAAATTGAACTGCTCCTCCTATGTAGCTACTTCAGGACAGAGTTTTCTCATCCGTTCACATCCAAGCAGGGCAGGGTTGTAACACAGCACGGTCCCACCGGGCTGGCATCAAATCAAAGGTGGGCACCATTCAGCCAGTTTCTCCACAAATTTAGAAAATGAATGGTTATTCGGGTTCAGCCCCAAACTCCATCTGCCTCCTGCCTCTAGCAGATATTTTCAGTGGCAGGTGCCGAGGGGAGACTAAGGATGGACGAGTGTCTGCAGTACCCCCCTCACCCAGCCACTTGTTATATTTTCAGTTCAAAGGCTTTCCCTTGGCTTGTCTGCTTGGTACCCCTCAGCAGAGCCCTCTTCCAAGTACCTGTCCATGTAATGAAGACACAGGTCGGGCTGTGTGATGGGAAGGAAGATGTGGTACTGGGTGCTTTCTCAGCATGACTTGTCGGGCCCGAATGTGAAAGAAACCAAGTTTCTCCCCTTGACTGCACAAGGAAAATAAGGTGTTAGGTCAGATGCAGAGGTCTCCATTCAACACAGGTATAAAACCAGGCAGGATGAATCCCATCCTCAGTGAGTCGTGGGCTCAAGAAAGGCACCTCCACCTGGTGGCCACTCTGTTTTGTGCTGCATGGTTCTCTGTAACTGCTGCTCATTGACAATTTTTAGTAATACATATTTTTCAGTGAGAAAGTATGCAAAATGTTATCTGTTATCTGATCACAGGGAACCATGAATGTCAAGAAAATAATAAAAACAGTAAGTAATTGTTCTTAGAAATTGTGATTTGATGCTTGCTTGGTAATTTAATTATCATAGTGATTGAAATTCAAACAAGATATCGGACAAAACTTGAACCGTGGCAGTAAAGAGCACTGAATGTGTTTCGGGCTTTTTTCATCATAAGCCCCTGTTGAGTCACAGTGACCAAACCTGAAACCTGCTCTTCTTTTCATCACTTTCTTCGATATGCAATTCTTTCTTTTTAGTATCTATGAAAGCAGTTTTGGGATATTTTAGATCCTTTTCCCTACCAAAGAAACAAGCAGAGGCATCCTTCCAAGCCAAGTGGCACATAGCGAGGGTCTGCTGCAAGGCGGCTTTATTTGTCTCCCAGCCAACTGCCCTGCTCCAGATTTCCTAATCCAATGTCAGGATTACAGAGACAGGAAGAAATGGCCCAAGAAACCGATCATTATGAGGGAAGGACAGACTGCCATGCTCTCCTCCAGCTCCCTTTCTTCTTTGGGGCTCAGCTCACCCCGTGCTGTCCCCATGGGGTGGTGGCACATTTGGCTCATGGGCAGCAGAAGCAAAGGGACATCTGGGCTCTCTCTTGCTACAGAGCTCAGCACAGACATGACGAAACCTCCGCCAAAGTCTGACAGCTTCAGTTCCCAAATGACTAATGCTCCTTAAAAGTAAAGGCTAAGATAGGATAATGTAAAATTGTTTGTTGTCTGCCCCAAGAGCGGGGCAGGGCTATCTTTCCTCTCTGATAAACTGAATGGTTTTGACCCAGATTAAAACTGCTGGTTTGAATTTAGAGATAAATATTGTAATATCAGCCTTGTGCCAAGGCTCAGAAGCGACTTGTGGCAGCAGCGATGCAGTGTTTCAAAAGGCTGGTCGGGCCAGATGAGGCTGAAGCATCTGGGCAGCGTGGTCAGACAGATGCTCACCTCCACTCCACATCTGGAGGGGCCCCAGGGGCAGGGGACAGTATAAACTCTAATGAAGCCGCATTGCCAGTGGCAGGAATAGAGCTAATTCCAGGTACTTGGGAGTTTACAGCCGCAACAGTGGATTTAATTATCACTTTACTGGGCTTTAAGTGAGCTGTAAGACTAATCTAAATTTAACTCGCATTACAGGGTCGGCAGTCTCTTTACAAGCTTCCTCAACAGACAAGTGTCAAATTAGGGCTATATCAACAGATAAAGGGAAAAAAATAAAGCCATTGATGGCCATAGATTTCCCAGCTGATATCTTTATACTCTGCTATAAAAGCCTATCACCCTTCATTTAAAGAAAGTGAAAATTGTTGACATCTCTTTCAAATGCTAATCATTAGGAAGCAACTTGAACTAAACATAATGAAAATCAAATAATGTGCACCTTTTATTGAGGAGTAACAACACTCAGTATCTTCTGCTATTTAAGCTTCCAGATAATCTGAGCCATTAGTTCGGGACCAGATGCTGGAGCCCCTCCAGCGGCTGCAGGACTGCATCATCGCTGGTGCCACCAGGACCCAGCGCTGTGGTTGAGCGCTTGGTTTATTTGAAAACTGCAATGCTTTGCTTGGGCAGAAATGCTTTCCAGGGCAGAGAGGGCTCTGCTCTTGCCGCCTGCCCGGTGCCAGGGCATCCCACGGCTGCCGGGGCCTCACCCCTGGGCGCAGTGGAGCCACCTGGCTGCGGCGGGAGACCTTTGTGCGCCATAAAGGGGTGGACTTTGGCAAAACCCTACCCTTGGACCTTTAAGCACTGCACTTGCTGACCCGGCTAAGAGGATTTCTGCGGTCACGGCACCTGGGAAATGAGCCAGGCACAGGGCTCTGTTGGAGGGTTCCCCCAGGCTTTGGGGGTCACAGCTCTGAGCGGCAAGACCCCTGTGAAGACACCCAGCTTGGGTGGGCTTGGAAAAGCCTATCTCATGTCCTGCTGACCTGCCTTGCATGACGTCCCTTCCCAGTCTGCCCCAGGCAGTGGGAGGCCGTGGGACAGAAATCCATGGCAGGCAGCAGAAGGCAGGCAGCTGCCCACACCATGCCTGGGACTCCTGCACAGCCATCCTTGTGTTTTGCTCACGCAGGTTTCTCTTAATTTCCTGGTCGTTTCTTTACTGGACAGGACCCACACTATGTCACGCATCTAGTCCCAGCCAGATGTCCACCTGTGTAGTCAACAGAGTTAGGTACCTTCAGGGGTTATTAAATCTGGGCTCTGATGAACTGTCCTCAGGAGATGCCTGTCTATTTCCCTTGCTTTCTCAGAGAGCTCAGAGGCCCAGCTTAAGGCTAAACACCTACATTTTGCAAGACTGACGTTAGCCATCTAGTGAGATGAATCCTCCATAACTGTGGAGAACACTCCTTGACAGGCATAAACTACACAGTTCTTAGAAATAAACTATTTAGCCCTCTTTATACATGCTCTTGCCTAAGAACATAGCTAAGCCTAGCACACAGCGTACCCAAACTAAACCATGCCTTTCTTCCCACCACCCCTTCATCCCAGACCATTGCTACCTGTTGTACTCTCACCATCAATTCCTTCCCTTTGCAGAGCTTAGGGACCACCTCTGAACCGCCCCCGCTGCTTATCTACAGGGTTGGCACAGAAGAGAGATGCTTCTGCTGCCTTGGATCTTTGCAGAGGGGCAAACCTTGCCCACCCTGAGGATCTGAAAGAGCTGAGGTTGGAGGAGGTCCCTGTTTTCTTCCTCCCAGTTACCTGGGTGCTGGAAAGGTAAGCACAGCCCTGGCTGGAGGGATGGCCTCTCGGTGAACCGCGTGTTCTGCATCTATTTGCATTGCTGAGAAGTGCTTCTTATCTTTTGGACTTTCAGACCGTGGGGTTTAAAGAAATACTGGAGTGAAATTATAGCCGCTGATGATTAAAGTGCTATATTTAGGCTTCACTGTAACTTAAACACTAGATTATGAACTCCAAAATATTTTTTACATAAACTCTCCCCCCATAAACAGTGAGCTAAAATACCCAATTTGTTCCATCGACTTCAGCCAAGTACAGCACAATTCTGGTTATACATTAGACCTAGGGGACAGCCTCAAACCTCGAATTAATCAGGAAAATACAGATAGCCAGAGAAAATGGCCGGTGAGAATATCCGAGCTGCAAGCTTCATAGTTTGCCTGCTGATATCCCTTGTTGGGAGGAGCCACTTGGCTTCAATCAGCATTCGGACTGTGGGCTTTGTTGGTTTTTATTTCAGAAAGACTCCACAAAATTTGAGTCATGTGAGACCCACCACCCAAGGTGAAGTGCCTGAGTGGAAATCTAGCTTTGAAGGGATTTAGTCCTGGGTCGCAAGTAAATATCTTAGGTAAAACAATGTGGCTAAAACCCTGCTGAGCCAGCTGACCTTGGGGCAGGCAGACAGGGTGCTTATCTGAACTTCACTTATCTGAAGTCTCCTGTTGTTTGAGGTGGGATTATGTCATCCACCTCACGCTGAGAGAAGGGATTCTGTGTGCCCCAACCAACCTAATGTGCGTGACCCAGAGTCCACAGTTACATCTTGGGAAGGCAAGTGACTCTCCTCTGGAGAGCAAAGTGGTATAGAAATTAAAAGCCCATATGATTCAGGCTGCAATCATATGGAATCATGAAGGGGAGAAGCACACAGAGGAAAGAAAGATGGAAAAATCTGAGGGAGGCACTGAGCTGAGAAACGGTGGAGATGCAGTGTGACACCCCCCAGGCAGTCAGGAGGATTGCATTCCTCTAGCATTTTCCAAAAACCTCTGGTGACTGCTGTGAAACACCAGGACAGGTATTTTGGTCACTTCTATGATGACTTTTTATCAGTCATCTTTTAAAAGCCTGCCAGTTCTTTGTTACATCGTAGGAATTGGGAACAACCCATACCTACCTCCATCCCAGCAGAACAGCTTCCCCTTGGTGAGCCTGAACCTGGGACATGCAATGGCTCCATCTAGACTAGCATACAAAAAGGACCACGGTGAGTCCTTGGGCCTGGAGAGCAAGTAGCATGGCTGGCCTGAGTCCATATAGCCAAACTCCCTGTCACATTCCTGCTGCCCACTGGGAGCTGCAGAAGTGCAAAGCCTTCTGCATGATGAGAGGCTCCAGTTACTACGTCAGGATGTCTTCTGCAGTGTTGTTGGGCAACAAGTTCCTCATACAGACTGTTCACCTCCTCCCCATACACAGCTCAGTCCCAGTCCTCACTTGGAAACCAGAGGTGGAAAAAAGTCAGCCATCCCTGTCTAATTCTCCTCAGTCAGGAAGAATAAAAAAATACGTCACTGACAACTTAAGCTGGAGTTCCCAGTACTTCCAAAACAGCAGTGTACCTCCACTTGTAGGCCTGATGGTCTTTTGTGTTGTACTGCTGACACAAAGAGTTAAATTAAAAAAAAAAAAACAAGCCAAAGCAAAACACTGAAGAACACTGAAGAAGAACACTGATTCCCAATCCACTTTTTCTTCACAAAAAAAATATAAAAATATTATAAAACCTTTTCAGACAAGCAGCAGTGAAAGAAACAGTATGGTATATTTACAATTAATTTTCAGCTTACGAAATCACCTCGTGAATGAAATGTGTGTCTGAGTTGTATGAGAGTCAAGAAGGGAGAAAAGATAACACCAGTGAGGGGAGAGCTGATTTATATAGTGTCTGCTGGTTGCCTTTCATTTTCTGAACAGCAGGAGGAGATTAATGATATTGTCACAACAACATTAATGATGCTGTAAAATCATAAGGACAAAGAGAGCCAGGATTTGATAAAAGTGAGATTTACAGCTACATCAGTCAATTTAATTATCTTTTACTAGGCTTAAACTAAGCAGTAAGACTAATCTCCATTTAACATGTTTTACAGGGTCTGCAGGCGCTTTACAATCCTCCTCCATTCAGAAGTGTCAAATTATGGCAATATTGATAAAAGAGTGGTGTAAATGGTTGTCTAGTCAATCCCTGAACCAGTTAATATCTTTCTTTACTGCATTGTAAAAGCCTATTACTCTCAAGTTTTGGAGTGAAATTTGTGGACAGTAATCTGAGTTGATAATGTTTAGAAAACAAGTGCGGAGAAGATAAAGATCCGCGTCCACCTGCCCGCGCTCGCTATAAAAGGTGGCGCTGGCTGCCACTGTGCCGGCTCTGCTGCCTGCCCTCCCGCCCTGCCAGACCTGTCCTGGACGGGGCTGCTTCCCCCGCTGCCTCTCCCCTGGGAATGAGCTTTTGCTCCACGCGGAGAGGAAGCAGCAGACCCAAGCAACGTCAAGGCTTGGCACGTATTTTAGCATGGGGAGCTCTGCGGTCCAGGACGATGGGGTCCCACGGCCCATGGGGAGCAGTGGTTCTCCCCAGCATTGTTTTTCGACCGATCTCTAGGGCAGAGTGGGACCAGGCGCGGGGGCTGGTGGTGGCCCCATCAGTTCTGCTCCACTTGTGCCCCTGCTCGCACAGTCTTACCTCTGCTTCCCATAGCAGCAAACAAGCCTGGGGATTAAGTAACTGGAAGCCAAATGATTACCTAATTGTATAACAGGATATTTGTTCTTATTGCCTCCTCCAAAACCACAATCCATTATTTATGTTAATTTTCCATGTGCTGTTTTTAAAAAGCAAGTTACTCGGGTACTTCAGGACACCGGGCTTGATTTTTCATTCTCCATGTCTCTGTGGAGTTACTTATACTTCCACAAAGAGGGTGTGAAGCCCAACCATCTCCACCTGATGGGCCATTTTATTGCCACCTTCCCACAGAGGTATCTTTCTTTGAGCTATAGAGCAGTAAACTTCTAGCATCGGGGACAGAGAAAAAGTGCTTAAATTTGCACTTTTTAATATCTTTGATTTTCAAAGAGACTGAAGAAAATGTAACTCAAACCAGATGGCAGCTCCCAGCAAACTGCACACTTCAAACATGGGGACTCATTTGTTTGCCCAACTGTCCTTTGACACTTTGCAGCTCGAAAAAATCTAAATCTTTCCTAATGAGATCAGATCCTCCTTCCCTGCTCTACAGAGGAAACATCAGTCTCCTTCTGGCCAGGTATGGCTGGCAGTGATTTTCTCCGATATACTGTGGGTTCTGGCTCTGAGAGCTTGGTGATGGAAATTTAGATCCTATTTTACATCTCTTTATTTCATACTGTTACCTGCATTTAAGTGCTGTGGGCCAGCCTGTTGCTTTGAGCCATCCTTTCTGCTGGCCAAGTGGCTCTGAAGGCAACTTCTGAGATACTTTGGTCTTGCTAACCCGTGTTATTGGGCATTTTTTGAGTGAGGAGTCAGGCTTCCTGGGAAACAAAACTTCAGGGTGCAGGCATGCCCTGTGTTGCTGAAGGGCAGTTGTTCTGCTCATGCACTGCTTAAAAAAGTCAACAAACACAGAAAGACCGAGCCCTGTGTTTTTACAGTATCTTATTTTTAGCTCTCTCACAAAATTTTTCTACTAATAATGAAATAATCCTCTGACAAGAAACTAAAAATAACTCTCTTCCCAGGGAAGGAAAAGAGGCATGCATTTTTTTCGCAATTTACCAGAAAGTTTACAGCAAAAAATAGTAACAGAAGTCAACTCTTCTGACTTCTAGTCATGTGTGAAACACATTGCAGCCCTGCCTTATCATCTGTTTTCTTTAGCTTGCTAACACATCTAATGTCCTAAATCATGGCAGGTGTAATGTGCTCTGACAGTGCTGAGTGGCCCCCTCATGTTACAGCCTTTAGGTCCTAGGACCTCAGTGGTCCAGGTGCAGGAGGTGCTGGTGGACATGCCCAGGAGAGACATCTCTTTGTGTAGGACAAGTACAACCACAAGCCCTGGCTTAGACCAACCCCAGGACCTTTCTGGGGGCTGGACCGATAGAAAATCAGATGCGTTAAAATCAAATGTGTTGTGCATGACAGGCTTGGCCGGCCTCTGTCATGCGGCCCATGTTCCCAGCTGCTGCTTCCACTGGGCTCAGCCAGTGGGAAACCACTGGTCAGCAGATCGCAGCCCAGAGGAGCAGATACAGGAGCAAAGCCTGAGCTCTGTGATACCTGGAGGGAGGCCTTGTGCACCACCGCTTTAACAAACTGGGAAGCTGGCAATGCACAGTGATTCCCATCAGCCTGACCCCACCAAGACCAATGATCCCCTCAGTGCTCCTCTGTCCAGGGACTCTCTGAAGAAAGGTTTTCAGTCAAAGCCCTAAATCGACAACGGTCTCAAACTTTACTGCCCATTTCAAGGAATCTCCCCTAAGCTGAGAGGAGTGGGTGTAGAAATTGATAGGAGTTTTGTCCAAACCAAGTCTTCAGGATTGAGCCTCTGTCAGTAAGTCCTGCAACGTGCTTGTCTGTGCAGGAAACGGGGGAAAAGTCAGTTCGGGATCCTTATCCACCCAATCTTATCAGGGTGGTAAATCTGGTCTTTGATCTTTTGTCAACAATGCACAAAGTTGGAGGCAGCTGCCACCACCCTGCTCAACCACGCAGTCATCAGGGTCTCATAAAACATTTATGAAACCTGTCATAAACTAGCCCGATAAGAAGCAGGACATTGGGTTTCAGGAGTCAGCAGCTTCTTGGGGAAGACCTTCCCTCTAACTCCAAGGCTCCTTTGTTTAAATAGCAAACACAAGCCACCGATTGCACCCTGCCATAAAAGCTGGGAGCAGGGAATTTTCACCAACCCTGGTGCCTGCTGAGTTTGTGTGGCAGGTACTGGCCTTCACCATTTGCCTTTCCCGCTCACCAGTCCTGGGGTAGGAGGGAGAAGAGGGGAGGAGGGCAGGAACTGGATAAAATTATAACTGAAGAAGGAAAGAGAAAGTAAGTTATCTATAAACGGATGGCAGGACTGTTTCCAGAATAAGGAAGAAATGGAAGTTTGAGATGAAATATATTTGGTCCTTTTATTGTTAGTCTTGATGAATTTTGTGAGATTGTCTGGGTTTGGTCCCATGTCTGACTGTGGGGTGGGAAATAATGAAAACCACCTTCTGTCCCCACATTCCCCAGTTACTGCAACTATGACTCTGGACAAGTTACAGTCCCTGCCTCTTCCTTACTTTCTTCATAGGGAAATCAAATCGACCTGCCTTGTATGTTCCCTGTGCATATGTTTTCTTTCACACTTTTTTTCCAAAAGCCTAAATCCTGAATAGAAAATGAGGTGCCTCCAGCATCCGCCCTGAAGCACCTACACCTCAAGAATACAATCATGCTACAGTGCTGTGCAGTGATTTCTGCTTACTGCAGCAGCACAGAGCACCCCTCAGAAGCACGATGTCCACATTAGCACCATGATCTTCCTGAGCTAAAAGTTAATTAGCTGTACCATGCAGGGGGCTACATCAATCACTTGTTGGGATATTTCTTGTTCTTTGGAACAATTTTGGCTTGGGAGATGCAGTTGGAAAAAGAAACTTCTGCTAGGAATGGGTGTGTATGCGTTGCAGTCTTGTTATTTACACAAAGGATTCAAAATCTTGATTTTCTGAATGCAGAGGAAGGGCAATGACAAAACACAGCCTACGTTCACAACTTAAAGCCCTGCTTCTGGTTAGCACCAAGACCAAATCCTTCTCCCTTTGCTGCTGTGAGGCCACGTTTTTCATGCATATTCCAGCTGTCCTCAGGGGGTGGGGTTCAGCAAAGACACAACACATGAAATACCAGTTGGAACTCAGAAAGACAAAATAATATCTAGTCAATCACCTGCCTCATGTTCTTTTATTTGCTTGTGTTTTCTGTGATGATGTATTCACAAAGTTGGGGTGCAGACCACTGTTATTTCTGATATCTGACTTCATAAAGAAGCTTAATTGTTTCTTATAAGTAATATAAACCATGCACACTATACCATAATAAGGCATATTTACAGCTACATATTTACTTTATCGTGTAATGTCTATGAGATAAGCAGCTGTGATGTTCAATTTGGTGTTATTGTATTATTTACCAATCAAACTACTTAGAAGTTTGGTGGTGTAATTACATTTTCTCTACCTGTTAATTCAGTCTTGCTTTAGGGCATTGAAGTCACTAATAGTAACAGTTGTTCAGCACTAGCAAGAAATTGGTGTTGGAACAATTCCAAACCAGAGAGACAGATACAAAGATACCTTAATTAGGTATTTGTTATGAGTTGCTTATAGTAATAAAGCACTAATTCAACCCTTGTGTATAACCACAAAACAACTGTAATAAATTTCAGATTTGGTAATAAAACACTGCTATATACCTTGATTAGGTGATAAAATAACAGTTACTTTTCAGAAATAGATAAAAAATACAAAATGCTTCTAATCCTAAATAATTTTTTGCATCCAACATCTTGGATAAAGATTGTAGGGGTACCTGAGAGCTGTCTGTATTTTCCCATCAGTGAAGGCGACAGAGTGAAGGGGCTGATTGCGTTGGCGAGCCGGTGCCTCGTGCCATTTAGGCGACCCAGTTCTCTTCCTCGCTTCGTTGCAAGCAAACTCAGGACAGAAGAATCTCTACTTGCCGCAGTCAGATGCAATTAGTCAGTTGATTGATCAACCACTGTCACTTTGTAGCACGTCTTAATTGTGTGAACTTGCTCTGTCTCTGTATCAGGTTATGTTATTCTACATTAAAAAAAAAAAAGTCTTTTAAATATTCACGCATCTAACACCACTCAGAGGGATACAGGCAATGCACTTGCTCTGTCGTATGGTTATTCACAGAAAATGTGACAATTGTGGTGTTTTGTGCACACTGGTGCAAAGTCAGTGTCCAGCATCCTGCGTGGGTGGCCTTCTAGTCAGCCTCAGTGCTCTGAAGGTGACCACAGGTCATGAAATTACTGTTCCAGGGCTTGCCATTGGATTTGAAAGAAGGGTTTGAAGCAACTAAACTCACAAGGAGGACGGGAACCTCCCGCTCCAAACAGCATGACTCCAACCAGGGACTTCCACTGGGGAGCTGTAGGATGTGGGACCACAACATCATGTTAAATTATCTGGGTGAAAAATCCTGTGTACCTTAGTGACGAGACATTCACAAAGAGCTGCGTGCAGAGCAAGAAGTCTGGAAAACTTGGTTTAAATAGGTACAAATTCTAGACAACACATGCTGAGGCTGTGGTGCGGATTCTGCGGAGGCGCCCACCGGAGCTCTGCAACCTGCACCAGGAACGAGAGGCATTCTGCACAAGACTGCGCAGCCATGGCATGAGTGCTTTCTGCACCATGACTGGGCAGTTTTGGAAAGCGAAAGTGCTGTGTGACTAAGCATTTATATGGGTCCTATAAATCAGAGCACCGCGGACTCTGCTATCTGTTCTTCATTTCTCTGTTCTTTTCAGTTCTTCTCCCCCCTCCCTGTTCCAAGGAAACTGCTACCAAAGTTAACCCTTATGCTTTCCTCTGTTTCTGTCACTCTTCCAGACTTTTCCACTTTTATACTTCTCATTCTTGCTCTTCTGCTTCTCTTCACAACCCTGCATTATCCTGGCAGGCCTTTGTCTCTGGTATCAGTTGTCCTACTTTCTGCCCTTACACCCTTCATACTCTTACGTTCCTCTGTCCTATCTTTCTACACCATGGACTGCATTTAGGCTGTGTGCTCAAAGTGCCTCATTTAAGTGTTGCCATGGAAGGAGGAAGGAGGTAATATCTGGCAGCCCTGGAGAGCAGTCTGGATTGCTCATCACCTTCTTGACCTTAGCCACCATGGTGGTCGCAATAACTGAGCTGGGTACATACAGGAGAAATGTGAGTGCATCTCTGCATGTTGTGTACTGGGGTATACACCTACAGTGCTCCCTTCTTGGGGGCAGAAGAAAGCATATACAGCATCCTATGCTATCCCCTCCACTAATAAAATGTACCAGTGGCATCATTGCATCCATACAGATCTATATTCAGCAAAGAGCAAACCTGCTTTCCCCACAATCTCAGTTCAGTGCAGTGCAGACCATCATCTGCTTTCATACATGCCATGAGGGATGCTGTGCCACATCCTAGTAAAGGCTAAAGGCAAATGGTTAAGGTACCTGGAATCAGAGTGGCATGCTGTCCCACCAAACGTTAGCCCAGGTGAGTCAGGGTTTGCAAGTCTTCCAGGACTGGTTCATTTAAAAGCAGAATTTGAAAATATTTGCTGATGATACAGAGCTCTGTGTTTAGACCACCTTGACAAGGACATGCTAGCCGTTCTTTTCTGCTGCCGCACAGGATGACAGTTAGGAGATCAGCTGTTACTGGAAAAAACAACCCTCTCCTCCAGTCAAAACAGGGGAACTGTCCCCACAGAGATTTTTTTCACAAAGACTTCACCTCTCTGTCCCATGGGGGTGAACCAGACATTTTCCCTCCAAGAGGAGGGTTGCTGGCCTTCAGGAAGATCCCCGCAAGACAACCCACAGAGTATTGCATGGCCATTGACCACCCTCAGTGCACGCTCATGCCCTCTCTCCAGTCATCAAGAAGTTCCATCTTCAAGATCTAAAGATGGCTCCAGTGACAGCTGAGGGAACATTTTATATGCCTTGTGTCCCCACTGGACACATGCCGCCTTTTCTTAGGCACCAGAGAAGCCACAGAGCGGAGAGATGCTGGAAGTGAGCTTTGTTCTTGCATTCATGAAACATCTCTTAATTTCCCCAAATTGATCTTTCCTGGGCACACGGTGCCTTCATATCTTATTGACTGCAGTAAAATAAGCCTTTAGTGAACATGTATATTTTATACCTTAAGGATGACTGCCTGTGATGTAGTTGGTAAAATGGAGCGGAACTACAAGTGAATTATGTTCGTTATCCCTAATGAGTAAAATTTGCTTACTGCAAACTCCTGAGTAATGCTGAAGAAGATTATGGATAAATGCAACCGAAGTGATTCAGTCCGCAGAATTTCAAAGGTTTTCAGAGTATGCACCCAGACAGCTGGCTGTAACTGATGAAAAAGCTTTTGTCAATATTGCGCAGCCTTCTTTGTACCAGTTAGTTCCAAGCGATTTCATCCTGCACAGAATTGTCATTTCTGCAAAGCGTTGGGATTTGAACTGGTGAGACAGCAGGGGAGGCTCAAAATTGTACTGCTGTTTCGCGCGCACAAAAAAATCAATAGACCCCTTTCCTGGTCTCATGAAAAAGTCATGCCTTTCCGTGTTTCGAAGAAAGAAGGATTACAGTAGACAGCATTTTGACTGCAGCACACACTTTTCTGCAAGGGCTCAGCCTCCTGGAACCAGAGAAACCCCTTTGATCACCTCCGGCCCCACCGAAGTGTGAAGGTGCTACGCAACCCCCTGAGCTCTCTGGAAGCTTCTACAGGGGTTTGATTAACTCGAGCAGAAAGCAAGTCTGCCTGGTCTAGCTGACAAGCCTGGCTGGCGCTGATACCGGGTTTGCTGTCTGTTACTACGTGCTCATGCTTACCCGTAACTCTGTGCCTTATGTAGGCGGCACATAAGGCAGTGGACCATAAAATCTGGATGTATGGAGATATGACAAAGCTGGCTGAAACTTTACTGGGGTGCTGGTGGATATAAACATCCTTCCATTTCCTAACATCTTCTTGATAAATGTAAAAGAATAAATCTCTCAGCCTGAACAGTTTTGTTGCTAGTCAGAGTAGGGCGAACGTGCTCTTCACCTGCTGTAGGTGCCCCTGCTCTGTCAGGGGGTTGGACTAGATGATCTCCAGAGGTTCCTTCCAACCCTGACCATTCTGTGATTCAGAAGGGCAGACAGACTCTTGTGTTGGAGATAGCTATCTCTGCTTCCTCCTTTTGATCCCATGGAGATGCCTTCTGCATGGCATGGCTGGTGCCCTTTCTTATAATTGGTTTAGATGATTTTCATGACTTTCTGGTGCTGAGAAGAAGGAATAATTTTCTTTATTTATATCCTCTTGGGAACGTGTTCCAAAGAGGAGCTTCCCTGAGTGACTGCATTGCCATGCACCTATTGTAGACTCACAGACCCATAGGACAGTTTGGGTTGGAAGGGACCTTTAAAGATTGTCTAGTTAGTCACAGGCCCCTTACCCAGCAGGGCTACTGGGTTTGAACTCCTAATTCCACTTCTTTGTGGTTTTTTTACTGTCTTACTTTCATGGGATTTGAAGCAGATGTCTACCCTAAGAGTCACCAGCCAGAAAGGATATGCAGGAGCCAGCAAGATACTGGCTAATCAAAACGACTGACAAAATGGTTCTGATTCCTCTTTATTTGAAATTATTTATAATTTAAGAGCGCAGGAATAGGACAGTACTTAAATTCTTGAAAGAATCCAAGATTGAATGAAGTTCAAGGCTTCAGCAAATCACTAAAGGATTCAGGAAAAGCTTCCAGAGTCCTGAAAAAAAAACCCAAAACAAAACAAAACAAAGAAATGGCCTTAAATAAAGACCTCTAGGAGAAGTCTTTTCCGTATGCATGAATCTCGTAAGATTTGAGGCTGATATTTCATGTGTTCAGAGCAGTCCACTGAAGACAGAGGCTATGCTCTCCTTGCACCATCCTGTTTTACCTGACTGCTCTTCAGTCCTGAATCCATGTTCTTGCAACCGCAATGTCCACGTGACCTGATTATCACCCAAGGAAAATTCAGCCAGCTGCTTCCTCCTCACCCCACGTCCCTCGGGCTGCCCACTCCCTCTTGGCTGATGGAAGCAGGAGTTGCTCCATGTTCCCAAAAGGCCAAGAAGTACAAACGGGCAGTCCTGCAACGCTCCGTATCGCTGAGCTCTGAACCACGGCCAGCTGGCTGGCTGTCAGCACGCAATCCAAACAGTGTCCAAGGCTGCGCTGGCTGCAATAAACCCTTCAGGGCTGCAAAACAGGTCAGAGATCTCAAAGGATACAGCTCTGTTTCAATAATGATTAACAGGATGGTGGCAAAAGTCCCTGAGGCTTTGGGCGGCTCTGTGTGTGTGCATGCACACATGTGCATACGCCAGTGGGAAAGTTTATCTGTCCCAAGCCCAGAAAACCCTTTGCAGGGGCAAAGCCTCTCTCCTGGTGGGCTGTTCACTCAACCCATACTATGGCCCAGTGTTCCTAATTTCCTTTGCATAAGCAGAGAATTCCCTACTGTTACATTTAAAACCAAGAGCAGAAACAAGCACGAGGGATCAGGCTGGGTTAGCATTTCTCTAACTTCTGTAATGGACAAGTATGCAAGACCAGATTCCAGTCTCTGGTTTATAGACATACCTCTGAAAATGGAGACAGCTGCAGTTTTCTTAACTTTTGGACCCCCTGACTGAAAGAAGAATCTGCAAATCTTACCTGAACTGTGCCCTATAACCTTTTGAGTGTTATGTGCCAGTGCATATCCTAAAATCAAGTTGTTATCTGTTAAATTGTTAATTACCAAAGCAAAATAACTTTCCGGTTACTTGTGGATACCGTGCAAATTTTTTTTCCTTGGTCTTAATTTCTACTTGTTGTTTTAGAATCATAAAGTCTAGGATTTTTTCCTGTGTTTTGCAAAGCACGCTATCCTAACTTGTTGGAAAACATGTGTTTAAAAAAAATTCAACTCGAAGCCTGTTATTCTTGGTATATAACTATGCATGTGCCTGTGTGTATATATACTCAAATAATGGTTCTATAACAGTGTGCAAATGTGTTCTGTTGTTAGATGGACAGTTAGAAAGAATAACACTCATAATGAGATCAGAATCATTAGAAGTACCTATTGTCACTCTCTCTGTACTCCATTATATTAAAAAAATGTTCCAAAAGGTGAAACACTGGGGGCAGACAATGGGAGCATGGTGGAGACAGAATCCCCTTCTGACCCCTCTTGGTTTCCCTTTGGTTGAGCGCGGTCAGCAAACAGACACGCAGGGACACGCCTGCGGTTCAAACCCGGTTCTCTTTTGAATAATCAGAACCACTTCGGCTGGTTCTTGCAGTTGAAATTGCCCCAGTGTGGTGATAACAGTCTGCAAGCTACACCAGACACCCACTGCCAGCCCTGGACAAGCATGAGGCTGCGTTCTGTGCTCCCAAGGCACCTAAAGCAGCCAGCAAAGGGGCAGGGAGCTCCGCAGTGGGGCAGGGAGCTCCGCAGTGGGGCAGGGAGCTCCATGAGGAATGCCAGATCAGGTTCCATGTAATCAATGACCGTTTCCTTCCTTTGTCAGGATCTTGACTGGCAATCTGATCTTTGCATGCGTTTCCTCTATCCCAAGCCAGTGTCAATAGAAAAGCAAATGGATAAGATGTAAATGGAGACCACAAAACCCCTAAGTAAAAGCGGATAACATTCCTTGACCTTCCCACTCATAAAGCTGCATTACTTCCTCCTCTGCAATGAAGATTAGTTGTTATATAGTATTTACATTAGTTTATATGGCTACATCCTCAAAGCCTTCATTCAGCTAAGTAAGGCTCTGCCAAAGCCCAGGTGCGGGTTCGCAGGGGCAGGGAGAGCTGTGGCCTCCCGTTGACATGGCCAAGCTCCAGCTCGTGCTTTCGCTCATGTGCTCGTGACAGAGACGGGAAGACCGCAACGAAATAAATGCCCGGCTCTTAGACAACGATCTCTAGGCTGGATGAATTCAGCCCTGTGAATGAACACTTCATTTAGCTTAGGCAAAGCGGCTGGGGGGGGAACAGAAAGGCAGCTGAACCCCATTTCAGCATCAGAATATTTTGGCGTGTATTGTTAAGTCTTCTTTTGTATGCATATGAAAGAGGAAGACAATAGCTGAAGGAGCAATCACTGGAATTAGGATTCCAGCTCTCCGAGTCCTTACATCTGTTGAAAAAAGCAACGCTTCCGAAAACAATGGGCTGATGTTGCTGTAACACTAGAGGGAAAAACAAACCTTCCAAATGAATGTAATGCAGCCCTTCCATTCCTTCTAGAAGGAAGCACTTCCCTCGTGCTTGTTNTGAATGTAATGCAGCCCTTCCATTCCTTCTGCACTCATCTATAGCAGAAATACCAGGAAATTTCTTTATTCTGGAGAAATAAATTAAGCACCGTAACAGTTTCCCCTTTTAAATAAGCATTCTATTAGGGAGCTGATTTATTTATTTTTTTTTAACTCTGCTTACTGGTTTATCTCCGGGAAGATAAATAGTTTAATTTGCTTTATGATATAACTTAGATTAATTAGCTGGTGTTTGCATGGCACACTAAGTATGTGGAGCACTATAAATGCTCATATCTTTTGTAGAAGTCATTGCAGGCAGCCCGGAGCACATTTGGAGTATTTGTTATGAAAGGTTAAAATGTTCTGGACTCCATTCTTTCCTCTGCTGGGGCTCAAACAGATGTTTCAAACACTCTTCACTGACCACTTAAGTATTATCCAAGAAAAACCTGGGAAACAAATGTAACTTTGCCTCAGATGGACTCCTTCCCACGTCCATCCATCTCACATCTCTCCCCTAGCCTTCCAGGAAGATCCCTGAGAAGAAGGTGAAGACATTATTGAATTGTTTTTTTCACTCACTTGCTGATTTCTACTTTGTGACTAAAATGCTTCTTGATGACAGCACCTGACTGTTACACCCTCAAATAAAAATGGCTTTGGGATCTTCCTGAAAGCAAGGTTTAAAACCTTTCAGGATCTGTTTACAGGGAGCTATGAGCACAGCTTCTTACTTCCTTCCATAGCTGTGCCTGTGTTTTCCCTTGCTGCCTGTATTTTGCATTCTTCAGCCTCTTTATTTGCTTCTTAGCAACACATTTTCAAGGCAACAGTGCCTACACTTTTGTCATTAAGCCTCAACATTCATCACATAAAGACACAACCACACAGTTTTCAGTTTAGCTGATCTCTGCGTCACGGTAAGGGCAGCAGCCAAGGAGGTAACGACAGCACACCGAGGTACCAGAAGGGAGAGAGGCTGGTGGCCAAGGACCAGAAACAGTGTCCCTGGACTGTCTGATTCCTATCAGGCATCTTTGATAGTGACCTTTTCCTCTGCCTTCTATCAAGCCAGTCCCCTGGGGCTGTGGAGAAGGGCTCGCCCGGGCAGATGAGGGTCCACCTCTGAGCCAGGGGCCTTGGGGCTCCTGCTGCAGCACACAAGGAGAAGCAGTCCCGCTTGGCGCACAACTGGGCTCTGCCCAGAGGAGACATCTGCAGCGGGGCAGAAAAATCACCCCCTAAGAAAGCCCTTTCCCTCTTCAAAAGCTCAGATGACTTAGAATTGTTTTTTTGCACTCTTTTTCTTTCTTACGTACACCAACTAGCTGCACGGCAGGCAATACAGACCTCTCCTGGCAAGGTGGAGACATAGATTGAAACGTGTTCAGGTAGAGACTGGACTTGCATCTCTGCCATCCTTGAGGTGTGCACCAGCCACAGAGCTGGGCAGGCAAAATCAGGGACAGCATTAGAGGAGATGGTGTCACTGGAACATGGGGTCTACAAAGCCACCCTGAACAGCAGATGTCTCTTCTAGCTCCAGGAGGGAAAAAAGGACTATGATTTGTGTATAAAAGTGTGTCAGTTTTTATAGTTACATGTTTCAATGACAGCTAATAAAGGAGAAAGTCACTCCTCCAAGGACCATACTAAAAATCTAGGAGGACCCCGTGTCACCATACTAAGAACCTAGGAGGACGCTGCGTTAGGATCCAGGCTGCCACATCATATGAACAATGAGACCAGACTCCACTCCACGCACCTGAAGACTTTCCCTTGTATAACCCAGGCCCTTTTGGGAGTTCAAGATAGGCACTTAAATATTGCACTCACCTGTGACTGCCAGCACAGGATCTTTGCATTTCATTGCACACACCTGGAGACTGCAGAGCGGCTTAGCCCTTTGCCTCAGGTTGCCCTCCAGTGCCTGGTTCAGGGGAGTCCTAGAAATGTGGTGTGTCGCTCTAAGGATGTGTCTAACCCCTCCTGTGTTTAAAAGTGTCCCTACAGGGATTCAGCAGGCATTTTGCATTGTTCAGTACAGATAATTTTGTGTTCCTTAACAGCTACTTCAGGCTATGGCAGGATGCTGTGTCCCTGTAGGGATGAGAATTTGCTCACTCTCTGGTCCTGCAGATATTCCTTCCTTCCGCACTCTGGTCTCTGCTATAGCCTGTCTGCTCTGGATCCACTCTCCCAGGGACATGCTCTGTGTGCACCTCAGTGTTGTGGGGTTGATACGCCTCCAAAGGCTTCCCTTGGGCTTAATGAATGGTACACATTGGCCTTACTTAGCATTTACACAGCATTAGAGACAGGTGACAGGGGATATTGCTTTATGGCTAGAAAGATACGGAGAAAGCTGACAAAGGTGATCAAAGGTACAGAAAAGCTTCTGTGCATGGAAAAAAACAGGTAGAGAGAACTCTTTAGCCAAAAGCCGGACAGGAGGTTATGCTAGCGGGTTATAAATTACAAGCGACATGGAGAAGATGAAGAAGGAACCACCTGTCAGCCCTTTTTAATACAAGAGCTAAGGCGCCTCACACAAAAGCAGCAGGCTGCAATTTCAAGAAAAAGAGATTTATTTTTATACAGTGTGGAATTTATACAGTTACACAGTGTTTAAATCTGATGTTCTCTGTGACATTATGGATGTAAAGTAAACGTGCATGGATTCACATATGGACATCCTCAGGAAGGTGAAATCCACTGAAATGTCTTAGCTGCAAAGGCCCCAGAGGCCCCTGAGCCATAGATTGCTGCATGATGGAACAGATATTTTGGAAGCATCTCAATAAACTTGGTCCTTCTACTTTTCCTTGAGGCACTTCTGTTGGTTTTGTCCACTGGAGATGGGCATAAACACAACCTTAACAGGACTAAAGAGCCTCCTCCTCTCTTCAGCCATCTGCTGGGGACAGGCTGCTGGGCTGGCAGGAGCTGGCTTAGTATGGCCACTCCTACGTTCTGGCCATCATCCTTGTGCCATCCTGGTTTAGGGACTAACAGTGCCCTTCTAAGTATTTTGAGAACTGCTCAGGAACTGGGTCAGATAAGTCCCAACATACTGCAGCTGCTGGATTTACAAGCAGCTAATTGCAAATAATCATACAGTTGAACATGGGACCAAGTTGCATTCTTGCAGTGGCTCCCTTTTTGAGGCAGTGCTCCTTGCACCTGGGGATGCTGAGGATGGGGAGAAGGAACACAACCTCCATGACCTCTCCTCCTACCTCCTCATCCCAGGAAAAGGAAGGGTGAGTTCCTGACTATGCAATTTCATCTTTGCCTCTCAATCATCCGTTTTTCTCATCCACGTTGTTTCAAAACAGCTATGCACAGCAACAGACATAGCAGAGGTGGCACCCAGAGGCAGGCAGATTTTAGGAGCAGATGATCAGTGACTGGTATCAGACAAGATAAAACTATTCTGATTCTGCCCAATTAACTCAGCAGCGCAGAGCTGAGTGCTGTTTTCTTTCTTTCCCATTTTCCCCTGAAATCCAATACTTTTTGCAACACCAGGAAAATATCAGCAACCCCATTATTATTTTACCCTCATGGCAACCTCTGAGCACAAAGCTCCCAATCATTAAAGACACTTGAGTTTGGCCTCTGGTACTGGCTCTGCAATCCCACTGTTTAATGCAAACGATGGGATGTAACTGCTGTGGTGGCCAAGCAGCCCCAGCACAGCTCTCCCCGCAGCTGCCAAGCACATCGTGGCAAAACAGCCCAACAAAAGCAAGGATGGATGCTCCCCCTAAAAAGGGGGTTTGTGTGACAGCAGCCACTGTGGAGAGTACAGTTGAGGCCACAGATATTTGGGTTGTAAAACATCATAGAAAGAAAAATTACTATGCCATGGAGAACAGGGCAGGAGGTGTGAGAGACATGAGAAGAAGGAGGTGAGACCTACTGTGTGCCAGGTGGGCAGGAGGGATGAGGCTGGGGCACAGATCACCATGGCAATGCAGCTTGGGGAGGCCTCAGCTGCAGCCAGTCCTGCCGGTGTGACACAGTGCCTCAGCATGAATGCTGAACGCGTTGGCTGGACTGGGGTGGGCAAGAACATGCTGAACTGGACAGAGCTCAGACCTTGTGTCTGAAGGGGTATAACAGCCCTGGTAGCCTTCCACAGCAGCACGGGACACAGCCTGGACTGTAAAGCACTTCTTACTCATTCACTTGGGCATCACGTGGACACCTCAGGAGTTGAGAGACACCGTTATGGAGCTGAGTTTTCTTCATTTAAGACTTTAGGACTTGGCTATTGTTTGCAAAACTGGCCACCCAGCAGCCTACGCACACTGGCCAACAGAACCATGAGTATTATTGCCTCACTGCAGGTGAGACTCCTAGAATCATAGAATGTTTAGAGTTGGAAGGGACCTTAAAGATCACCTAGTTCCAACCCTCCTGCCGTGGGCAGGGATACCTCCCACCAGACCAGGTTGCTCAAAGCCCCATCCAGCCTGGCCTTAAACACTTCCAGGGATGGGGCATCCACATCTTCCCTGGGCAACCACCCTCACCACTTTCCATTCCTTTTGACCAATGTGCTGCTTTTGACCCTGCCCAAGCAAGGGCTCTCCCCAGCAAAGGACGTGAAGTGGTGGTAAGGGGGATTTGGAGTTGTTTCAGGAGCTGCGGTCAGCCCCGGGCCTCCCTAAGCCTGCCTGCCTACAGATCTGCTTTGTGACTGACTCCAGCATCGAAGGCGATAATGCCTGACTCCAGCTCTTCTTTCGGCTGGAGGGTTCATAAGAACTCTCACTTGTGCTGGTTCCTTGGTGTCTGATGAGCCAAGAGCTCAGCTACAGCTGTTTGCTCAGCAAAGTTACTGAAAAGGGTCCTTGTCTCCATCTGGCTATCCACTTTCATGACATTTATACAGACACAATTTTCTTTGAAAGCTCTGTCCCACTGCCAGGTCAGACTGAACTCAGCCAACATTTTACACTCCATGCGGAGGGACACTGCCAGCTCAACTGCTCTGCATGCTCAAACCAAACAAGGCTAATAAGAAGTTGCCAACAGTCAACTTCCCAACTTGGAGGACACGTGAAGAGAAGCCTAAAATGGGTCTGCTCTGGTTAGATATCATTCAATGTGGTCATCGATAGAACAACAGGTAAAGGTTTTAACCTAAAAGAGGGTAGATTTAGACTAGATATAAGGAAGAAATTCTTTATGATGAGGGTGATGAGGCACTGAAACAGGTTGCCCAGAGAAGTAGTGGATGCCCCATCCCTGGGAGAGTTCGAGGTCAGGTTGGACAGGGCCTTGAGCAACATGATCTAGTGGAAGATGACCCTGTCCATGGCAGCGGAGTTGGACCAGATGATATTTGAAGGTCCCTTCCAACCCAAGCCATGCTGTGATTCTCTGATTCCACGATTATGGGGATGACGGAGTAAAGGACGCCCTTATAAAACTGGCCCATGCCAACAAACCAGGAGAAGTGCTTGGGGAGATTGGATTAGGATGTTGTATGAGCTGGACTGACTGCAGAAATGGCCTGAAATCAGAAAGATGAAATTCTCAGCTGCAGTTCGTGATAGGATCTGAGTGCACGTCCCCTTCATTCCTCAAGATCCTGGTTTTGGAAGGACAGCCAGGCGCAAGATACAGGGACAGAGCTATGACATACTCCAACAGCTCTGATGGAGAAGGCACTGGCCTCACTGCTCACACCCAGCCTGGTGCACAGTGAGGCTTTGCTGCAGAGAAATTTTCTTTTGAAATTAAGACAATTTTTCCTAGGGCACTGACGACTCAAAGGAAATTGTAGAATCCATATGTAGACCACAGAAGGCCAATTGGACGCCTTTAAAAAACAGACTAAGCTAAATTCTGTCAGAAGACCTCCAAGCAGACAGGTTACACTAAATTATCTCCTTCAGCCTATTATATTTGATCTCTGAGTAATAAAAAGCTAAAGTTCCCACACACTTTCCTTTTCAGGATGGGGCATTTTATTCATTAGCGCGTGCACACACACACACACACAAAATCCAACCCCAGTAATTTCAACTTGCCTTTGACTTCAGGAAATCATGATCATGCTGGGAACTTCTCTGTTAATTCTATCAGTGCTTGGAAACCAAATACCTTGGGGCCTTAAAAATGCCATCATCAGACAGGCTAAATGGGTAAATAGACACTCATGAACCAGAAAGCTGGCAGGATGCATTGGGTAGAAAAGTCTTTAAAAGAGATTCTCTTTAATAAAAGACAATTATAACAACATGTGACCATAGCAACAGTGAAGCGAGATGCAGAATGGGAGAGGTAAATATTCCCTTTAGCAGATGGATGGCTCTCCTGTCTTCCATTGCAATTACGTGCTGAAAGGCTAACATCAAAGATTTGTTGAGAAAAATGTTATCTCTGAACGCCCTGCGCACACACAACTCCCCTGAGACTCGGAAAAAGCCTTTTTTCATTTTACGATGTGAATGCCGGTTCATGGGGATGCATCTGTATTAGTTTACAGAGCAACCCTGGGAAGTCTAGGGGACAGGGAGGCTCCCTCCTGCCTGATCTCCTTCGGCAGCAGTGCTGGGTCTCCCCACCACCTCCAAGGAGATTGGTGGGAGCCTTTCACTCCTTCCAGGAGCTGTGAACAGCACTTAGATCCCTAAATCTCTGCTTACCATGTCCAAGCTGGTGTGAAGGAATGAGGTTATGGAAACAAGGAACGGGAATTCTATGAGAAATAAATAATATATCTGCCTATTCTGCTCCGTGCTGCATTTGTTCCTCTTGGAATAATAGAGGGCACAGGAGTTTCTCTTGCTTCTGAGAACCAGAGCCACCAGCCATGGGATCTGGCTCACCATGGCCACACAAGCAGAGAAAAACCGTCCCACTGGCAAAACGAGGTCCTGCAGGCCTTTGATTTCAGTATTTACTCTTCCCTTTCGATTCCCTGCATGAAGTATTTCCAGGTGACCCTGTGTAGGTCAATAAATAATATATCATCCCCTGGTGAAAAAAACCTAGCTACGTCAAAGGCGCCTTTCAGTCTGAGGCTGGCCGGAGTTTATCTCTTACCTTCAACTGGCAGTTTAGAAACATTACGACAATCAGATAACCAGAAATGAATAAGCACTTCAATGGTTCAATATCTCACTCCACAAGTGACAATAAAAAGCTCATAACTTTTCCAATGGCACATTTATATGTGCGGCAGGCAGGGGAGGCAGAGTGGCAGGGTCTGCTGACCCCGGGGAGGTGGCACGCACTGCCCGCACGCAGGTGACACATCTGCTGCTTAAAGGCGAGCCCACAAGCACAGTTCTCCCCAAAATGTTTAGGTCTCACCAGGAGAGCTTCAGACCATGCCTCCACAGTCTTTGGGTTTTTTTTGTCCTGGGGCTTGCAGAAAAAAAGGGTTCCCTTGTTCTTACCGTTTTGCAGTAGAAAAAATAAGGGTGACATGCAAGGGTAGCAGGGCAAGGTTATAATCCACAGTTTGTGAGCCCCAGTTCAGTCCTCCCCCATGTCCCAGGCTTGTTCCTCCATCTGACTGGCCTGACTTCCCATGGGACCTACAGCGGGAGTTTTATAGAACTTCAAGGAAAATACGTGGCTATTTCTAATGGAAACCGGAGCGGGGGAGTTGTAGTAGGCTGCAGCCATCCCTGATAAAAGCAGAGGAGCAGGAGAGCTGTAACAGCTCTGGCAGCGGTGAGTTTAATTTGCCTCTGTGTGCAAATGTGTTGCATATAGACGGCAGGAGTGGAAGCAGAGGAGGTGGGAATCTCACTGCTCTCCAAGAAGTGCTCCTTGGGATTGTGCAGGAATAGGCTTTGATTAAATTTTCTGTTTGGGGGAACTACACCGGAGGAGTCTTTTGGCTGCGTTATTGCTAATTCCTTGCTAACCCTCCTCCAAGTCACCTGCGTGGGGGGAAATATTGCGCACATTCTGTAAGCAAAGACAGTGCCTTTTCAAGGTTTTTCAAGGTTTCCAACACTTTTCAGGCTTGAGGGGTGGGTAAAGTTGGTAACGTGGTAATGGCGATGGCGACCAGATTTTTCAGATCCAGCTCTCCCCTTGTTGAGCAATGGCACCAGTGTGGACCCAAGGCCGAGTCACAGTTCTCTCAAGGTTGATGGGCAGGGCTGATGAATTGCCGTGACTTGAGACCAGTCAGTATGACACAAGCACATGTCACACTGCCCGCTGTTACAACGTGGGCTGTTACTGATGGAATTCAAAGTGTCCTCGGGGATATATGTTACCAGGGGTATCAAGTCCCTCATTTATCTTCAGGAGAATGTGCTGGGTTTGGCTGGGATAGCATTAAATTTCTTCATAGTTTTAGATTCGTGCTGAAAACAGTGTTGCCAACACTGGGACCCTTTAGTTACGCTGAGATGTTCCCACACAGCACCAAGGCCTTTTCTGCTCCTCACCCTGCTGCATCAGCGAGCAGGCTGGGGGTGCACAAGCCATTGGGAGGGGACACAGCCAGGACAGCTGACCCCAACTGACCAAATTGGATGTCCCAGACCATATGACATCGTGCTCGGCAATAAAACTTGTGGAGGGGGTTGGGCTGCCGGTGCTGGGAGGACTGTCTGAATATCAGCCAGGCAGGGAGGGGACCGGGCAGCACGAGGAGCCACCCTGGTCCACCAGGTGGCACTGTGGCACCGCAGCCCGCCCCCCCAAAGATGGTTGTGTCTCTTCCATCACCTTTATCTGCAGTTAAAGCAGAGCCTCAGCTGTGAAGGAGCAGAGTACGGGACTTCTCGGGAACCCCCGATTGTTTTTCCGGCTGGGTGGTGGGGTGGGATTCGGCTGCGGTCATCCCCTGCTTGAAGGACACCCAGACCAGCTGTGGTTCTGTGGAAGGGTTGAGGTGTCCAGGGTGGAGGGAGGTGATTCTGCCCCTCTACTTTGCTCTGGTGAGACCCCCACCTGGAGTACTGCATCCAGCTCTGGCCCCCCCAACATAGGAAAGACATGGACCTGTTGGAGTGGGTCCAGAGGAGGGCCACAAAGATGATCAGAGGGCTGGAGCACCTCTCCTATGAGGAGAGGCTGAGAGAGTTGAGGTTATTCAGACTGGAGAAGAGAAGGCTCCAGGGAGACCTTATTGCAGCCTTTCAGTACTCGAAGAGGGCTTGTGAGAAAGATGGGGATGAACTTTTTAGCAGGGCCTGCTGAGGGTGGTGAAATGTTGGCACAGGTTGCCCAGAGAGATGGTCGATGCCCCACCTCTGGAAACATTCAAGGTCAAGTTGGACAGTGCTCTAAGCAACCTGCTCTTGTTGAAGATGTCCCTGTTCATTGCAGGAGAGGTTGGACTAGATGACCTTTAAAGGTCCCTTCCAATACACACTATTCTATAATTCTATGATTCTATGACATGGTGCTTACAAGCAATTCAGTGTCACTGTTGGAGGCTGGTCTGTGCCATAGCCTGATGCATCAGGAACATACAGGGCATGCCAGTAATGGGTTTGCTGCAACCAGAAACATGCTGTGGAGACCAATACCATGATGGACCTGAAGTCCATGTGAGCTGGATGGTCCCACTGGCACAAGGAAGTCAATGACAGGCATAGGATGTCTGCAGAGGTTTGTGCCTCCTCTTGGGTTCTCAGCCAGCACATTGCAAGGCACCAGCATGAGGGTGTCCTGAAGCAGGGTAAAGGAACAGAGAATGAGGAGTTGATGGAGATGATAAAGTGATTTAGATGATGCTGGAGGAAAGGGGACAGGTGGGACGAGACAAGCCTGTAAGACTTAGCAATAGGGTTGGGGAGAGTAAGGGGATGCTTGAGCAGGAGGGTCTGCAAATACCTGTGTACTGGACAGGGGAACATGGACATGGACACACACTTGCAGGCTAGCTGATTTGACAGTGAAGGTGAGGGAAAGCAAATGCCAAATTTTGCAGAAAGGGAGAAGGGTGAGGAAAACACAAAAGAAGGAGAATGTGACCCAACAGGGAAGGCAGAAAATGTTTCCCAAAAACCAAGGGTTGGTGCAGAGGCTAGGTGGGCTCAGGAAAGCTGCAGGGAGGGCAAGAGCTGGAATTTTTGAAGTGGTGCTTCCTAGGGCACGGGGAGAAGGTGAGCAGTTGCTCTTGGTCTCCCCCAAAACTACTGTATGCTCAGTGATGCTTCTTTGGCAAAAGAAAGGGCAATTTTGTCTGAAAGGAGGTGCCAGGAGGCCGGTATGTACATAAGGGCTGAGATACACCTCTGTTACCCTGGACATAGGTCCCCATGCTCCTGTCTAGGCTGCACTGGCACAAAATTAGACCAACACAACTGCAACTGTGAGTACTTGAAAAAAACAATTTTCATTCTCAGGACCTGGGAGTCTTTTCTTGAGAATTGTAAAAACTTATTGAAGAGAAGGTCTGCAGATGTTACAGTTGGTCTTTCTGCCAATGTTGAATTATTCTTAGAGCACATTCTTATAGCTTTATTTGGTTACATTTAAAACAGCCAATAAAACAAATTCACTGTCTAATCTGTCTTCCAGAAAGCTCTGCTGATATACAGCTTAATTTTCAGTTTTGTGGCTCCCACAATCATTTCCTGTCTTCTTTGAGATGCTTTGGGCTTAAGTTTAAGCAGAACAAGAGCAAAAGACCAGAAAATGTCCTGGGGGACCTGGGGGTGTTGGTTGACAGCCAGCTGAATATGAGCCAGCAGTGTGCCCAGGTGGCCAAGAAGGCCAACAGCATCCTGGCTTGTACCAGGAATAGTGTGGCCAGCAGGACTAGGGCAGTGATTGTCATACTGTACTCGGCACTGGTGAGGCCCCACCTTGAGTACTGTGTTCAGGTTTGGGCCCCTCATTACAAGAAAGACATTAAGGTGCTGGAGCATGTCCAGAGAATGACAATGAAACTGGAGAAGGGTCTGGAAAACAAGTCTTATGAGGAGCGGCTGAGGGAACTGGGGTTGTTCAGCCTGGGGAAAAGGAGGCTGAAGAAAGACCTTATCGCTCTCTACAGCTTACCTGAAGGAGGTTGTAGCGAGGTGGGGGTCAGTCTCTTCTCCCAAGTAATGAGTGATAGGACAAGAGGAAAAAGCCTCAAGTTGCACCAGGTTTAGGATGGATATGAGGAAAATTTNCTTCCAACCTAGACATTTCTATGATTCTGTGATTCTGTGAAAATTAGTAGACTCATAGCTGGGTTCTCAGTCAGTTTGGACTTTCAATATTGGCAACACGCTGCTGTTGTTTAAGTTCAGTCTGGTGCAATAACTCTAGCTAACATAGTGTAATATCTCTCAAAATACTCAGTGTTGCAAATACAAGCAGTAGGAGAACAAGTAATAAAAAAAAATCAATCATACGCTGACTCTCAGGTTGGTGCTTCTTTGGGGAATCACCGATTAGCATAGAGATTGCCCTTCGCATAGTACATGATGTATCCCAGACTTTGAAAAGCCTGAATAAAAAAACTTGAATGAGTTGAGGCTGGCAATCAGAATTTGAAGAGTGCTCTGAAAAGTGAGAGCCTGGGACAGAGTCTTCCTGGATGAGCAGGAAGACCAGACCCAAGTTGTCTCCCTTGGTGACTTCAATGACTTACAGAAAGGACAAGGAGTTTGTCAGCCGTGACAGCAGGAGATGTTCTGTAGGCTCTTGGAGCCACTTGGGTTTGGCAATTAAGGCATGGGGTTACTGAAATGAGGAATAAAATGAGAAAGGATTGTTCCTACTCTCTGAGGAATGGAGAGGAGGTCGCATGGGTGGTGGCATTTCCCAGGTGCTGTCAGTGTTATCAGCAACATCTTCTCTATCATTGCAGAGAGTTTGTAGAACAGCAGTGTGAACAGCCCTCTCCCTCCTGTCTTTCCTCCTTCCTCTCCAGAGCACGTACCAGCAGTAATTCCCCTCTGCTGAACCCCAGAGGCCTCACATGAGCTTTCAGCAGGGATGTGGCAGCTGACTGCACGGCTGGGTGGCCAACAAGCTGCTGCAGAACCCACGGCGGATGTCCGTGTGCCAGTGCTTGTGTGTCCCGACTGCTAACCCCACACCATCTCCACCAGCCGATGGCGGAGATGTTGCTGGTTGCAGAGGAATGTGAAGACTTGCCAGTGCTGGGTCCTGTTCCAGGTTTCAAGAAAGGAGTGTGCTGTACTGGTTACAGGCTGTTCTTGAACTGCTTATCCCCTCTAAGCTAGCTTGACCCCTTCTGCCCCTTCTGTCTCCAGTCTGTCTGTCTCCAAGTGCCCTCCTCCTTCTCCCCCCATACCTTTTATCCTTGGATGAACTTATTTCTGTCTGGCATTCAAACAAAGACACTTCATTTCCCTCCTTGCTTCTCTGTGCCAACTGGAGAAGTATCAAAAGCAGAGGGTTGAGAGGCTTTCTGGCCTCTGGTCCAAGGCACCCAGCAGCTGAAATAAACTATTGCTGAGGAAGTCCTGCTCTGAAGTTGACCTGTGGATGAAGCATGGGTCAGCATCCCTTAGAGATGGCCTGTGTGCAGGACGGGTAGTGCACCAGGGACATGCTGGGGCAGAGCAGGCTCAGCGCTGGCATAAAGCATCTGTAGAGACGCTGAATTCGGAGGAGTCTCTGGGGAACATGTGAGATCTGAGAAAGCAGAGGCTGATAAATTTCAAAAGCGTTGATGATTTGTGGTGGTGTTTTGAGGCCAAATCTTCTACTGTGAGGTCCTGTGATGTACAGAACAGTCATCTGCAAAACGGTTTTGCCTAATTTAGTTCTCGGAAACAGCTGAAACACCACAATCCTGTTACTAATGGCAAGCTCAAGGCATACCACCAGCATGGGAAAACTCAGTTCAAATGGTGCCTAACTGGCAAAATTGTAAAGCCACCAAAATCACAGGGATGGTGTAAATGAGAGCCTAAGCTACAGGTGACACCACGTGGAGCATACTTTGAAGTGGTAGCTACAAGGCTGCTAGATAAGCTAGTGCCATCATGCTCCCTTCATCCTTGACATCCACGAGCAATGAGTCAGTAATAGCAATTATTTAAATAAATAAACAACTACACAACCTTCATCAAAAAAAGCACATTTTTCCCAAGCTGAGTCACCCCAGCATGACTGTCCCTCTGACTAATGAGGTTCTTATGCCACCGTCCCTGCCGCAGCATCCCTGCTCTGCCGATCTCTCTGCTGCCTTGCTCATTACTGCTGCATCCTTTGCCGGCTTTCATGTGTAACGATGACTGAAGCGAGGCCCAGGGAATGATCTGTCTGCATTTAGCACCAAACATGGTGTTGATTGTGGCAGCTCGTATCAGTCAGGTGAGGTACATTTTCTGGACGGGACCAAGAAAGAAACAATAGAAAGAAAATAAACCTAGCGCAAACCTATGTCTGGATACCTCTCCGGGATGAAACGCGGCACAGCTAGTGACTTCGCCAAGGAGACAGGGCAAAGTGGCATTGCTTGGTCTGCATCAGTGCAGTTTACTTATCTTCCTCCTACTCATTTGAGGAGAGATGCTCCCCAGACCAGAGGACTCAGGGCAGTCCTTTTAGACAAGGCCGAGCCTTTCCCCACTGTACAGATGCTTCCTGCAATGAAGGGTTTATTTGTGTGTAAATTTATCAGCTTTAACTCTGTGCTGACTTTTCCAGGATAGGTATTAGATTCAGGTGGACTTGGAACAGATTGAACTGAAATTGCTCCATGCCATTTTGCAAGCATGAAATATGGGGAACTACCACAGTTCTCAGCACTAGCAGCTTCAGAGGACCTGCTTCTGGAGAAACATTTCCATCCCCGAGGCTGCTGGCCCATGTGACTGGCACGCCTGGAGTACTCATGCTGCTTCTGAGCCCCGTACAGCTTTGACCAGCTTCTAAACCTCAGTCAGCACTTGTGTGGCAGAGAGGTCTCAGTAGCCCCCATCTCCTTCCTCCCTGAGCCTGGTATGTTCAGACACATCCCTCTGCACAGCTTCATCCCCCCACATCCACTCACAGCTCCAGTAGCTTCTCCCTGGCCACCCATGACTCGCTCAACTGCTGCTGCCGCAGGGGTGAATTGTCCCAGCACTAAGCGGGGCTGCAGGCAGGGATTAGAGGACAGCCCTGAGGACTGGGCAGGACGATGGGTGAGGTGGCTGTGAGAAGCAGGTGGTGCCAGAGAGGTGGGGAAAACAGGGCTGGTGGGGTGAGATGGGCACAGACACTGGGTACAGTGGTGTGTGATGGCTGTGGGATGCTGAGAAGGAATGAAGGGCACTGGGAGGAACAGGGGCTGCTGGGAACCTTTGGCATAGAGAGCCCCTCAGTGTGATGGCTGGTGGCTTCTCAAGAACCCAAATGTCCTTTTACCTGAGTGGGTTTGGTACATGTTGTTTTTGCATAACAAATTTTCCCGATCTCTTAGGGTATTTCCTGTAAGGCCTGAGTGTGGTGAGCTGAGTGCCCTTTAATAGGACCAGCTTTTGAAGGGATAAGATGTACTTTCAACTAATTGCCTGTGTGCTCAGGTTCACTCCTCATTTCTCAACTCCTCCAGCAGTGGCCTTATCAGGAGTGCAGAAGTACTTGTTAGAGCTTTCAAGGAAATGATACAGGGAACAGACTGACATTGTTACCGTCCATAGAGAACAATCTATTTAAGATAACATCGTTAAAGGCCCCAGTTACTAATTACACTTTATTAGTTGGTGGATATGAGTTTTCTGAAGCAGCAGCATATGCAGAGCTATTGACAATACCAAATCCAGAGGATGAGTGTTACTATGAATATTATGTTAGCATTTGAAATGTATGACTGAAGGCGGTCAGCAGCTACTGAAAGTATGGTCTTTTTTGAAGACAGACAAATCTTCTTGTTCTTTTTCTCCATCTTTTCCCCCATGCAAGGAAACCATTGGTAGCAATGAAGGATATGGGCGCTGGGGGATGCCTGAAGTGGTGGTAAAATCTTGACTGGTGCAAAAGAGATGGCTGGTTACCGAGTGTGCTAAACAAGCCCAACATCTCATAAATAAATCTCTGTCCTTGTCTGAATTAATAGTAACTTCTATACAAGCGAGAAGTGTGCATCTTCCCATAGCCTGCTGTGCAATCCCAGGTGCTCCAATTTGTTTGCTTAGTGTCCTGCTGAAGGGCTGCGTCTCGCACTCTGCGCAGGAGCTGTGTGTTTACCCACAGGAGGTCTCCTGCATGGCTCTGGGGAGAGGGGGGGCTACATTCCCCGACTGCTTGTGCATCCCCTACCTTCTCCCCGTGGGCTGATTTGGTGGGGTGAGGGGAGGCAGCCGCGTGGGCAGGAGGGTGGCTCTGGCTCCTGAGACCTGGGAGAGCCTAACGTGGGGTTTTCCCTTCCACAAGGAGATGAGGGAGGAGGTGGTGTGGGGCAGAGAGAGATGCGTCCTACCAAGAGCCCCTGGAAAGCCCAGCCCCTGCCCACTGAAGGCTACTCCCCATCCCCAACCCCCTCAAACATCACTGCCCATGCCCCACACTCATCCCTCTGCCTGTTCCCTACCACCTGCCTGCTGCCCACTACAGAAGTAAATTTGCCTGTGCAGCTTTGAGCCAGCTCTGGCATTGCCAAAGCTGCTGAGAAACCATTTCTTACTGACTAGATGTGCTTATGAAAGCAAAAGCATTACCTGGATCCTCGAGAGCAGGGAGACACAGGCACAGGTGAAAGTCCACTGGCTTGTGAGTGATGTACTTCGCATCTCCAAAGAATGTGACTCTGGGCTTATTTCTGAACCCAGAAAGCTCGAAGGAATATTTTCTACAGCATCATATTCTTGAAACAGCTACACGCCCCCCCACCTCAGTCTTTGCTAATTCTGTTTCATTCTGCTGGTGAAAATCATTACTTAAAATACAGTTTAAAAAACTCTAAACAGACGAATAGAAGAAAAAACTACCCATGACATCAGCAAAACAGATACTAATAGACAGATATCAAAGGGATGTTGCCTTCAGCTACACACTTGAAATACTGCTGACGTCAATCTGGGGCACATTTTAGCCTCCTATGCTTTGCATTTAGGAAGCTGGAGTACATTACACATAATTGGTTCCACCTACATACAATTTGTTGAGAAGAAAAGCAACAAGATGCAGGTTCTCACCACGACTGTAGGCACAAGGCATATTCCTGACACCCCAGCAGCTTTCTTGCAGACCAGCCTCGGATGAGCACCCACAGAGGAGTGCTGGTAGGAGGTGCCACAACTGCCAGCCATCACCTCCTGGTCCTTCCACCTGAACTGCAGAAAGGGACTGACCTCAGTATGTGCACAGGAGTGACCACAGTCCCATACCCACATACCACATACAGCAGATGATGAGGGGGCCACAACTTTTTGCCAAGGCCTATAGTAACAGGACAAGGGGCAATGGTTTTAAACCAAAAGATATTTCAGTATAGATTGGACATAAGGAAGAAATTTTTTACAATGAAGGTGGTGAGACACTGGGGGAAGTTGCCCAGAGAAGTTGTGAATGCCCCATCCCTGGAGGTGTTCAAGGTTGGGTTGGACGGGGCTTTGAGCTACCTGGTCTAGTGAAAGATGTCCCTTCCCATGGCCTGTCGTGAACTAGATGATCTTCAAACCAAACCACTCTTCCAACCCAAACCATTCTATGATCCTATGAACTTTCACTTGCAGTTTCAGTCCAGAAACTGAGCGGGTGCTCTCCTGAACATTACAGGTGGCACAAGAAAATATTGATATCGCTGAAGAGGGTTTTTCTTCACAGCTCTTCTGGTGCCCACAGCACTGACGTATTGACTCAGCTGGGGGCCAGAAAGCACCTGTGGTGGACGCAGGACCAAGAAGGCAGCAAGCCCAGGACACTTCAGCCCTTGGATCCCAGGTTCCTCATCTGACAGCATTAGTGATGGAAAAAATATGTTGAAGGCCCTTTCTATTGAATGTGGGACTGCTGGCTTGATCACTCTCACCAGAAAACAGGTTAATTGAAATAAATAATATTGCTACAGTATTTATAGCTGCACTAATGCCATCCTAGTGGGCAGGTCAGGATCTCACATGAGCTAACGGGAGGAAAGGGAAGGAGATAGGAGCACGCTGCTTTTCTGGTGGAGAGGAGCAGGGACTGCTCTTGGTAGCATGAGCCTTGCAGCGAGAGACTTCATGCTGGCAGAGAGCTGGCAAAAGCTCTGGTTTGCCAGTGCTCCCACCCTCCTAGAAGGTCAGGATGTAATTGTTTTTGCACCCCTCCGGCACACTGCAAAATCTCCCCCCTGGTCCTCCGGAAAATTTGTGTAGCAAGAGTTATCTGCCCACTCTTGCTATGCTGTCTTGTACTCCCCACGTGGAGGTGGTAATTCCACAGGGTTTCATAAAACCCGTCATGCTTATCTGCACATTTTGAGAAGCAAATGCCCAGTTCTCTGAGGCAATCCCCCCAAAGTTATTCCCCTAGAGAGGTGGGGGATGCTGAAGCAGGCTGCGGAGACGTAGCGTGAAGACTTTCTGTCTTCCCACTAGTGTGCTGCTCCTCTGGTTGTGATGTAGTAGGATATTCCACTTGTGTTGCCTCATTTTAAGGTACTTCTCTTTCCAGTGGCTGTTTTTCCCAAGCAGATGAGCTCTTGGGGACTCTCCAACTTCCCAACAGCAAGAGCCTTTCTTGGAGGAGACCCAGGCGGGGTGACTCAGGGAACCCCCAGACAGTACCTGGACTGAGCTGACAAGCTCTAGTGTTTGCATGTTGTTTCTCCAAGTTATTCTGTGATACCCACCAAAAATAACTGCAGAGGGCCCATGATTGCCTGTAGACATCAGCTCTCATGGCATCCACGCCAGCAGACCCAGCTTCTCCTTCTCTTCACACTTCCCTTCCAAACAGCCGCATACGGGTGAGCGCTCCTCCACCCTTCACGTGTTTTAGTGTGGCACAACAAGAAGAGCGGGAGAACAAAGCACGACCCTGAACCAGTCACTGAATCAGATGAACCTTTTGCTCCATAGGGATCTCACGCAACAACTGACATGGGGCCCTTGCAGACCTACAGAGAAAAGGCTGTGTGTAAAGGCGAGGTACCAGGCTCTGATTCTTCACACACACTGAGAACCCCTGACCTTTGCTGAAGGCAGCAGGTGGTACAGGTAGGTTGGACCTTTGGAAATCAGATCTTTTACCGTTTGACCGTATCTCAAGGGAAGTTGGCCTTTATCAGAGGACAGCAGGCAGAAGAGGGAGGAATGAAGTTTGTGTTCAATTTGACCTACTAAACAAAACAGGTGAGCGCGAGCGTTGCAATGTAATACTTTCACCTCCTACAGACTTGGATTTAAAAAAACACTTTTGAAAACCTTCCTTTAGGTCTTGCTGAATCTTCTATTTGCTTGTGCCTTAAAAGAAATGTGCTGCTTTAGCTAACCCAACCTGGGTCTGATTGTCTCTTTGGGGAAATTCTGGCTGAGCCTCTGGAAGGGTGTGTTACCTCTGCCCTGTCTGCCGGGAGACATGAACACCCTTGTCCAGATGAGAGCTTGGCTACCGAGCCGTGGGCAGCTGGGGCTCTGCAGAGCCGTAAGGAGATGCCTAATAGGTGACTGCCTGTGTTCAGCCCTGGCTGCTCGACATCGAGATCCTCAGGGCTCCCATGGCCACGGGAAACGTGTCCTGCTCTCTGCTGTAGGCACGTCTGGGCACCTCTCATTCCTTAATTACATCTCTCACATAATATACCTGAAACAAGGACGTTTCATGTTAAATGGGAATAATTCACAGAAAGGTCTGGTAAGTAACCGAGGCACTTGCAGTACAGACTTCCAACATCTGCCCCGTCTTATCTCCCTTCCCCCACTGGAATAAAATACACTCCATGGTGGCATAGACAGAGCAGAGAGCAAGGGACCCAAACCTGCCATCTCTTTTGGAGGCTCCTGTCCCCAGTCTGCGAGGCGATGCCCGTGCCGCTGTGCGACCTGGCTGCTGTGGGGTGGGAAGGCCGGCTGAGCCTCTGGCCTGAGCGCTCCTCCTGCTGCACAGGGGCACAGTACCACATATAACCCAGCACACAGATGGAAACCCAGAAAGGGAAAATCTTCTCATAGCCAGCCAGCGTTGTCCTCTCTGCCAGAGGGACGGTTCCTGGTCTCTATATATGGTTTATACCTAACAGACCTGGGTAGAACCAAACCTAGAAGGGCAGCAATGGCTGTCTGTAACACCGCTCCCTGCAAAAGACCCTGGCT
This sequence comes from Anarhynchus alexandrinus, assembly GCA_008711295.1. NCBI lineage: Eukaryota > Metazoa > Chordata > Aves > Charadriiformes > Charadriidae > Anarhynchus > Anarhynchus alexandrinus. Next base: position 2,448,044 of record VUYV01000034.1, on the reverse strand, counting down.
AAGCTCTGGGGCACAGGGTAGGAGCACTTTGAGGTGGAGGCCCTCTTCACCCCCACCCCCAAGGACTTTTTATTTCATTCCAGACTGAGCATATCTCTGCTCAAGATTCAGTATCCCTGTCAGGACTGCCTGCAAGCAGTTTTTAGCATTTTCAGTACAACCTGAGTCTCACAGAGGCCCTAAGGGGAAAGCATGGCTGGCAGCTGCCACGTGTTCGGTGCTGCCCATGCTACCCATACACGCACCGCTCACCGCAGCTGCCCATATGCCCACTGCTCATCGCAGCCCAGAGGCCTTTTCTTGCTTTCTTTCTAGTATTTCTACCTTGAATAACAGAATCATCTATCTTTACATTCTAGCAATTTGTAAAACATCGGTCAATTAATTAAGAGATGGGATAACCGCACAGACAGGAGCCATCATGGCACTGGCATGCCTCTCTACTCGGGAGATCACCGTACTGCTGCCTGGAGAACTCCTCCTCCTCTCCTTGGTACTTCCCTGCAGTCATTGATTTTCTAGAAGTATTTGCCAGAAGAACGGGTTATATTTTTCAGAGTTAAAGAAGAGGGGGACAGTCCGTTTTGCTATCAGCAACATGCAATCCTCAGCTGCTTGGGGAGAGACGAAGAGCCCCGGTCCCCAGCCTCTGCCGCGCCGAGTCCCCCTCCTCCCCGCTGATGGCAGCGAGCCGACACACTGCTTGTCTTTCCCGTGCCTTAGTCAGACATACTTGAAGGGCTGACGCAAGCCCGTCACCGAGCCGGCCGGCGGAAACCATGCCAGGAGGGATCCTCAGACATGGCAAGCGAGGATTTATGACTGGAAGTCCGAGTCACTGCTTACTCCAAACAAGCAAACTGTGGCAGAGTGGGTGAATAATTCATGTTAAGTGGAAAGATATTCATGGATGCAACCGCAAAATCCTTTCCATGGGTTTATCATCAGCTCTAAAAATAAATGACTGCCTGCGCGTTTCTTTCTGCCTTTGATGACAGCTGAAATATTTGTGGGACTTCAATACATATGTCTAGCCTCAAAGCAGGAAGTGCGATTTAATGGGTTAGAGGAGCACCCAAAGAAATGCAAACACTGGCCGCACTCAGCGGCTTTGAAGGCAGCCGGGTGGGAAGCAGAGCCAGCTCTCAGCTTTGTGCAGAGCTGCAGCATGGTCCCCAAGGCAGGTGGGCCGGTCTCAGCAACGGTATCACACCTGGTTATGGATGCTGACCTTAATTTCAATGACGTTGTCCACAGCAGAGGGCTTGGAGGTCAGTTCAGATGCAGACTGCTGGGATATTTGCTTATATCAAGAGTATGCCCTAGTTTAAGGATGTTTCTAAGAGAGCTACACACCAGCAGAGCACTGCAAGGCAGATTGACCCCAACTGAGGCCCTAGCGCTGGTACCGGGGTTGGTATTTTCATGTCATACCTGGAATCAAAACATCCTGCCATTATTTAACCCTGCCCCATCTCTGACCATCCTCCCCGTGCTGAGGTTTAAGGGCCCCTAATGGAAGCTTCTCAGAAAAGACCCAGCATAAGCGTAATGAAGGACTATAAATAATCAGCAAAAATGAGCGCTGACGTGTGTTTTAATAGAGCTATTGGAGGAAGGATTTTTTTTAAAATGGAAAATACAAACTAGGATGGAAATAAAATGAGAATCAGCCTAAAAAGATGCATAGACCCCTCTGTACAGGGGAAGTGCTGTAATAAAAACCCAAACTATTTGAAGAGCTTGGGAGGTCAGTGATGTTAAGGAGACATCCCTGGGATTTGGGGCAAAGTCACTGACACAGCAGGGAGCTGTTTTTTCCATCTTCAGCTCTCAGAGATGGTTTTCACTCCCCAATACCTCAAGAAAAATGAAAATGAAGAAGACTTTAAAATAAACAAGTAGTGAAAAAGTTAATTTGGGTCTTCTTTACCCATCCACCAGCACACATGAAGTGTGGAGAAACTTGATGAGCTTTAAGACTCTGCACTTTGCTCAGGTTTGGTTCTAAAGCTGCTGCAGAAACAGCACGGAAGGAAGGCTGCAGGTGAGGCACAAAACTCGGGGAAAGCTTTTCCAAGGTATGGTCTTTCAGGTGAGAAAAGCTGCCCTGCAGCAAGGAGGAGCCATTGGGCACAGAGGGTGAGGAGAGGATCCCGTAGAGCCCACCAGCATGGCAGCTGGCACCCCAGCACGTCCATGGCGGCTGAGAGCCCAAACCCCGCTCCTCTCCGAAGCAAAAGCAACCCGTCTGCTCAGCTCATCAACCTCCTGGGTTAAGCAGCTCCTGCCGACCTGTCTGCCATCGCTGACCTGGATTTAGTTCTTGCTTCTGTGGTAAATGTCAGGGGAAGAGGAAAACACCTCCACCTCTACTTTCCCAGCCTGCAAAGTTCTGGGAAATGTACTTCTGCCCCAGGACATGGCTGGCAGCAGCAGGAATGAGGGGAGGGGTAGTCCTGAGCCCCCGGCAGCACACCAGGGAGCCACGGGCAGGGATGTCTGAGAGCCACAGCTCCCTTAGACCTCCCGGTTAATCCAACCTGTTACCAAGAACAGCAATGCCAATCATCAGGGTTTCCATAAATTTTTGACCCATTGGGGATCAAGGATGAAACCTTTCCCTTTTGTTCATATTGAGGTGTCCCCCAGGCTGGGAGACTCGATTCGCAGGGGTGGGTTGTCACCCCAGGCCCCTGGGGAGCTGCTGGCTGGTGGAGAGAGTCCAGCATGGCAGCGGCCAAGGTCCAGGAGCCTCCTGAGCATCCCTGGTGCCTCGCAGACAGACCCCACTTGCTAGATGGCTTCAGTTCCACCCAGCATTTCTCTCTGTGTTTGGTGCATGCGCTTTCCCTTTGGAAATACAGAAGATGAGAGTGTGATGTAGAAAAGAGAAGATTTTCTAAACAGAAGCAGCCACTTATCTTTCTCCCAAGATTTCAGCAACAAATATGGACTGTCTGCACCCTTTGCATCACGGTTTGTCAAAACCACTATAAAGTGAAAACATGAATCTCCAAATAACATCCACTTCACAGGAAAATTAAAAATCTAAAAATTGGCATGTTGAGGCTTTCCCACTCGATGAAGTTTCCAACATTTGTGTATTTGTTCTTAGCTGGGATAGAGAGGAAATAAAATCCAAGTATCAAAATCTCCCGCAAGCTGGTACCATCCATTTTGCCCAGCACAACCACCAAAGCAAACCAAAAGCCTGTTAGAGGTAGGACCAACGTCCAACATCTTCATCCTACCTACAAATTAGAAAGTGCGGTGTGCTTGTCTCGGCTTGAATTAATACTGGGTAATTAGCACATCCCTACAGTAATGCCGCACAGGCACCAGCTGGAGGGATAAATTACAGCTCGGGAGCTGATTTCCCAAACAAGCCATGGCAGGCACGCAGCGCGGGCTGAGGCTGGAGCCCGGCCAAGCGAGGAAGCGGCGCTACTGCCATCGGCTGTGGGGAAATAACAAGTGCAATTTTCAGTAACTGTTTATAAAAAAAGATAGCAATATATTTTCATGTTTCAGTGTAATTGGAATGAGTCCTCTTGACTTTGCCAGAGACTGTTCTTAGATGTGTAACAGCTTAAAGTGAATGGGTTTTGCCATAACTTTAGGTGATTATAACCGAATGTCAGTTTATTTATTCATCAGGGGGATTTGTCAGGGGAGGAATACCACATTTTGAATTATCACTGGAGAGAGAGGTGCTGACAACTATGCTCAGGTTTTTAGTACCTAATTAGCGGCCTGCTGAAACTGCACCTCCTCTCATTACTTCTGATTAGAGCCTCACGCTGTTTTGTAAAGAATTAGCACAATGTTTATAAAACCCTTCCTCGAGAGTTTGTTTCTGAGCTTTTTTTGCCTTGCTGCCAAGCTGTTCACCTCCCCTCGGGGGACAAGAGCTGATATTTTGACAAAGAAAAGGGAGGTGGGGGGCTCTGGGGAGATGTGCCCCCTGATGCGGTGGTTAGCCATCCTGGGGGAGCCGCTGTAGCGGGGGGCTGGAGAGGCAGCTGCCACCTAAAGCAGGAGCAGCAACATCCCGTGAGCAAGCGCCTGGGAAAACTCCATCCCTCTTCATTGAAAACCAGTGTGTCACACTGGAGTGTTGTTTGGATGGATACTAACAACTAATTCCCCATCACGAACACAAAGGCACAACTTTCAGGTGTCCCTCCTGCGTCCCCTCATTACTCGATAGAAAACCAGAAATTCTCAGCACCAGTTGCAAGCCCTTCGTTAGGCAGAAAGCAGTCCTCCAGCAAGCTCGGGTTGTTATAGCAGAAGAGGTGGGACAGGCCTGCTGTGAAACCCAGCAGCGGTACGGCAGCTGTATACAGAAAAAATGGTGTAACACTGAGTTTGTTTCAGTGCAGTTTTTCCTCCTTGCCTTACCCGGCATCTGTCAGGTTTCACAGGTGATGCTGTTTGGGCAAGTCACCCTGCCCTGAAGCCAGGGGTCATGGCAGAGCAGCCAGAGCCCTGCACCCTGCGGCCACCTCCCCGGGACACCCCCTGCAATGCCCCCGACCTCCACCACCATGGCTTAATTAGAGCAGCAGGAAACCCCAATGTGCCTGCTATGCAGGACAGAACATTAAAACAGCAATGCATTACATGAGTGAGGAAGCCCACGGCAGATGGAAATCACCACCACCATCAAAGGAGGAAAAAAAATAACAGTTAGAAATAATACTGAACTAATTTAATCACAAAATAAAAAAATGTAGTTTCCATCACTGTCATGAAAGGCTGAGGGACTTGGGTCTTTTTAGTCTGGAGAAGAGAAGACTGAGGGGGGATCTTATTAATGCTTATAAATACTTAAAGGGAGGGTGCCAGGGGGATGGGAACAGTCTTTTTTCAGTGATGCCTGGTGATAGGACAAGAGGGAACGGGCACAAACTTGAAGATAGGAAGTTCCATCTTAACATGAGGAGGAACTTCTTTCCTTTGAGGGTGGCAGAGCACCAGCAGAGGCTGCCCAGAGAGGTTGTGGAGTCTCCCACTCTGGAGACATTCAAAACCCGCCTGGACGCCGTCCTGTGCAACCTGCTGTAGGTGACGCTGCTCTGGCAGGGGGGTTGGACTGGATGATGTCCAGAGGTGCCTTCCAACCCTGACCATTCTGTGATTCTGTGAATACAAGTATAAATCTGAGCTCAACTGTAATGAATGCCTCCTATTTGAGTGTCTAATATCCTCCATAGATAGTGATTGCCCTCCCACAGCATATAGGGCCTCAGCCCCACTGGACTAATGCTGTATAAACAGGGGGTAATAACCTGTTCCCCTCTACAGTTTCAGAATAACACAGTAACTCACTGGGAGATATAAATGGATATGAGCGGTGCAAATTTAAAATTAGAAGATCAAAAAATTATGATATTATTAGCAGCAGACACAGCACATCAGATGATTTTACAGGTGAGTTTCAAGGATAATTTTGCTTAGGAAGGAGATAATGAAGTGAAGTCATCTTGTCAATGCTTTTAGTTTACAGATGACTAAATTTTAAGCAGAGCACTCATATTACGCATAAATGGAGATGGAGAAAAAGGTATTGTGACTTTGTTAGGAAAATTAAGCTGACATGGTTGTTCAAGAGGGAGGAACGGAGAGCAGAACCACATGGGTGCAGACATTTGCCCTGAGATGCAGGTAGAGTTCGGAGGTGGGGAGCTGGTCATACAGAAAATGAGAAACACACGCACAGAGAAATTGGGACCAGAGTCAGGGAGAGTGAGGTGAATGCAAACGTGGGGAAAACATGGGGAAAGAGAGACTAGTCAGATGGGAGGGGAGGACACTGCTGGTTCAGACTGACCATATAAAAGGTAACATGAGAAGTGTGAAGGCAGCAGGACAGAAGTCTACCGAGTTCCAATAAGTAGTCTAGTTAGAAACGCCATCAAGAGGCACCTTAAATGAAGAGTCACGTACCACTTAGAGGTGTCCCACAGGAGCAGTTGGATGAAATTTATAGTTCTGTGATACACAAGAGGTCACATTAAGTAATAATAGTTCTTTGGTTTTAAAACTTGAAAAATGGAAGCCTGGCTATTCTCTGTGGTACATGGTGGGAGGATGAGAGGCAATCATCATAAATTGAAGAGAGAGAAGTTCAAGCAGTGGCACAAGTTGCCCAGAGCGGCTGTAGAGTCTCTGCCTTGAGCATTTTCAAGACCCAAATGGAGAAAGCCCTGAGCAACATGGTCTAACCACAGACGCTGTCTGAACACAGCTTTGGGAAGCGAATGGTTCCTGCTCTTTCACTAACCAACTGTTTAATTCCCCAGAGTTAAAAGCAAACAGGGGGATGGCATAGGAAAACAACTCAGAAAACTTGCCATGGGCAGGCACGAGACAACAAAGGGTTAAGTGAAAAACAGTCACCTCCAGCCTGGGGAGTCAGAAGCTTGCTCCAAGGTCACTTGGAGCGTCTCTGTGAAGCCCACTGGCAATCTCATATGACTCATTTCTTTTCATATCAAACTGGTCAGAAGACAGCCATCCTAGCTCTTGCTCTGTTAGTTCAAATGCCAGTTTTTTAGATGGATCCAAAGTTTCCGTTCCTTCTAGGGACTGATAAATGACCAGCACAAGAAAACACCCCTGCTTCTCCCTGTTGGCTTTCATTAAAATCCAGAAAGCTATAAGCAAACCCTGGTGAATATTACCAAGTTCATAAAGTCAATCATGCAAAGAGTAGAATTAATTCAACCTCCTGGTGAATATGCAATAACACCCAAATGCTTAGACTGAAGCCACTGCAGCACGTGAAGACCTTAAACAATCACAGCAGCCTCAGATATTTATGTTGTCTTAAACCCTCATGACTACGCTGTAGTCTGGTGGGCTAAGGACTCCACCAGGTGGGATCTCCTGCCACTGAAGAGTTCACATAGTAAAGTTACGCTCAAGTCCTAAAATCTGGGCTCCCCATAAACTTCTCCAATGAGCTGGCAGGCAAGCAAACCGGGTGCTCTCTTTGCTCTGCAGCTGTTTCACCACAAATCAGTGAATGACATTCCCACAAAACATTTGTTTTCATAACTCACTGATTTCTGACAAAATTATCTTTGCTGGAAAATTCCTACCCAGCTGTAGCTCTGAAGACACAACTGCACAAATACAATAGGAGCTGTCCCTCTTCAGAAAGCGCCGTACCCTACTAGTGTTTTTTACCCCGGCCCTTGATCATTTTGTGATCTCCATTCTGTCAACTCTAATCAGAGAGAGAAGGATGGGATTTGAGAAAGTTGAGGCACATTCCATTGGCGCTCTGAAGACCAGGAGCAACACGATGGATCTAAGCCAGTGTCTTACTGGAAGTTCTCACAGGGCTCAGAGCGTGGGGGTGTTGGGTTTACTGTGACAAGTGCTGCCTGGTAGGTGGCCCACTGCATGCTCAACAAGCTGGAACTCCTTCAAAGCTTCTCCTGCAATCCCATTGTTTGCCCAAGCAAATTGCTGGATTTCATTTTTGACACCAAAAGAGAAACATGTTTCAACAGAACCAGATTCCCTCTTTTCACAAAGCTGCTCGAGCAGCCCTGCTTTTCAAAGCATGTATCACTGACACGAATGCAACTGCTTTTCCTCACAACGGCACTCTAAACCAAAAAATCTCTAATACACCATTAGTCATCAGTGAAATTCCTGATGACAGCCAAATACTTAGCAGATACCGTATGTGGCATTGCCTTGGGAGGACTGGTTTAACAAGAGTGTTTGAATTCTGTGGCAGAGTGTAATGTTTGTCCTCCCACAAGACAGCCAGAGCCATACCTGGAGCCCAGGTAACAGGGCGTCCCAGCAGGACCACCTGCTCTCTCCAGTTAGCATTGCTTGGGAGTCACTGAAGGATCATCCCAGGGTGAACCTGCAATTGGCTTTTCATGAAATCATGAATTTGGATAAATCTGTTCCATCAGCATAGTGTTTCAGTTTGCCTTGCTCGTGAGCAATACGGGGCAACACTAATCAGTTTGCATGAAATTGAGTACACATAATATGTACAGTGCCAGTATTCTTCTTTGCTTGACAGTTCTAATCCAGCAACAGGAACACCAGATTTAGTTTTTATTCCCAGGGCTCTTTGAAAAGAGCAGAAGACAGGCACTAGGCAAAGGCTAATATTTACTATTTACATCCAGCAGCCAAAGCATGATTTACAAAACAAAACCCCAAAACCCTCCAGGTAGCCGGCCATTCTGTACCTCAGAATTGCACTTTATTAAATCAGAATCATTGTAAAAGTTTATTTCTAAATTTTATGAATGACATACACAGTTTTATAGAATTACATGTATATATTTATATAAATTTGTAATTTAGTTTATTACATTTCATAGAAGGGGGCTTTTCTTCTCAAATAGCATGAATGCTTATCAAAACCAAAAAATCTAAGGTCCACAGTATAAGAAATCAGAATAAGCACAGTTCTCCAAGTATTATTCAGTTCTGAAGATTTAAAATTCTGTATCTAGTAAGAGAGCTACTAGTGAACTGTGAGTGCACTAATCATAACTATGTTTGACTGAATTCGTCAACTCAGTTTTAGTTTGAAACTCATTCATTTGAGTTTATAAAGGAATCCAAATTTATTGCGAATTCTTTCTGCAAGCCCCAAATGGTATCTGAAGACTAGATTAAATTCTGGTGAGAGATTTGTGCAATTAACTGAGCACAGTAATGAGCAAAGACTGTTTTCAAAAGACTACAGATGACAGAGCTTCTCTCCCACACCTAGCTGTGAAAGCTCTTGCTGTTGTTAGTATTTTTGTATGAATATGTTAATCATCCATAAACACGAATCTGTGCTCACACAGATGCTATTATGCCACACTTAGAACATTCCTAATGTTTTGACCATTGCTATTACTAGCTCCAGTGATTTTAAAAAACTAGGATTTAATAATGCAAAAAATTCTTTTCAATTGTACGGAACTGTAGATTTTCACCATAATCCTTGAGATGAATTCTTTACCTGTGAAGCTACTTAAAACTTCTATTAATAAAGCAGGCCAAAATTGTCAACTCTATGTAAAAAGTTAAGCTTCCAACTCTGTATTAGGCATTTACATCAAAATTACCTTTCCAAAGACACTGAGGTTGTGTAGCTCCTTTTCATTTTAGGGGAATTCTACTGTTAATGCCAAAAAAACATTCAGAACACAAATAGAATTTTAAATCATATTGAGACGATGAGCTCCAGGCACCTGCATTTCCAAAGTTTTTGTTTTTAAACACATAGCCTGTTTTCAAGTATAAAATAGCAGTTTGAAAACATCCATATTTAGATACTGCAGAGTTTAAGCATTTGCATGTCTACATTCAGCTTACATTTGCACGAGTATGTCAAAATGTTTTTTAATTCCTTCTCACGCTTTAGGAGAAACATTCAAGAACTGACAGATTTATGGAAAAAAAACCCTCAAGTTAGCCATTAGCAGGAGTCAGTGATTTACATATAATTATCTAGACATCCACAACAGACCAATCTGCCAAATAAATGGAATGTTAATGTGACAGCTGACTTCTAATCTCCACATCTTCCTTACTACAATTACAAAAAAAAATAACAGCAACAATGGGAAACAAACATTGATATAAGGAGACTTGGAGACTTAGAACTTTAATTCACCTAACTTAATCATCTATGAGGAGTGTTTCAGTAAATTATTAATCACAAAACATCAAACTAATTTTCAATGAAGAACATCTCCAGCCTCAATATTTATGTAGATCTTGCTTACACAATAGCAAAAATGCTTCATTACTTTTAATTTCACCAGAAATGCTAAGTCATTTGCATTGAATTGGCATCTCCAAGATGATGATGAGGGAGAGCTGTTGCATCTTGAGGGTCCATATACTCTTACAGAGCACCTGGAAGGTTTGTTCTCTCAGATATTGAAGACCACAAACTTTCAACACCCCTTGCTTCTGCAGAAATTACTATGGATTTTGCACTATACTATCTTTGGTCCTTATTGACAATGGTATTTAAAATACACAACTCCTATTAAATCTAATGATTAATACGATTTTTGTAATCTCTCTGCATGCTGACCCCTACAATCTTATCCAGCCCTTGAGGGAACTAAACGGAAAATGCAGTGTTGCTCTTAGAACTTACGTAAATAGCCATGCAACATCAGGAAGTGCTTTCTATCCATGCCCTGCCAGCAATAGAAATTGGAGTCAGATCACAGTTTAATGAGATAATCTTCATAAGCAGATGCTAAATGCCCCTCAGTCAGAAACCACCAAACAGAGCAAGTCAGAACAAGGATGACTTGAATAGAAAAAACAGAAAGGATATGCATAAGTCCTAGAAGCTGCTGTACCTGTTGCACACAAGTGGAAGAGCGGGCAACCAGCTTATGTAGCCTTCTACCTGGTCTGACCACTAATTTTGCAAGTAATGTTTTATAAGATAGAATTTTTATGTGTACTTCATGTAGGGGACACAGTGCCAAATTCAACAGTGGCTGCAATCCTAGACTACAGCGGAGTAAGTGGCAGGCAGGCTGGGGTCCTCCAAGGAAGATTTGTGGCAGATCTTTGAAAAACACACATTTTCTTGAAGGGAAGCACCAAAGTGGGACTGGATCACTCAGGACTCTGAAGAATGACACTCAGCACCCCCATAAACCCAAGATTTCTCTTTTTTGGGGACACATGGCAGCTATGTTTTCACATTATTCCTTCTCAGACAATTAAAAAAATTGAATTTGATATTTGTGCAGTTTAAGACAAATACTCATGTGCTGTAACTATTATCACAGGTACGTTAATTACGGAAGTCTTCCGTTAAATGAAAGTCTTCCGATGTATGTAGATGTCTCTGACAGCATAAACACCAGGTGATGCCATTTTTTGGACAGGCAGGCTCATAGTGCAGGCTGATAATCTGTATAATACAGACTGCCCCTACCAGCCTGCACAAACAGCTTTTTCCTTCTTTTTTTTCCTTCCAGTCTGGTGGGATGGTCATTGTTTTTGGAAGATTTCAAGGCTTTGGGGCTTTTTTTCATCTTGCTCTAATCTTATTAATAAGCTTTCAGTATGCTAGTTAGTTTTATTTTCAAAAATTACCAAATTTGGCCCAAAGCATGTTTTGGCTTTATATTCTTTATCAATTACTATTACTCACTGAAGCAGAAAATTATTATGCATTGTATTTTTTTTAAATGCCCAAGTTCTTTTTTAACATTCCCCCCCTGCCCCCAAATATATATTATCTTGCACACAATCCCGTAATGAAGACAGACAATAGACATCTTAGGAACTATAGTCACTTTCGTCTCATTTCTCCTCTGGTGAATTATGAATTTTTCTAAACGTAATACATAAAAAACCAAGAGGCTAATTGGTGTTGCCATCTATGTAGTCCCTCCTCCCAATACTCAGCAATTCAGAAAAAATTACCAGAATTTTATCACTAAAAAAAGTGAGCCTACACATATCAAAATTCTATCTTCAAAAAGGTCTCCCTTTCATCCACAATAAAGGAATGAAAAGGAGCAGTGGCCGGTCTTGGAGCCTTGCGTATGCTTGGTAAGTACAATCCTGCTGAATGCAGGTTTTCTCTAAATATTCACTGAAGGTTCTTGGTGGCTGCTCTGCAAATATCACGGATGAAGATACTAGCAAAATTTGGGTCCTGCTGGAATACATTGGGATTAGTAAACACAGTGATACCTCCTTGGTATCCAGCTCCTAATGGGTCTTAACATAACCTGCTATTCATTCTGATAGATCTCTGTGCAACATCGCTGTGCCTCCACACTGAATTCTAAGCAAACTCAAAAATAATCTGAAGGCTATCTGCTATAAAACAAACATTTCCTTTTTCAAGTATGTTCCTGGTTCTGTAACAATCTTGGGGAGAAACGCTGAACGCCTTTCAGAGTCTCCTTCAAGAGAGGAAGAAAGGGGTACATCAAGGTTCTATTTGTTCAATCTCATGACTGCAAAAAAAGTGGTTTTGATATTGAAGAGTACTTTCACCAGAAAGGCATGAGGATTAGAAGACAAAAAGCTCCAGATATTTTCAGTGCAAAAATCTTAAACATTGATCTCATCTCTGAAATACAACTCAGTAACTCAGCAAACATTTCCTGTAGCTGCGTATCAGCAGCCTTCCTTGACATGAAAAACGCAGAAAGAAGACTGACGTGACATAACATTAGGATAATCAGCTTCTAGAAACACAAATAAATGTGCACGCATGAAAGTATGCAACTCAAGCTGAATGTCATTAGCACATCTCATGAGAGCTGATTAAAGCAGCCATTACAATAAAGCAACATTGAGTGAAACAGAGTTGAAATAACGTAACGATCACAGCTCAAGTACCAACTTGCGTTACGATGTGATGACATTCAAATTCTTGACAGCAGCAAGATTTTTAGGCATCCATGGATATTGAATCACTTAATAATATAGCATGCTAATAAAATATTTGGAGATTTTTTTTCTAACTTAAAATCAGTAACAGAAAATATAAAAATGAATCCTAGTAAATAGCTGAAAATGCTTTGTAGATCAGACCATTAAAAATTATATTCCATTTGACTGACATATATGCATAAAACGTTTCTGGAGAAGTACTTATTAATACAATCACATCAACCTAACAAATTTGCATACAGATGCAGATTTCAAATACAAGCTTAAATAGCAAATTAAACACACACACACAAAGGCATGATTCTTTAATAAGCAACAAAAGCCTAGAATGGCAGGATGTTTTGAGCACTCCCTAAATTCTCCCAACACCAGAAATCTGCATTAAATGTAACATTTTATCTTTTAGGAAATGGTGCTTTTATATCAAGTATGTTAGTAAATAATTGTAAAGCTACTTCTCCATATTCTCTGACAGATCCTGCTGTGCATTTTCTCTCCTGGATTACATAACCTGCGGAATGCAGATCAAGGACACGACTGATGATCCTTCTGTAATTAACGCTCCCTAATGTTGTCAATACAAGGTCTATACAAAGAGCTATGTAGAAAGTACCTTGCCCTTTTCTGAGCCCTTACAATCTCTTACACAGGCAGCAATCACAAGCCATTAGAGGGAGAGAGAATATAATTTATTTGTACTTTGGGGAAGAAACTGGAAGATATTACTCAGTTAATTTCAAAACTGGTGATGTCTGCAAACAATCCTCCTTATATATCCAACACATTCTTACACAATTCCCCCAAAGGGATTCATCAACAATAACAGGAGATACTTAAGTTTAGGCTAAAAATTATGTCACTTTAAAAAAAAAAAAAAGATGAGGCAGATAATTTTGCAGACATTTTTGAATACAGACCAAAGAAAATTTATTTCTGCCTCACCACACTTTATTTTTAAAACTGGAAACAATAGATTCCAGAGATCTCTGTATTTAAAAGATGAAGCCTGTGTTTGTTTGCATGGCAGTCGACCAGCATAGTTAATTTATAACAATCAATCAGTAGCAAAGCTGCTGCAAAATGAACAACCCTTGAATACAGACTATGTAGAATATTAATTTCAGTAATAATTGAGCACTTGGAGGCTTGCATGTAATGCAAAGACTAATGTATTATACATCTCACGTTATGCTGTGAGAGGTTGGAGGACTCTGAAACCTTGTTAAGATGGACACCATAAATGTGCATATTGCATTATCAAGGGGGAAAACAAAGACTGAATTTCTAAGACACACAAACTTAAGATCAACCCAGCCAAAGGGGGTTGGGGGGGTGGGGGAGTGGACAGCTTCCACTGTAAAGCCACTCTTAGAAAGCAAACAAACCATATCTGGACTATTTCAACTTTTAGAAAAAAAAGTCACAAAAGTATCTGCAATGTAATACTGCAACCCACAGATTATTAACATGTACTGAAATGAAGTTTTCTCCTCTTACAGGTAACATGTACTGCTGGTTTAATTTATGAATACATTTAAAGGGATGACACACTAGTCTCAAATAACTGCTCTCAGGCAACTTAAAAAAAAAAAAGCAAACACAAAAATATAAACAAAACAATCAACCAACCAACCAAAACAAACCACCACCCAAATCTTTTTGGCATCCTCAGTTGTTGATGCACTTTTTAAAAGTTCCCACTCTCAGCCTTTCAGCCCAAGCCGAATTCTGTCATTGAACAAAGTCAGCAGTTAAACAGAAAAAAGGATGTCACCTCTTCATGTGTATAAATAGACAAAGCTTTGTGTATAAGAGAATTCATCCCTGTTCTTCTATAATCCATATTGTGGATGTATACTATACTAAGGGACAACTACTAATTTTGAATGAACAGTTATGAGGAAGGTTATGAGGATCTGTTTATGACATTAACTCTACACAGTTAAGATTTTTTCTGGTAAGGGGACTTGGAAATTTCTGTAAAAAAAGGTAAGAAGAAACAAAGCAAAGGAAGTTCTGGTAAACGAAGACTGTAGTTTTCACATATCAAAATTTCTTTTAGTTACAAGGATGAGCTTCATAGTAAGTCTATACATGATTATCTTAAACCTACAGCTGAGAGACCGGACCAAGTAGCACAATATAAAGTTCCTTTAATTTTAATAAGGGAATTATGAAAGTAACTAGAGGCCTCAGATACTTCAGGTTTTAAACTTTACAAACATCACCACAACAAAGTAACCAAGCAATACAGACTTTCATCTGTATATGATCCAAATAATGCATATGCAATAGTGCTTGTGGAAACACTGAGACAGATATGGGGAACAAGCTGGGATGTCCTGTCTGGCTTCAAGCTGCTCCTCCGGAAGGGTGCAGATCTTCTCTGTGTCTTGTGTTATACCTGCCAGTCCTATGAAGATGTCGAAGGGTATGGCAGGAGATCTGAAGTGGCATCAAATCCCTAGGTGCTAACATCTGAATGCCACCTAAAGATATGCAGTCTGATGTATGACAAACTTTGGAAAACACAATTCAATTTAAACATTCATACATGTACCTGAACACCTAAAAGTCACTATTTTCATGCAGTTCAAGGCTATGGATGTGGGTATCACAACTACAAATCAGGCAGGGTATAAACTGTTTGTAAAACTGGAAGTACATACATTCATTACAAATTGTAACGTATACTCCAAGTGAAGAATGACTTGATACCAAATCATACACGGATATTGTAACCAGCTGCATCTTTTTCTGCTGATGCTGGACTCTTGTTCTTTGGTCAGCCTCTCTCTTATGTTACTGCTGTAAACACTCCTATTTTTCTTTCCTTCTGTTTTCCTTTCCACAAGGTGGCGATCCAAGAAATCCCTTAGGTAACTCAGATGCATATTTTATAGCAAGGTACAGATTTTCTTGAGGAAATGGAAGTCAAGAAAGAACAGTATTTCAAAACGCTCCCTTCTCCTCTACTTCAGAAACCAACAACTTAAAAACTAACTCCAAAGAAGCACACCAGCAAAAACATGACTGCCACCAAACTATTTTCTTAACAACACAACTAGAAAGATTTATAATGCAGTGTATTTAAACACACTTGTCCCTCCATGGCTCAGGGTAGTTAGCTTAACACAGGAAATTCCAGATACTTTTTAGGTTTGAAAACACTGAAAAGCACAAAAAGCAGCTGGACTGATCATTCAGGCTCCACAAAGGATACAGTACTTACCTTTAGAGAACATACTTTATTTAATAGATTTTTTTTGCTCCAATATACAAAATAGGGGACTGTAGTCCCAATTAACATTTACATAGTTACACAGCAAATAATTTCCACCATTTACAACAACTGACAACTTTCCCACACTCCCCACTGTATTACAGCCAAGAAAAAATCCTATAATGTTTCACATATCAATCCATTATATTTTGTACTTCCCTGCCTCTTTTCTTTTTGTTTAAGTTGCAGTTTCTGATATCAATTGTGAATTCTTAATTAAACTATTTCAGCTGCACTAAAAGAAAAATGAAATATATAATTTGGAATACTATCTCAAGAACCCTATACAAAATAAAAGTCAGTATCTTATAAAAATACATTGCAGGAGTAAAACCAGTGAAACAACAAAAACGTTTTAAATTTTGTTAGGGTATAAANAAAAAAAAAAAAAAAAAAGACAAAAGAACCCAAACATTTCCAATTAGCAAAAAGTAATGTGACAGTTCTTTTACAATACTGTACCTTTAGTATGCAAAGGACTTCATCCTTCTAACATGCACCATTATCCAAATGATTCACCCCTTAACCTTTTTCCCACTGAAAGCTGAAAAAAGGTTTTAAAATTATTTGAATCCTTTAAGAAAAATCCGATCATATTTTCTGCATCTCCCACAATATTTAAGCTTTACTTTACAATGCTGGTAGTTTAATCATGATACATAATTTTATATAAAAGAATTCTAGCCAAACCAAGGCTTTAGAAACTTTGCATTTTACAAAAGCAATTTGTTACAGCATGACAGTTGCTAAATAGCCCAATTTATTTAGTGACCCTGTTAATGATTTGTTTAACTGAGTGAATAGGTGAAGTCATTTCCTGAGCTAAAAGATACAAGTAAGTAAATAGTCAGTTATAGCAGCAGACAGGAGACATTCTTTTTAAAAGTTGTAACAGTATCAATAAAATAACCTTAGAAAATTACAATAACATAAAAATCAGTAACTGAAGAGGGAGTGACAAGGACATCCAAGACCTGATTGCCATGATCTGGAATGCATATCCCATGACCTTCCAAAAACTACATTCAGCTACTGTCAGACAACGTACTGGTAAGTGGAAGAATGTCAAATCACAGTAGTTCACCTTTCTTACAGATCAGGTGTTCTGTCAAGATTTAATTCTTAATGCTATTGTTACATAAACCTAAAGCAAGATAAACTGCTTAGTTTCAGAAATTTTCATTCTACAGGACTTAAGTGTTATTACTTTTAAAGGAATGTGGTATCTTCAGTCTCATGAAATTCCAAGCCTATTTCTTCTTATTATTCAGATGTAATTTATACTTGAGACCTTGAGTAGTTTTTGAGATAGTCACCCATGCCATTGGGAACAGAAGTGGATCCATTTTTAGGAGAGGGAATAATATTCTTAAAATGCTTTACTTTGATCCAACTCACTCTAACTTGTTTAGAGTATGAACCATTAACAAATTATTAAAGAACTGTAAAGACCAGTATTCCACCACTGCACCATCATTTTCTTACGATATGCATTCTTAAAGACTTCTATGTGACAGTTTGATCACTTTTTTTTCACCCATTAATGGAAAGAGGATATTCTAATTTAATTAAATAAAGTACCTCACTTAGATACCAGTTCCTCTAGAAGGAAATCTCTCTTCTGTGTTATTCATTTTTTAGGGATATTGTAAGCATTGTTTTTAGAATTTATATTGGCTCTTCATTAACATTTAAACATAATTAGTTTTAATTCAAATTAATATATAAAATTTCCAATACTTGCTAGAATAAAGGACAATACACAAGATCCTAAGTTACAATAATTTATAAATAAAAATAAACTATTACAAACCAAATCTTTCCCCATACGGAGATTAAAAGCCATAATCTTGACTGATTGTTCCCGATCATACATTATAAATAACGTAAGCTTCTTCAGAGAAGCAAAACATACTTGCCTCCCTGACACCAGTTTACATCTTCAGTTAAACTACTACCATCAAGAAGGCAATTGAGTTGGGTCCAGATATATAGATATATCTTCTTCCTTATACATTAACCCTCCCAACCTCATTCTTTTAAACTTAAGCACAGGAAACTAAGTTCACAAAGAGTCCTTTACCTTTTATACACAAAGTCTGTATAAAATACAGATTTCTAATGCTCCTATTGCACCAATCTGGCAGTGCAGTTAGAACCCAATTCAAATTCCACTGAAGTCCATGAAAGGCTCTCCAGTGACCTTAATGGGCTTTGAATTAGGACCACAGAGATAGTATTACCTAACGGAAAGCTCCTGCAAGAGTGGCTGGTATCTCTTTTTGCTTATGGGATGCAGTGGAGATGTGTAGTCAGCATGATACCTGAGCAAATAAAATGAACATGATACAAAGGTTTTAAGAATCCCAAACTCTTTGCTTAGTTGTGTGCAAACTGTGCTACAGCCCCTGGAGCTCCCTGCTTTCCTTTTTTTCAGTGCTTGCTCCATTCCAAGATAGAGAAGATGCGAGGCATAAAAATCTCTCAGTTCCCCCTCAATCCCGAGACTGATAGAAGAGGATGTAACCAGACTCAGAGTTCTTTGAGATGTCTGATGTCAACCCGTAGAATTCTTCAATAGCTTGTGCATCAATTTTCTGTATGTAAAAACCCAAAAATTTAAAGTAAGAATATCTTGCATATACATGACATTAAGTTCCATTCTAAAAACTGTTGACAAACAAAAATAACTTCCACATAATTACATAAAGTAACAAAATCCAAATAATTCTTAAACTTACCATGTTTTGGTTTCCCCTCTGCCATCAACTGTACAGAATGGAGCGGCTACACGTATATTACATACAAGTTTTTAAGTATTAAGTGAACCTCCTGAGAATGCAATCTTATGTGCATTGCTTGCACAAACTTCACACAGAAAAGTTTTAAAGACAACAATATCCCATTGAGACATTATATCAATATGAAGAATGTAAGTATAAATGATCATTTCTAATTCTAAGCAGTGTAGGCCAATCAAGTGCAGAGGAGAATAAGGAGAAAGCAGAGGAGAACGAAGGCTAACTTTTTGTATGTTTTTCACACAGGATGTTTGCTTGTGATCCTGTTTAGCTCAGAGAGCCTCCTATAATCAAGATTTTTGGGGAAAGATGCAAAACTTCTGTTAAGAAGGTGAAAAGAGTATTTCCAGTTTTCATTGTCATCATTTTTGGCTAAAAAGAAACTGAAATTGAAAGAAAGCTCTCTTGCCACGTTTTAAAATCAAAGACAATTAGGCCACAAACAACAAAAAGTCAGAAAGATAAATTTTCCTTCACTTAAGCAGATTTTATTTAATCTCATTCCCATTATTTGGAGTAAAACCTCTCTCAGGAAGGAGTGAGCCCTCCAACTTGATGACACGTTTTATATTTAAGAACAAAAAGTTTCTTTCCTTCCTCTTTAGAAGGGCTAAGAGAAAAAAAAATACATTACTGGCAGGTGTTACTGCTTTGGAACTGGAGAGATTGTCCCTGATGTTTGTGAAATTATGTGAGATCTACTACAGAGCGCTCTGTTTTCCCTGCAGGAAAGTGAACTTTTGACCCTGTCGAGACATTTCAATTTACTGTGTATCTTGATAAGACACAGAGGCAATCCTTTTACTTTCCTAACAGCTCTGTATATTTCCATGTTTGTCACTTCCTGTGTGAAAAACCATCCATAACATGGCTTGGAGATAAGACCTCTTCAATACCCTTGACTGGTCCTACCAATTAACAATGTAAGTCCAATACCCGTCTCACTCATTTTTCTTCTTTTCAATTATGCAGTTCTTGTATATTGTAATATAAATGTAAACTATTCATTTTATAGATTTAATTAATTCAAATAAAGTCAGGGAAAGGGCTTGGACAGCACAATCATACTTCTGTTCATGCATGAGCATAGACAAGAGGGAAAAAAGGAAGATGACAGAACACACAGAAAAAATTAGATGATATATTATAGAGACACCAGCAGTTTCTGCTCTTTCTCTCAGTAAAGAATAAAAGATAACTGCTAAAACAGAAAGATGATGAAGTCACAACTGGTGNTTTTTTTTTTTTTATAAATAAGAATTCCTGGAAGCATGGCAAATATTAGCAAGAACAACACCAGAGGCAAAAGGCTCCTGTTTCTGGGATTAACTTTTAAATTTTAGGGTGAAATCTCAAAAACCTGAATTTTGATACATCTTGTCTGAAACAATCCAGAATACTCAGTAAAACAGACTACCAGACTGATGCATTCCATTAAATCATAAGCTCCTAGAAAATATGAAACAAATGGCTTGCTCCAACAAATAGCTCTCAGAAAAGAATTGCAGTAAAACCAATTTATCTATATCTTTATTTGCGATGTCTTCTGGCCACAGGAATAGCTTATTAAACAAAGGTGAAAGACAGCGGCCATAAACAAAGAAGCTTCTTTCAAGAAGTATAAAAACCAAAATACAATTCAAAGTATTGTACAGTCAAATTGTAAGGCGTAGCTCTGCACTCACAGCTATTGCTCATTTAGACTGGGGTTGAACCCTCTTTTCATTAGCATACCAGTCCTTTTACTTTAAGTAACCATATACACAAGGGGAAAGCACTCTCGTTGGTATGAGAAAAAAGTCCAGGGTTACACAAAGCTTACCTCAACAATATCATCATCAAAAAGCAACCAAAAATCATGACTCTTCACTATTGCAATATAATGTCCTCTGTTAGGGCCACTGTAAAATAAAATTAGAAAAGAACTCAGACAATAACACACATGTATGTACACATGTATTTTTCATTAAATTCCTCTTTTCTTGTAGAAAAGCAATACTTAACAGTAATTAAAATGGCTACCAGTATAATTTCTGTTTGGGTGTTTCTTTTCTTTTTTCCCCTCCATTTATATCATCTTCATAATGAGGTCTTACTTATCTCTACATTTAATATTGTGCTAAAAAAAGGATTATAATTTCAAATGAGGAATAAGCAGCACAGGCACAGAAAATATAAATGAAATTTAAAAGAAAAAAAAAAGACAGAGAAGTGAAATCAAGAAAAAAGTCTGGTGTTTCATAGGGATAGAACAGATCCCAAACTATTTCTGATCTTCAGAAAGAAAAAGCTGTAGAGCTGCTGTTCATTTACAGTCTCACTCAGGAATCTCCTTATCTGGTCCACTGTAAACAAAAACTGAATCAAAATGACAGTTTAGAAGTCTCAAGAATCCTTGAGATTCTTGAAGAAGCAATAAGAAGGGCTCCCAATTAAAGTAAAACTGTTATAATGCGCAGCTCTTTAGTTTATGGAACACAAGAAATTTCTCCACGACTATGACAGAACAAAAAAAAACCCCAACTTTGAAATTGTCCTATTTCTAATCAGATTTCAAGTAAGGAAATAATACACTTTCTGAAATAGCTGAACCTTACAACTGAAATTGGACAACTACTTAAAGCAGTTCTGGAACTGCCTTAACTGGCTAACAGCACTCATACAGAGTGAAGGTTGCCATCTGTGAGGGACACATCTGTGTGCCAAATCACATAACCCAATGAAAACAGGGTTCATCTCCTGCCATGGCTCTGAGAACAGGTAAGTTTCCAAGACTGCAGCTTGAATGAGGGAGATAGAAATAGTCAGAACTAGACAGAATGGTTAGAAATGGACAGGTTCTATTTTCCCTAAAATCCAGAACAAGAGTGTCCCAGACTATGGCACAAAGACAAACCATCCTGGCCAACTTTAGATCTACTCATCTCTACTCTTATCCTATGTCTATCTAAGGAGGAATAGGGGTGGGGGTGGAACAAAGGGCAAGAACTGGCAACCAGAGGGCAGGTCTGCCACTTTGAAGGACTTCAAAAAGTTGGAAGAATGGGCTGATAAGAACCTCATGAAGTTTAACAAGTATGAATGTAAAGTCTTGTGCCAGACTAACTCGATACAACAGCACCAGGTAAAAACCAGCTGGCTAGGTGAGCCCAGGAGTTCAACAAGTTGAGCTGCTAGCAGTGCATCATTTTGGTGACAGAGCTGAGCGTATGTGGGGCTATACTGTAAGAGTAGAGCCAGCAGTGAAGTGATAATCACCACCACTCTGCATACTGGGACCCAGAACTGTACATGGAATTCTAGACACGGCCTTTCCAGTATAAGGGAGAGACTGATAATCTGGAGGAAGTCCAGTGGCAGGCCACTACATTTGTCAGAGGGCTACAGCACCAGACGGATGAAGAGAGGCTGAGGGAGCTGGCTTTATTCAGCCTGGAGAAGACTAAATGAGGAATCCAACTGCTGTCTTCCACTACCTCAAACAGAAGAGCTATAAAGAAATTAGAGCCAGGCTCTTCTCAGAAATGCACAGTGAAAGGACAAGAGACAGTGGTCACAAACTTCAGCAAGGGAAATTCTGCCCAGATATAGCGGAGCAGGGGGGAATCACCGCAAGAACACTGATGGACTGGAACAAATTGCCCAAAGAGGCAGTGAAATCAGCATTCCTAGCCACAAAACTGAGCCTAGTGCAGCCTAATCTAAGGTCAAAGCTAGCTGCTTTGAGCTTTAAGTAGTTGTCCTCACAGTGTAAATTATTCTACAATTCTAGATGTTAAATCATCATTTTCAACTTTGGGGCTTTTATCTACTCAGTAAGCAGTTTGTAGAGCAGCCCCGATTTTAAGACTTGAAGCCACAAGAACATTTATTGAACATAGCAAAATCAATACAAATAGAACCAAAGTAATCAACAAAATTCATATCAATGTATTTCTGTTGCTCAAGGCTTAAAACAAACAAACAACATCCTAAAGGAAATACTTGATAAAGGAAACTGTTCTCTAATGCTTTCCTTCCTACAAAACTTTTTAAAAAAATGATCTTTACATTTTATTAGAGTTATATGATATTGTGTGTTTTGTGGGTTTTTTAAAAACAGAGTTAAGTTCATACAAATATCTGTCATGTGAAATACACTGTTATCACTTTTCACAATGAACTATCATGGGAATAAAGCCACATGTTCTGTCAGGATTGGTAGTGTGTCCCCACAAAACTTACTTTCCCAAGAAACATTTCTGTTAAGAGGTCTTCAAATGCTATTAAGAGTTATGTAATACTAGGTGTTTTGTTTTTTAAACATAGATAACCTTATATAAAAATCCCTTGTGTAAAATAGTTATTACCTTCCACAATGAACTACCACAGCAACAAGGTCATACATTCTGTCAGGATTGGTGGCATCTCCTGAGGTGTTAAATAAACGAAGCTCTAAAGGAAAAACTACTCTATAAGAGAGTTTTGTGTATCGATGCAGTTGATCCATGTATTTAAATCTCTTCAAATGGAGAGCTAGAATCATAGGTAGCTTTTTCACTTTCATCCTGAAAAAAAACCCAACAATCAACAGTATTTCCAATACCCAGCCAAAACATTCATTTGGAACCAACAAACAGGAAACCTGTCTTACTGAAGTCTTTAAAAATTTCTGCAAGCATTAAAAGAGGCTCAAATAATCAGCTGTTTAACAAATATTGAACATGTCCTGTGTTGCTAAACTAAAGACGAACTTTAACAACTGAGAGACTTGCAAATGTATTTAATAAGAATAGCCACGATGAACCCACATAATAATTTAGACATGATGACCACACAGCACAGAATTCAACTTTTAAATATACGTCCCCATAGCTTTCCTCAGTTCCCAAAACCCAAACCTAGATCCCACTTGGTATACAGTGGAGGTATTGCAACAAAGCTGTTCCAGAGATCCTGTTCCAGTTGAATCTCTCAGTAAACCAGCCAAGTCAAACAAGCTTTTTAAAATAGGCTTTGTTAGACCACTATGTTACATATGTATTACTCCAAGTTTTCATATCGAGGCATTAATAAACAAGGGATACAAATAGTCCACTGTTATTCACCTTACCTCATGCTACCCAAACTAATGCTGTGCTCCAGCACAGTAATTTTGTACAAATGTTGCAGCATTATTTCATGGCAGTCAAAGCCAGAAAGTGATAATCTAGTTTTACTGAGGGCTCACTGGCCCCTTTCCCTAGTTTGAGGTATTGAGATCTCACATCAGTGCCTGCAAATCCTCAGCCACAGCTGGCCTGGCAGCAAACACAGACTTCCACACTCTGGGCAATAAATTTGCCCATACTAACAGATCAACCAAGCTAGAGTGCTCTGCTTCTTGGCACAGCTAATTGTCTTAGATCAGCACTGTACTGAATTTTTCAAACTGCTTTCAGCCCCAAAAGGCAGCTCAAAAGTCTCAACAACACAGCCCAAGTTTCAGACATGTCTACTAAGACCATATTTTCAGAATGTCAGGAAATACGTTTGCACAAGACAATCCTTTTTCAAAAGACGGGGCTAGGGACAAAATCCTTGAAAACTCATCTTCCTTCCCTTTTTCTCATTAAACTTAGACTGATAGTAACCTGTAGGAAATACTGATAGATTCAAATTTTCTCCACAGCCCACAAGGGAACAAGGAAGTGAAAAAAGCTGGAGAAGAGCAGAACGATGACAGAATCCACTATTTTTAGGAAGAGTTACATTTTTATTATATTACTGAGATATGGATATGATTTCTGCCCTGTTTCTTTTTTCAAAATGAAAGTCCTCTTCTCATAAGAGCAAACAATCTTGGGAAGAGCAACCGATGTCATCTACCTGGACTTGTGCAAAGTGTTCGACACTGCCCCACACGATATCCTGGTCTCTAAATTGGAGAGACATGGATTCAACAAATGGACCACTCGATGGATAAAGAACTGGCTGGACGGACGCACTCAAAGAGTGGCGGTCAACGGCTCAATGTCCAAGTGGAGACAAGTGACGAGCGGCATTCCTCAGGGGTCGGTACTGGGACCTGTACTGTTCAACATCTTTGTCGGTGACATGGACAGTGGGGTTGAGTGCACCCTCAGCAAGTTTGCTGATGATACCAAGCTCTTTGATGAGGTAGACACGCTGGAGGGGAGGGATGATATCCAGAGGGACCTGGATAGGCTGGAGAGGTGGGCCCAAGCCAACCTCATGAAGTTCAACAAGGCCAAGTGCAAGGTCCTGCATCTGGGTCGGGGCAATCCCAAGCACAAATACAGGCTCGGCGGGGAATGGCTGGAGAGCAGCCCTGGGGATAAGGACCTGGGTGTGCTGATTGACAAGAAACTCAACATGAGGCAGCAATGTGCAATCACAGCCCAGAAGGCCAACCGCATCCTGGGCTGCATCAAAAGAAGTGTGGCCAGCAGGTCAAAGGAGGTGATTCTGCCCCTCTACTCCGCTCTCATGAGACCCCACCTGGAGTACTGCATCCAGCTCTGGAGTCCCCAACATAAGAAGGACATGGACTTGCTGGAGCAGGTCCAGAGGAGGGCCACGAGGATGATCCGAGGGCTGGAGCACCTCTCCTATGAGGACAGGCTGAGAGAGTTGGGGGTGTTCAGCCTGGNTGCCCAGAGAGGTTGTTGAGGCCCCATCCCTGGAGGTGTTCAAGGCCAGGCTGGACGTGGCCTTGGGCAACCTGGTCTAGTGGGAGGTGTCCCTGCCTATGGCAGGGGGGTTGGAACTCGATGATCTTCAAGGTCCCTTCCAACCTAAACCATTCTATGATTCTATAATGCAATTTGTTTGATAATAGGAGCTCTTTCACTGGGGAAGAAATTCAGTATACCACCTTTGTTAGTTGAGTAGACAATATCACAGATAAGCTCCATGTTATAAAGATGGAAGAAAATTATGACTGCAGTGAAACTGAACTTAAGCCCCACATGAAAAGCAAAATATAAACACTAAAAGCTGTGTTTTGCCAATATGGCAGTGCCTACAGTACAGATTTATGTCAACACAGCTTGTACTGGTCAGGGATCACATTACCTCCCACACAGAAATAAGAGCTAAAGCAACAGAAAACAACAGGACAGACCTGGCTTCACAACCCTCTAATACACACCAATTAGTAAGCTTAGGCAACGTGTGAAAGCAGACTTTGCAGATGAGATATGCCAAAAACTACGTGCTGAATCTACAGTAAATTGAATAACCAGAATCAGTGGTATAACCAGTAGAGCATGTCAGTGTTCCCATCCCTTCAACTCAGCAGCCTAATTCTCTCTCAGATAATAAATACCACACAGTACACAAAACCAGAGGTTTTTCAAACGTTTAAACAAGACTAGAAGAATTATTAGGCAGACAAGAATTGTTTTTAAACATAATGAATTTCAGGCTTCCACAGAGCTTCTGATGTTTTTCAGGAACACTGTTAAGCAGAAGTTTAGCACAACTAACTGCACACTTTTAAGAAACCAGAAACTCAGTTAACAGAAAAAGTTACAAGCCTCATTCTGACTGAATCAGGTATCAAACTGATTCTTAAAGCAATTGGAAAAATTATTTTATTATCAAGACAAAACCAAGTTTAAAAAAATCACATGAAATCAGTGGCTTTTCATCATTACCCATAATCTTTGTTTAGTCACCGGCAGTTTATTTTAACTTGTCTTTTCAACTAACTTTTGGTCTTAAGACCATTCTTTTTCTCATTTGTAAAATAAATAATGATCAAAGGAGTCCCAAAATGCTTTACGTAGATTCTCATTACTCATTGAGTAAGCTCATTGAATTCAAGCAAGAAGAATGCAACAAAGCTACTCTTAAGTGGAAGAAGAGTAAGAAAAAATAAGGGAAAAAGAATGTTCTCATGCACACACACAAGGAAATACAAGAGTATTTTCATGAAATGCATAGGTTATTTTTTTCCCTCCCTGAGTTTGATGTACCTTTTATGTGCTTCTTGCTTACTGCGACATTCTTCACAGTAATATTTGTATTCACTGCACAGAGTTTCTGTATTGCTGAAACCCCTGGATTAAAAAAAAAAAGAAATGCTATAGATACTAGTTTCTTATCTGAACTATACATATAAACAAGTACAATATAAATGTAATTTTATAATTTTAAGTCTACATAAGCTAAAATTTGCTAAGCTTGTGAGCTTTTAGTTTTACTTCCTGCTTTCTAGGTAACAGACAATAGACAAATTACGAAAATTCAGATCTGTGCGTCTACCTTAAACAATGAGTGATTGAAGTATTCTGCTCCACATCAACTGAAAGGTCTAAGAAGTCTTCATCTTTGCTGCTTATCTGCAGGAAAAAAGAACCAATAGATTATAGCTAAAATTAGTTACCCTAATTTACCTCTGGTTTTCAGTACCATTTTCTATCAACAGAATGTATCTTTTGCCTTGTAACAGCCTTTTAAAAATTGTTACAAGTGGCCTTTCTATTTCAGAGATTTGCTAGATCTACGTTTCTGATTTTGTTCAGGAATAAGGAAGTGTATATGTGCCTGTGGGGGTATATAATACCAGTTGTCACTGTGCTGTGATTTCAGCTCAACAACATTAATGCCAAGTTCCTTCTACACCTCACGCTTTTCAAAAGAATACAATCACTAGGATTCTTCTATTTAGTGCTCTCACCTCTGTTCTTCCCCTATGATTCCCTCCAACAGAAAGTTGTGTATTTGCATATCATAGTGTCGCTAAGACAGAGCGTAAATATTTTGAAGCCTCTTCCTGCCTAGATTCATACTCTTAAATGAACAGCAGATAGAAAATTCGTTGGTAAATGAGAGCTTGGAACTTGGTCTGATAGAGGCAGAATAGTGCATAGCCATTTCTTACAAAAATGCAAGAATAACAATTGAAGTAAAAAATAAATTCCTAGAAGCAGAGAATAAATTCCATCAGAAATCCTGAAAAATGGTGATGGACGAAATCCACAGCTATCCTGAAAATCAACTATGTTATTACAATGTTTAGGAATTGGCAACCTGCAACCTTAACTTTTGTCTGCTAGTGTTTCCTCTCTGTATCTAGTGCCACAGATGAGAATGTCCTCTGCCTTTTATGACTCCCATGTACAAAAGTAAATGCTTTTAGAACAGATGCCTGGCTGCAGTTTCTTGATTGAAAGCAGGAAAACTTAAACAGCTACAGGAGAACTAAGGTAAATTGATCTTTAAAACATGAAAAGGGAACATAAATCTCTCAACTCAGAATAAAAATATATTTGGAAGGTTTTCTCTGATTATCACGAGATGAGAAACACATGGTTGCTAAGGGCAGCATACCTGGAGAATAAAAAGAAAAATACAGGTGGTCAAGACAACTATTTTTGAGAATTAATATCCCATTGCAAACCACTTTTGGAATTATCAAGCTTGAGTTTATAACACTAAGAACTCTGGTGGAAAACATCTTAGCCTAGGGATTAAGAACAGCTCAGAAAAAAAAAAAAGTCAGTTCTAGAAAATAGTCTGCTGCAGCCTTCAGCTAGGACAGCTGGAATTAAGGAGTCATGTGTTCAGTGTTATTCAGACATGCAATTAGATACTTCTTCCTCTCTCGGTCTAATCAGAGAAAATTCCATGAAACAATAAAAGATTTCACAGGCAGCTTTATCCCATGCAGAAGCTCTAAGGGCAGGGAGGAGATGGAGAAGAGGAAAGGGATGTGTTGTACTTGGTTAAGAGATTGGTACTGAAACCAGAAGTTCGCAAAAGGAATTCTTCCATTCTTAGTGATAATACTGATAATATTGTTTTAAAGAACCTCTCTCAGCTTAGCCAGGCCATTGTGCACTTAGGCTCATGAGGAACAATTAAAGGCTTTATTGAAAGAATAGCAAAACAGATTTTTTCCATCTATGTTGATAATTTAGAAATTGCTATTCCTAATTTTTAAGATTTCTTAAACATTAGTATTTGAACAGTACTTTTTTTTTAACATTAACTCATACAGCTTTAATTAAAAAAAAGAGAAAAATTATAAAAAAAGTCACCCTGCACTCTAACCAGCCCCTCCCTTGTGTAGAGGTTCTGTTTCAGATAAACATCACTAAGTTCCTTAGATTAAAGTTGCTAATGCTATATATTTAAATCATCTATAGAATGAAAAAAAGATGGACGTGGTCAGAAAACCTCCTCACTTGCGGAATCAAGCCCTGATGTGTTCAGAAAGCCATCTGAGTGCTCCTAATACGAGCATCTGAGTAACAGTGAAGAATTCGTGTGTTCCAGTATTCTGGCTAAAGGTGATGGTATGTTGTTCTCACATCAAGGATGTAATCTGCACTCAAACAGCTCAGCTGTACTTTGATGACGAATGCCACACAGAACAGAAAACTCGGAAGGCTAACACTCATGGAATCTGTATTTCTTTCAGTTTGGAATTTCACTAGCAACGTGGAGCAGCTCACTGCTCCCCTGTGTGCTAAGACAGAAACTATTTTTAAATGAAGCTGAAACAAAGGGCATGATTTACCTTGGTTTCAAAAAAAAAAAAAAAGAAAAAAAAAGTAGGGCATAATTAAGTCTTCTATAGTACTCCTGTAAGAGAGACCACTGAGATTTTTATGCCTTGTAGATTTTTATGCCAGATTTTTATGCCTTGTAGAGTCATTTCAACGCAAGAGCAAGACTATCAGCTGTAGAAAAACATTATCAATATGTTTGGTGCTTTTGACCCAAGACAATTTCCTATTTTTCTCTGTAGAAGTACTGCCCACATTTAGTAATTTCAAATTCAATCTTAATGAAGTCAATTACATTATTTTATAGTATACTTATTCTTCCCTTAAATTGTGAGAGAAATCTGTAGAAACAACGGACTTCTAGATCATTTTTATCAATTAGCCACAAAACTTTGTAATATTTACACCATCATACTGCCTCTATCAAGGAAAGCATGATATCAAGAAATCACATTAAAAGCATGTAAAGGCAACTTACAATCTGTTTTGTAACTTAATTCTTTTATACTGTGGCTTGAGCCATGACAAAATTCTTTGTTAAAGAATCATATCTATGTTCCTTATATTCCACTGTCCATACTTAAACTGAGGATACATCTTCAGTCAGTTCATTTTTTATCTTAAAGATGGGCTAATGGTACAGTGTGTCCTGGAAAGAAGTTCCAGGACAACTGAAATTAGAATAAAATCTTGCTATGCTGATTTTAGGAACATTGAGTAGGTTTGGTCAGTTAGAAAATAATCATTCTCACTGAGAGCAAAGATATATTACACTTTGTATTTATGTATGCATTAAATTCTGAATTTAAATAAAAAATATCCTAAGGTTATTGTCTTATCATTAAGAAGCACTAATTCATCCACTATTGCTGTATAATCTTCTACATGAGCTACATCCAAGTACTCCTGACATACTAAGTTGTATTTCTATAACACAGAAAGACTCAACACCAACAGATTCCAATAAACATTAAAAAAATCATATATGCTCACTATATTTGAAAATAAAACACTATTCACGGTAATATTACCTGTTTAATGTGTCTAAATGTATTTCTAAGTGCCCATTTTTAGGTCACTGTTTTAATTAGACACAAGCTGATGTACTGAATAGACAGAAGCTGATAGGGCTTGGAAGACAAAGGCACTAATATACTACAACAAGTGTATTAGAACACCAAAATTTAAAATTCAACTGGCCAAGGAGGCACAGTGACAGACAGATATAGCATATCCTCTTCAGCAACTGCTAACAGAAAAATAGAACTGAGCAATATTAGTAAAACTCTCAAAATTGTGATAGGCCTGATAACTAATAATGCTGGCAAAGGGCATATCAGAATTTTAAAATTGCATTAAGGACTGTACCAAGAGCAAAATCATGACAGCGGTCATTCACTATGCCATAGTGAGGAAAGGTAATGATGTCAGTCATGTTAAGAGACTAAGCTAAACTCGTGTTTCAAGAAGAAAAAAAAAGCAGTTCAAGAACTAAAAGAGAAGCAATTGACAGTTGCCATGAAATAGTTATTAGGGAAGGGAAATCTACCAGAAAAAAAAATATGGTAGCTAGAAATCAGCATCTAAATTACCCAAAATACCAAGATCTACTGAGGTCTGCAGCTACATTACATACGACATTAGGAAGCTATTTTCTTTGAAAAGGGGTATTTCTAGAAGACAGAGAAAATTACATGTGAAATATATAGATTTAATCTGATTAATTCCTGCTTTCCAATGTCATGCTGAAATGCGTGCATTACCTAATTAAGTTAAGGAAAATAGGTATGAAGAGTCATACAAAAAAAAAAATATAGTCATTTAGCTTTTTACAATATCTAAGGCATAGATCACGACAGAATTACTGTAATTTTCAAATTGTGCTGCTTTTTCTCTTTCTCAAGCAGGTAAAATTCAATTATGAGTTTTTCTGAAATATATGCTTTCTGTTATTGTGGAACTATTCTCAAAGAAAATTTTAGTACAGCTTATTCAAAGGAGGAGTTTATTTCTCAGGGATTAGAAGAAATCCTGTGGACAGACATTTAGGAAAGGATTATTTTTCCTGCATATTAAGTTATGTTCTTTGAGAATCCCAGTCTACTGTCTTAGTGCCAGAAGCCAACCATAGTATCTTGATTACAACGGCTTTAAATTTAAAAACTAGAAATAGGTGGAAACTGATTCAGAATACTTATTTATGGAATGTATCACTAAGCATGACATTAAGTTATTAAGACATAAATTTGAGAAGTCCTCCACATCCCCAAGTAGCCAGCTTCATTGCTCTTTGGAATACATCAATTTAGAATTTTCTAATCTAAATTTTGAAGTTGATTATGATCACACTGACAAAAAAAAAACAATTGGGCATCTTCCTAACACTGACCAAAAGCGTTTTTCTACAATTCATGCACCAGCTGCTGAAATTTTCTCACTAACAAAGAAAAAATGCTAATGCTCAGAAAAACGTAAGATTTCAAAAGAAATAAACTAATCTAGTACGTTAGTCTGTTGAGATAAATGAATCATAAAACATGGAGTTCTGAAACATGGAAGAATTCATTTTACGAAGTGTATACAGACTTACAGTTTCACATGTAAGACATCTGGTTTCATTAGTTAATGTTCCCTGAAAGATTTCATGAACCCAGGTTGGGTCTGGCGGGCTGTTATTTTCATTGTCAATGTTGCCATTAGGTAAGCGACCATTTTGTTTCTCTTGTTTTCTTTCCTCTTGCAAGATATCCGCAATTGTATTTAATAGATAGTTTAAGAACTCATGTGCATCCTGCTGCATGTAGTTATCAAAAAGCTCTACAAGATAAAACAACAGAAGATTTTTTAATTAATCAGTTAATGCTATACTATAAAAAAGTCTTTAAAACCAGCTGAATTTCAAAACCAGTCTTTATTTCATGTCTTGAATCATTCATGACAATACAACACGAACCCAAAACGCGTACTTCATAAACTAAGCCAAAAATATAGGGGATGGGAAGGGGGGGATGGGTGGGTGGGGGCAAATCAGATTACATTCACGGAAATCTCTCATCTGATCAGAATTACCAGAAAAGTGAACCATTCTGCAAGAGAACTAGGGCATGATTCAACTACATAAGCACAGGTATACGTATAGTGCCACCTGAAATCATAGAATGGTTTAGGTTGGAAGGGACCTTGAAGATCGTTGAGTTCCAACCCCCCTGTCCAGTTTCCAGATGCCAGGCCATGATGATTTGGATCTCCTACAGGGGCTACACTTTCTCTGCCAAGCTTAGGTCAACGTCTTGGATAACACAGGGCACCTCAAATGGCATTAGATGTTGATATTTTCCAGAAATGAACTGAGAACTTATGACGGGAAATGTTTAATTATCTATATGTTCTATCACAGGAAGAACATGAACAATAAATGCTCAAAACATTGCTTTAATTATTTTCACTTTTAGTGTTTAAAGTCCATTGCTGCTTTGTCAATAAGCACAGTGTCATCAATATTAGCAATGAAAATAATCAAGATTAAGACTAAAAACTTAAAGATGCTGATATTTTTAAACAACTACTTTCTTTCTCAAAGCTCTTTAAGTAAAATAGAATTTATAGATGTCAAGTCAAATTAGCCTAAAGTTCTAGCCACAGCAAGAGCAAACAGGTTTCAAATTAGGACTTCAAGTAATAAATAGATTTGTCTTTCAAGATCTGATATATAGCTTCTGGTGATTGGTATATGTGGCACCTTTATTACTGATGGACTTGTTGGAGAGATAATAATGGATTCACTATGCTTTCTGTTTCATGTCCTCAGTTTGACAACATTTCTAAGCATAATAGTTTTAGGATTAATTCAGTGGAAGGAGAACAGTTTCACTGGCACATACTTGTGATGTATAGCAATGATACAGATTAAAACATAAAGTTGAACTCTCTTTCTTACAAGTCTACTCTCTTGTTTATGTTCAAATTGGTACTACCTGAAAATATTGTTTATTGTATTCCCCTCAGATATCAACCCGAGAAATCCTCTGCTGTTATAAATCCTCACATTAGGAATGGGACTAAGAAAACCACAAAGGCATTGAATCAGATTTAGTAATAGTTACCTCTTCTCTCTCTGACCATGAATTGTTATAAGGACATTCACCTGTCAATTTAAAAAGCATTCTCTATCATTGGCTAATATCATACAAGTCTTTTAACGTGCAATTTCTTCAATCAATTATAACTTGCAGTTTGCTTGTAGTCCAAGAATATACTAAGAGACTGGCCTTCAGTGAAGGGATAGTTTCCAGGACTGGAAAAATGACTGAAAAAGATACTCAGTGAAGCTTAAGTTTTGAAGTGCATACAGGAATTACATGGAAGCTTCACTATCATTCACTTGATGGCATCCATGAGTAAACTCCAAATAGAAAAAAAAAATAAAAATCCTGAGTTATAAGCAAAGTAGGGAGAATTTGTTACTAATCTAGACCATTCAGAGAGGTTAAGTAGTGCAATAGGACAGCCAAGAGTATGAAACAAGTAGTTTATTTAATGAACTACTACACTATTTTTGAGAAGTAAGAGTAAGTTCAATCTAACCAACTATAAGGTCTTTATTTTATGTAGTCTGTCAAGGCAGAACAAGAGCTACAAGTCTCTTGAGGTAAAACACTTCAGAGATTCTTCACAGTGTTACATCATGAACCTCTCAGGGCTATACGCCCAGTCAGTAAATCAGCATTAAGTACTACAGAACGAAAGCTACACATTGTTCATTTTACGATTAGAAGAAATTTAAGCAAACACAACAGTATACCTTCAGCTGACTTCAAGCCAGCAGCTGCTTCCCAGCCAGTTAAGCTTTAAGGTCATTAATATATGTATGTTGTATTCTGACTTTGAAAATAAAGATGAAATAGCAGCATTGCAGTCTAGAATACATTAAGATTATGTTCTCAGTCATCACCCTGGCATAGCTGGATACTGACTGGAACAGAATCTAGATCGGTGTTGCTTATCTACCTGATTCTTTAGCTAACTCTTCTTTCAAGCTCAAAATTATATACCTCTACAACAAGCACTTAATAGCATATATAATGCCCTGACAGTTTAGCTGCCTGACAATTTAGCCATTTATTTGTAGAAAAGATGAGAGTATCATCATTAAATGAGACCCCAAAAGCCAACAAGAGCTGAACTTTCACATCCGACTTCTCTAATGAAGATTTTCCAATTGCCTTCTCCTGATTAGAATTTTAATGTCATGACATAATTAAGCATTAAAAAGAACACTTTCTAAAAAGAACTGAATGGCTCCTGTGGTTTATTTTCTGCTTTCCACTTGAACCATTCTTGAGGTTTGTCATAGTTAGTCAACATTCATTGACATAATGAACTATTTCTGTAAATGCATCAACATACAAGCATACCAACTCAAGTATACTTACTGAAGAACTGAACGACAGTTTTCTATTCTGCATAGGTAAGAGACTGTACATTACATGAGAGCTTTTTTTTTTTTTAACAATGAATGTTATTACAATTAATGGTGTGCATTTGCTGGAGGGGTCACTTCAAATTAGGAATGTCATTATACTACTTTAGTTCTTGCTTTTACTACAAAGATAACATTTAAACACTTAGTCTGCATATATAGTCTTGGAGAGATTAGAGCAGTGTGAACATGTCTATTGCAGCAGTGTTAAATATGGTACCTCATACAGATTATTGTTATTAAAAGCTTTCATTTCTATTTTAACATCGAATTATTTTCTAAAACATTTCCACCAATTTGCCCTGCAGATAAGAAACAAGAAATGTTAAAAATCTCTGTAAATCTCTTGGAATTTAGGATATCAATTACAGTAAAAAAAAATAGCCAAAACTACTTAGTGATTTTAAAATTCATTGATCCTTTTAAAAGTAGGTCAAGTTAAGTATTGTACAAATTCTAAGGAATTTACAAATTTGTGAGTTTTTAAGCTTCCCTTGCAGGGAAGTCTTAATATCCTTTCCACACACTCAGTTTGGGAGACTGATTCCTGCATTCAGAGAGTAATGTTTTTTTTAAACACAGAACAAAAGTTTTAGAGTGAATTTTGATTATAAAAATACAGTTCATAGAGAGGCAAAATTAGCAAGCAATTTCATAAGCAGCCACTGACAATACACTCAGTTCTTCATGAAGAAAGACAGATAAGGATTCTCTCTCAAAACCACTCCAGGGTTACACCCTCATTCTAGGGTCACTTCTTTATACTGCAGGACCAAGAACACTTTCCATGCGTAACAAATATGTAGGTATCCCACTATGTTATCTTCAGAATGATATCATAATTCCTAGGATTACTACACAAGAAAAAGGAAAAAAAAGTTACCATTTTCTTTTCGTAATCTTGTTATAAATTTCTTGGGAGGTATGACTCCAACTTTTTTCTTCTGGGTAGCTATACTGTGGAAGAGATCAGCTAAGCATGTAAGGAGATTCTCTTTTTTTCTTGGTTGACTCTTGTATGCTAAGACTTTGTCTCGAAATGGTCGACAAAAATAAAGTGCCTGAAGAACTGAATTGCAGTAGCATGTATTCCCAAACTATAAAATAAAAGAGAGATTCATTAGCTTCCATTGTATTACTGTAGAAAGGTAAAATTAAATCCAAAGTATAAGAGAATGCATAAGCAGGGACAAATTTTCTGCAAGTCATTTCTTCTTGACTTTAAGATGGTAAACCATACTTCTGTTTTACAAGGACTAACAAGTACACTGTAAGTAAATGCAAGAAACACCTAGGTAAATTTGAACAATACGACATGATTTTGCCTCACTTGTATATTTAATTTATTAGTAATATTTTGCGTTTACTTGGGTCAATGTTCAACAAATACCACCAATTTCACAGCTCCCAAAATATGCCCAGGTAAAAATATCTATCCATCTACCACAAGTCAGCCACAACAGTAAAGAACAGGCACAGCATGATCTTGTACTGTGAAGAAATTTAGCTGTAAATTGAGTGCTCCTCAGACACTTCAGAAATTGGATTCTCCAAATCTTATTAGTTGCGATCAAAGTCAGAAATAACTGCTTTAACCTGTTCCTACATTTTCAGTTCTCATTTTAGGGTGACAGGATGGGCATACAATACAACATGGCTTGTTAGCTATGGCAGAGTTGGTAGTTTCAAATCGAGACTGAAAGGAAAAGAAAGCACAATTTGGACACGAGCATTTTGAAGGAGGCAAGCCACTGAATTGAAAGGGGACAGCTAGAAAAGCATTTGCAACCCCCGTTGTACCAGGACACTCCAGATGTCCCTCTTCCCCAAACTCCTTCCAGCTCTTAGGCACTTGAGTCTTTTGATCACTGACACTGTCTCCAGCTCACCCCAACACTGCAAACCTCCCCATCACCTCTGCAAAGGCATCACGAGCTGTCAGTGGATAGAGCCACTCTCATTTTATGCTTCCCTCCTCCAGTGAAACCTATTATCTAACACTGAAAGTGTGAGAAAAATCTTTATAAGGCCCTCAGCAAGTAATCCAACCTTTCAGCTGCAGTCACTCAACCTGCAAATTGAAGCACGTACCTACTACACACATCCTGTAAAATGTAAACATTATTTTCACATTTTATATTTATAGTACTTTTTATATTTTGTATTGTACATTTTTATATTATACTTCTATTATTATTTATATTTTACATTTTATAGAAAGACAGCATACACGGGTAGCAAATTCTAAAACTATGTTGTGATGGGGAGACTGTTATATAGCAAAAAGAGTGTTATTTAGAGATATTTTAAGAGCAGGCTCTTTCAATAGAGAAAAAGAGCTAAAAGCTTCTACATCTTGGGAATAACAGGGAAGTAACTGTTTTTTTTGCTCTCTCCTGATTCAGACAATAACAAACAAGAGCACCACCATGCAATTTAATCACAAAACTGGAAAATAAATTGTTTTCCTTTCTTTTAAATTAATGAAATATGAAGAAGTACCTTTTAAATATCCAAGACACACTCAAAGAATGAGTAAGAAATGTATTTTTAAAAAGATATTAATTACTCTTAAGAGTAAATGTTAAAAAGTGAGGAAATGAATGTTGATTATTTTTATTTCCTTAAGCTAGGGAAAATGCTTATATTGGCTTCTTTGTGGTCCAAATCTGCACTCAAGTAGGTCAATGAACTTAAGAGGAAAACCAGGGCTTTTTTCCTTAAAGGAAGCAGAAGAAATCACACAGTAGTTTATGTCAAAACATTTAATATTGTAAGCTAATTATTTATGAGTTTATAATTAGAAATAGCCATAAAAGAGAACTACATTAAAATGTTAAAAAAGTTCTTAAAATTAAATCAAATGGGAAAAGTGCTAAAATTTGTATAGCAAGTGTCAAAAGATGAAAAGGCAGCAAATTAGAAATTTCATATTCCAATTTTAAAAAGGAACAGTCTGATGATAAATTAATTAGAATGGCAAACATGCAGTGAGAGATGACCAAAATATGAAGCAACAGAGAACTTGGAACACCAAACAAAATTCAGATTAATTTAATATGAATGTATGTTAACCTACATACCTGTGGGTAGGAAATAAAAGCAAGCAGATTAAGTTCATAAAAGGTTTTCTTCAACCAAATTCAGAAAGACAGTAGGCAATAGAAGATTGTTTGAAAACAAACTTCTGAAGACAATTTAATTAGTTCACATTTGTTTTGTATCTAAAGCATCAGTCTTCATCACTTCAAAACCTAAAATCTTTTCAAAATAAAAGCTTCCAATCATCAAAAAATTATACTGGTACCTGTACTAAACAACAAGGGGGAAAAGGTGGAAACGTTTCCAGATTAAGTAAATAGGGAATTTGTAACACGAAAAAATGCTGGTCTTACCACCATTATTACTTTACTTCCCATCTTCGACTCCAATACAAAAGCACACCCCTCATTTCGAAAACACCCAAGACCTTGCTCCAGTCTCCCCATTCTCCCACCACCTACTGAGCGCCTATCCTTAGCTCTCTAATTCTGCCTCTTCAATACTCAGCTCTGCTGCTAACCTGGCCAACAGACGCCTTCCTTCTCCCCTCACTTACAGTTAGCACTGCCTCAGAAGCACAACACTTGTCAGAAGATGTGCAAGGGCTGGCTGTATAATGAAACGCTTGTGAAGTCTGCCTCAGAATAACAGTAGAAAACTGTAATAAAGACCATCATTGTAATTTTGTATCTTAAACTGTCAGCCTGTACAGGATAGTGAAACTCCTCTATCTCATTCAGGGGAATGTAATACCGACTACATACAGCGGAGTTATTTTAACCCATATTTTCAACTGATTTATTGCTTGCCTCCTTGTTTCTGTGAGGACCACCTTAAGATGTGCATATCTAAGAAAAGTAAAAACCCAAATTTTCTCTTTTTTCAGTTCATATTGTTCTTCTGTTCTAAATCCTGAGAAATCAGATTATTTCCTTTCACAAAAATACCGCACACACCTCTTTTTTTTTTTAATTTCCAAACAACACCCAAACCTGTGTGGAAATTAAAAAAAAAAGAGAGACAGTCAGGAAAGCTGCAACAAAAACACCACACTCTCACTACATCTTATAGCCTTATAGTTTACTCTTGCCATGCAACATACAACTGGGAAGAAACTTTGTTGTTGAACCCCATAGATCTACAAAACCAAACAAGAGGTCTACAAGCACTTAGAGCTGCTTAGAACACTGTCTTTGTGCAGCACTAGGGTTCCTCCAGCTCTGATGCACTGGCAGCTCTGACAACTTTTATTTGTTGCATTGGCCCACGCCAGTAAATAGGATTTCTGCAAAACACACATCCGTTGCAAGAGACTGAATAATCAAACTTTCTGCTCTAGCAGTCTGATAAACTGCTGAAGAGCTACCAGAGTAGCTCTTAAGAGAGATTAAAAATGTTCATTATTTCATACTTATTGGATAAAATCATTGATTTGATTCATGAAACACATTGATTTGAATAGTTTGCATTACTACACTGTAGAGGGAAAGAAGAATGATAGGCAGACTTGGATGTTCCTGATTGTCCACGTGCATGGGACATCATACTAATAACATTTTCATCTTACTACATATCTTAAATATTTCCTGCTGATTTAGTGAATGGTATTGTCCTTTAAAATGTAAGCTGAATATTCCGCTTAGAGCGTTCACTGACAGAGTCAAACATCGCATCAACCATCTGGTCTTCCATATGCTTCCCATAATTGCCCTTTCTTAATTCTTCTTTTACCTCTCAAATTGTTCTTTCAGCACATCCTCTGAGTAATCCCTAGATTCCACCACAAAGCTGGAAAGGACATGAGACAGTGTTTCTGCCTTCTCTTCTTTTACACTACCTCTGGATAAACACTACATTTACAATTGACAGACCTCTCTTCCAGAATTGTCATCTTTATCTAAGATCCTGTCCTGCATTCCAGACATCTCAAATGGCTGGCTATCACACAGCTAGAAGAGAGCTATTGATTTCCACATTATCTCCATTTTCTCCATTACTTGGACAAACAAAATCGATATACGAATTGGAAAAATTTAGCAGTAAATGTTAACGAACCTCTAAGAGCTTCACTTTTTGTAATTCCTATAAAACAATTAAGAGAAATCAATGAAGGCATAAATTGTGATTTCTATCACTTCTCAATCTAACCTAAAAATCTTAGTCTAATCTAATCTAAAGTCTTAGTTTATTATCTAATTATCTAATATTTCTTTTAATTATCATTAGGTCTGTCATTCTTTCTGAATGGCCATTGGTCATAGTTTACTAATGAAGAGGTGACTACCTTTCCTTTTCCTGATAGGAAAACCTGAAAAACACAGCACCAGTGCTCCATAAATGTAATAGAATCCCATTTCGCTATTTGTTACAATTCAAAGAAGTCTGGTCCGTAAGACTTTATTGTTTGAAGCTAAAATAAGCAACATTCCTGTGCTACGCAGAAGTTAAGAGATATCTTAGCTGCCTGCCTCTTATGTGTGTGGTTGAGGACAATGACTTAAAGACAGATCTTTAAGATCAGACTGTCCTTTACTGAAACTTTTCTTAAGGGTAGAACATATGTAAAACATCAAGATTAGATATACAATACAATTTTACTGTTAAGTCTTAATGTAATACATCATGTATAAAACTACAGTCATAACAGATACCGTATAGACTAAAAGACTGGTCTTTTCTATTGGATAGATATAAAGTACATAGAATAGAACAGATTTTGTAAAAAATGTAAATACAGGTTTTGATGACCTGAGCTCATATATATGCTCATCATATAAACATTCAGTCCTATTAGATGTTAACCAAGAAAAACATTAGTGGAAAATATTAAACCACTCCTGGACAAGTTTAATTACTGATAAGAACAGATTTTATGTTCAACATTTCTTTCTCCAAATATACATCAAGTACGAGAGGGGAGCCAGAGTACTGTTCTGAATATTCCAAAAGCTTGGGCCACTTCATACTGGAATTTTATTTTTTGAAAAATTTATTTTTCCTGTGTTTTGGACTAAACTGAGGAAGAAGCCTTGTATTTGAAGACCTTAAAAAGTCGAAGTGCAAATATATTAGTACCATGTATTTATCCCCAGTTTAACATTTGAAATTAATCGTTAATTTAGAGAATTGGAATTTCTCTCTAATATGTGATCTACATGTTGATCTGCATTAGTTTGTTTATTGTACAAATATTTGGGTCATTTTAACAAGAGTTTGTATGTATACATTACCAAGGAGGAAGACAAAGACTTAAGCTAAGCCACTGTTCAAAAAAATGCTAAAGCATTATTAAAAGACAAGGCCAAGACAACATAAACCTTTGCACACTGGAATAGTCCATAGGACAAGCTTTTAGAAGTGCCAGTCTCTTGAGAGAAAAGGTGGGTGGACTCATTAGACACTTAGATATCTGATTGTTTAAGATTACTGTGAAGATGTTGCAAGTTTTCAAGTATTTCTTTTGTATTTCTCTTCCTCTCTCTAGAAGCATCTCAATGCCAAAAATGGGGGATACATTCAAATCTAAAAAGGGACAGTGAGGCAGCAATTATATCAACCAGTATTTTAGGTACAAGTTAACCTTAACAGATTTTGTACATAGAAAACAAACACTGCAACAATATTCAATCTATTTTGAGATACGAGCAGGAAGACATACCCTGTCTGGACTTAGACAAGAAATTAGGAAAACAGGTTATCTGTTAACAGAATAACAGATTTGAGAAAATATAAAAACAGCTTTGATGGAAAGCCTAAGCTCTGCTATGGAACTAAGAACGAGTATTAACAGTTAAACTACTGCATTTCCTCTTTTCAGAGAAACAACACATGATTTTGAAGATATTTCAACTTCCATGAGAAAGTAAAAAACTACTAATAGCATTTGAGACGCATGTAAGTCAGCTTATCAGTAAGAGTGTTTTCTGACTGCATAGTGCATACTGGGATTGCAGACTTCTGAACCATGTCAGTACTATGAACCTAGAGGTAGAGACATATGTTATAGTAGCAGGACAGCATTAGAAGTAATTAGTTTCATTAAGAAAAGCAAGATGATAGCTCTTGTTAAATCAACTTGGTTTAAATATGTACTTTCTGAAGCCCTAATAAAGAAAATTGTTTAATTTCAGACAGAATAATGCAATTTCTAACAAGATATCCTTTTCATGGGTAATATCAGAAATTAAATTTAAATTATTCCTTAAAACTAATGATTGAATCGAACAATGGAGTATGTTTTTTCCACCATTGCTTTCCCCTTTGGGCTCAGGTGTTTTTTTTTTAAAATCTTAATACAAATATCAGATGTGAACACTTCATATCATCAACAGTCTTTCACAGAATTTTTCCTTTTACTGTATTTATTCACTTCTTATGAACTACAAGCTACGTATTTTAAACAGATTTTTTAGAGATACACATTCATAGCAAGAAAGTGATTTAAAAATACCCTAGAATTAGTAACATGAAATGAAGTACTAAAAACACAGTCCAATTTCAACAATTATTTCAGTAGCATATTTCAACAAATACACTGAATATTGAAACACATTTCAATAAGTATGTATATTCAATGACTGTAATCTTTCAGCATTTTAATTATGCACTCAGTTGCAGTCTTGCAGTTTAACAAATCCACTCATGGCATTTCAAAGCAATAAAGTTATGGGCTGAAACTTACATTAACCAAGCCAAAGTAGTGCTCATTGACTGGAAATTGTTCCGGACCAATCTCTTTCTCCAAAGCTGAGGCATTGGCGCCCTAGAAAAATCAAAAGCAGTAAAGTATTAGTGTTGCAACTACATACACAGTGAATTTAACTATTTGAGAAAAAGAAGTAAAGTTTTTTGGCAAGGATAAATGACTTGTCATTGAAAATTCTAAAATGAGTAACTACAGCCATGGGTGGCAGCTCCCACACATCACAGGCATCTAAAACACAGTCACAACTGCACGTCTGGGCACAGCAGACATCTGGAGCAAAGAGCTGTTGTTCAAGAGCCAGCTGTTTTGCATCATTTGTACTGAGATGTAGTAATGCTGATTCTTACATTTGCATACTGTCCAGTTAGCTCAGTTAAATATTTTTACCCCCAAAACAAACACTTGTTGATTTATTTTGATTTACCTACAAGAAAAAAACCACAAACAAACAAAAAAATACCAACAAACCAAAACCAACCAACAAAACCCTGGTCACAACTATAGACCTTGCCAACACCAAACCAGTATCTTCAGATCTCAGACGTTAAGACTTCAGGTTTACTACACTTACTTACACTGAAGCTCTCTCTAGTCAGGAGGGAGGAGAACAAAAATAAATGAGACTAAATACCAAAAACAGATGAAACACCTTCCTGACTTTACCCTGGAGAGGGGGAAGAAAGTGGAGTTTGTGACCCAGCTCAACAATCAGACATGGCAAATTAACCAAACTTGTTTAGTTGTTCTATTGCTTAATGCAAAGACAAGCTTGTAGGCAGGACAATATTAGCCATGAATGCAGAAAAATCAGTCCTTTGAGTTCTCTGTTGATTTGCACTCTCAGGATGTTTAGATTGTCCACAAAATAATTTCACACAGGTCTTGGAGCAGGCAGCACGTCTTCTGTGCCATAACTTAATACTTACATACTTATAAAAAAGAACCTAACACTCTTCTACCATCAGAAAATTATTCCAACATAATCCAAAATACCTTAGAGATATGTGTTTCCAAATATGTTCTGTTCCAAAACATCTCAAAGTAAGTTATATCATTTTCATGTATTCTCATGCAATTACACTGTTTTGATGTGCTGTATTTATTATTTTCAGAGTGGATCTTCTTTAGTAACAATTGCATTGATATAGTATTGCAAAGCAGGACAAATGGTGAGCTCCTCTTAACAAGTGTAATTCTCATATTGTATAGCACATGTCCTGGTTTGAGGTAAAACAGAATCAATTTTGTTCAGTAACTTCGCTTCTTANTATTATTAATATTTCATTAAAGTAGTTTAGTTCCTTCTAAACTCATAAGTCTCTTTTTCCTCCTCTACCTCTCTCTCTGAAGAGGGGTAGAGGGGAGCATCTGTCGGTCCTATCTGGGGTCCCCTAGGTCCCCAGTAGCCAATTTGGCCTAAACCACGACAGCACATTTCAGAAAAAGTTAAGAAATGCAGATTGTTCATAGGAAGCAAAGAGACTGGTCTCTTTCTTACGCCGAAAATATAAAATGTTCAAAGTGCTTTGTTAAATACCTTGAAGTTTGTAATATTAAAAGACAGCAGAGTACAGCTAAAGTTGGTGTGCATTACAAATGCTTCAGCCTTTGCCCAACAAATCTGTTGGGTTTCATCCTCAAAAAGAAGTCAGAGAACATAACTTTGGTTACTCTGTGGTTCCAGCCCATGACTGTTGACTGAACTGGTACAATAAACATCAGGTTTCAAAGGAAAGAGAGGTTCTTTATTTAGAGACAGAAAAACCTCTACTCTGGAAAATTCAGAGAACAAAACCCCCTAGCCTTCTATGAGCTCTTACACTGATTGCTTTTAGAGAAAAGCAAACGTACCCAACCTTAAATCCCTTTTGTTGCACACACCACCACTGATACACGTATATCCTCTATCAAACTAATACATAGAATCATAGAATGGTTTAGGTTGGAAAGGACCTTGAAGATCATCGAGTTCCAACCCCCCTGCCATAGGCAGGGACACCTCCCACTAGACCAGGTTGCCCAAGGCCACGTCCAGCCTGGCCTTGAACACCTCCAGGGATGGGGACTCAACAACCTCTCTGGGCAACCTGTTCCAGTGCCTTACCACCCTCAAAGTGAAAAACTTCTTCCTAATGTTCAATCTAAACCTGCCCTCTTCCAGTTTGAAGCCATTCCCCCTCGTCCTATCACTACATGACCTTGTAAAAAGTCCTTCCCCAGCTCTCCTGTAGGCCCCCTTTAGGTACTGGAAGGCCGCAATAAGATCTCCCCAGAGCCTTCTCTTCTCCAGGCTGAACACCCCCAACTCTCTCAGCCTGTCCTCATAGGAGAGGTGCTCCAGCCCTCGGATCATCCTCGTGGCCCTCCTCTGGACCTGCTCCAGCAAGTCCATGTCCTTCTTATGTTGGGGACTCCAGAGCTGGATGCAGTACTCCAGGTGGGGTCTCATGAGAGCGGAGTAGAGGGGCAGAATCACCTCCTTTGACCTGCTGGCCACACTTCTTTTGATGCAGCCCAGGATGCGGTTGGCCTTCTGGGCTGTGATTGCACATTGCTGCCTCATGTTGAGTTTCTTGTCAATCAGCACACCCAGGTCCTTATCCCCAGGGCTGCTCT
Source organism: Anarhynchus alexandrinus (assembly GCA_008711295.1). NCBI lineage: Eukaryota > Metazoa > Chordata > Aves > Charadriiformes > Charadriidae > Anarhynchus > Anarhynchus alexandrinus. Next base: position 2,403,184 of record VUYV01000034.1, on the reverse strand, counting down.
CCAGCCATTCCCCGCCGAGCCTGTATTTGTGCTTGGGATTGCCCTGAGCAATGCATGAGCATAAATATTCCAGTCAGGCCTAACTGAAGCTTAAATAGTACATAGTATACAGCAAAGAATCTTAAAAACAGATGCGACTCCTTCCCAAGACGTTCTTTCTTTATGCCAAAGATGTAGCAAATAGCCCTGGACATTACAACAATAAAATTAAATCAAAATCACAAACCACATTAAAAACAGCACATGGGATTTCACAGATTAATTACAGATGGGGGGAGGGGGACAGAATTAAAATTAGGACCGTACTAAAATGGATAAAGTTAAAATGAAACTCTATTATGTGGTATCTGCTATGATGCGATTGTGGTACTGCAGAACTTAAGCACGATTACACAATCTAGCTTAGTAGTTCTGAAACTGGAAACACATGGTCAAAGGCCCATTAGGAGGTAACAACTTTAACTAGACTAAAGCAAAAGATACCATGACTCCACACTTGAGACGGTACAGCTCTGCTCCATTCACAACATGGCCCCAGCTGCTTTTTCATCAGTCGTATCTCCTGCAATTATCCAGTACGATAAAGTCTTGCCTTTACTGGGGATTTGGCTGCAGGGCTTACTACTCTGGAAGCTGTTCTCAAATGGTGGTGATGGTGGTAAGCAAAAAAAACTTCATTTATATATATATAAAGCTTCATTTAAGATTAAAGCACTCCATGACTTCTGAATATTTAGTTTTGCAACCTTATTGAAAAACACCCATGAGCTCTGGCAAGGTGGATATTATTTACAAATATACTGAAGAAAAAAAAAAAAGGAACTGTGGAAGTCTTTTTATCCTATTGTTAAAATCTCTACTTCTTTAAAAATAAATAAATTCAAGAGCAGGCTTTTAGGAAATTCCTTCTCTTTTCGAAGCTAGGGTGGAGTAGTTGCTTTATTCTATCTTTGGAAGAAAGAATATTATGGTACAAACTTTGATGTTTCTGTTTTGTACAGACTTGAACACTGTATTTAGTTTTCTAGTACAATAAGATCCTGACTTGGCAATAAGACAGATATGCTAAGATACTCCAATACTGTTACGGTTTTCTGATTATTCAAGGCTTAGACTTTCACATGATTTCAAAGCAGGGCATTACCTAGGTTTGAATGTCGTTGTTTATGAATGTTTTATTACCACAAACCAGCATGGATGTTCTACAGCAATATAAAAAAACCTCAAGCTACTTAGACTTCCCTCTACAGCTCTCTTTTTGTCTGTCATAAAGGATGTTATTCCTCTCCCCAAAGTAATCATTTATACTGTGCACAGTGTGTTGGTTGCAGAGAGCAAAAACACAGTATGCAGCAGGGGCTTGAAAGAGTATGCGAAAATGCATGTTCGCATCTGACCCGTAAAAGCTATTTTAAATCCTAAATACCCCTCACTACAAAATGTTTCCCATTCAGCATTAAAGTACACATTATCAGTCCCAGTTGACTCTACAATTATGCAAATACAGATGCAGAGGGGAAACACTGCGACACCTCCAACTATCATGGTACCATATGTTCTTCTGGACAAGACAGCACAGGTTTAAGGCAGCCAAGACGGACTTAATGGGCTTGGGATCTAGACTTGGGAGATTTCAGTCTGTGACATATGCTGCAGAGTATAGAATTTCTTCCTCTGCTACTTAACTGGGATGTGGGAAGATCCCAAAATGAACCTCTCTTTTTTGGGGCTCTCTGAACAGCCCATACAATAGGTGCTCAGTCCCCACACAGCAACTTGGCTTTGACATTGTGCAGGAGACAGAAAGGAACATCCTCAATCATGGTCAGTACACCCACCTCCAGTTTCCCTACCCTTCCGAGCGGAAGTGCACAAGGTCATTACCCAGAAGTGGGAAGGAACAAAGGCACAACAGAAGTACAAAAAAGCTAGTATCGCTATAAAAAAGCTAATACTGGCATTTACCAGTTTTTGCATTACATTAGTATAAAACCTATACAATCACCAAACACTGCCTTACATTACCCCCTCTTCCAGCACAGAGATAACTATACAGGCATACAGAATACATAGACAAACATGTCATAGTTAATGCAAAATAGCTTCATAAAATGGAAAGTTCAGTAACTAAGGTGTGTATACAAGAACACACTAACAAATAAAGATTTGCTTCACTTTTATTTGTTATTGAAAATGATCCTGGAAACAAAGTTAAAATATCAATGATTGTAAAAGAGTGTTCTCACATATAATAAAAGTTAGGTGTAATACACTTAATCCTATGTTTAACATCAAAATGATACAAGATAAATCATGAGTAATCTTAGTTTAACCATGTTCAAATCTCTCCCCCACCAAGTTAAAGAAAAAAGGCTATATTATTGGATTTATCAAAGATCTCCTTAGATGCTAATTTCTTAATAAAGAATCCATGTTTACCATGGAAGGGCTTTAATTAAGTTTCTCAAATTTTGTTTTCAAAAGAGCTCGAGGTTTCTATAAATTAACACATTTAACATTAACCAAATGAGTGTTTTATTTCAGTTTACTGGAATCAAAGCCCAGAAAACACAGTGGGAAAGGAAAGTGTAGTATCTTTTAATTAAGCACAGTTGAATTCTCCCGATTTTCAAGTTTTACAGATACACATTCTCTCAAAGTTCTAAAATAAACTAAATAAACCTGACATTGTACATTTCAATGGAAAAGGAAAAAAAAAATAAAGTCCAGACTTATGATCAGGTTTTTTGCTTGTTTGTTTAGTTTTTCACTTGCTGAAGTAATATCGTTAAATGCCATTTCCGCTTTTACTATTGTCTTTTCTCACTGCCTCAGAGGTCACACTATGGTGGTGCTACATGTCAGACTAGTACTCCTGAGACACACTAGCAGCTAACATATGGATAAACTAATTGGAGCCAATCTGTAAAGCTGTTGGTGCTTATGATCTGACATACACACTTTGGGTTTCAGAGGGTTTTTGCCAGATTAGTTCTAGGCTGGCTCTGTAACTGAACACCCAGCTGCAGCTGAACTACGTTGCTTGATTTAGTTTTCTCCAAAAGGAATCTAATTTATGTGCTCTAAGATCACTCCAAGACACAAACCAAAGTATGGTAAATTGGGATGCCTGGGAGAATCACTTTAGAATTGCACACACCTTACCTGAACTAAAACACTAACAAAAATGCACCCAGCACTTGCCTAAAGAAAAAATAAAGATCCACTCTATATTAAAAATACTGTCTAAAAACATGTCAGCAAGCAGGCAAACAATTGCAGTTTTTAAGTGTCCTACCTTGTTGTTATCATCCAACCTAGTAGGTAGCATTTCTCTTACAAAGACTTGATTCATAAACAGCCTAACGTGCTTTGAAGATTACACTGGTGCTAGTCTTACTGGGGTGGGGCAAGGGGGAGTTGATCTATCCCTTTCTAGAATAAGCATCAGTTGATAGCTTGGTGGGTCATCTTTTCAGTAGCTTGCTGTAACACCTTTATCCTCTAGCTTTATTTGGTTGTAAATTTCCTGAGTAAAACCAAAAATTTCACATTTAAAAGAAATTTCTTAACTCAAAACTTATATTTGTTGTCAAAATTCTGAAGATCCATTTCTCCCTTGACACAGATACTATGCAACATCCTTCCCTACAACGTTCTCTACCTCCCTCAAGAAGGAAGGAACAATAAAAATAAAAGGTGACTCACATAACTGAACCATGTTGCATAGGTATATGTAAGCCTATTTTTTTAAACATGACCTTAGTTACAGGTAGCGAACAACAACAACACCCCCCACAAAACAGAACTTTTATTCTTCCTAGGGACAGAAAGGCATTTCAAGTTAAAGGGAAACTCAGTAACCAGGAACAGCAATGTTTTCCTGAACAAAACATCACATGTGTAAAATTAATTTAATTATTTATAATTAGCAAAAATAAATGTTGGTATAGATGCATGCATTTACTAGTGCTTTCACTTTTTTTTTTTGCCATGTATTAGAAGATTCTTCTTTGTCTGTGCCACTAGTGAAGGTATACAGAATGTCATAGCCTACACTAATTAACGCAGTGACTGATAGAATCTTCTGTTAAAGAAGAAATACATAAAATATAACTGGAAGAATAGAATTATCAGAATATGTGAATTCATACTTTTCTATGTATTTATATGAATCAGGATTAAGAGTAAATAGAATAGCTATACTAAAATCATCTTATATCTGTTGTTTCAACCGCTAACCAAAATGGAAATGCATTTCTTTTGATACTGTTTCTAGCCCAGGAAGCAGAAGTGAAATATGCTGAGTGGGATTCAAGAATCCTTGTTGTTCATTTATTTGCAAAAGAACATGCGTTAGTAACACACAACTTGATAATCCAACTATGAAATATTTGGATAGTTTCAGTTCGTATTTTTTGAATACTTACAAATAGTGTTATTTTCTTAACTAATTAGTTTAAGACATGGTCCTGTATATTCCAATCATGTGCAGCTAAGACAATAGGTTTTTTTTATTGAGTACAAAGCAAAAACGTCTCTGCCTAGGCAAGGAGAATGATAGCATAGCACAAAATTACCTTCTCTTCATATTTGATATGCCTACCACACCCATTTTTTTGATCCTCACTGAGCATACACAACATATTTTCCTTCGCATCAACTAGATAATAGTCATACTTCCATCTGTTTTGAATACTGAAGTCAAAGATAAGTTACTCTCACATACGAAGCTGAAACTCGGAGAATTAGGGCTCTGGGCTTGGCTCTTTTGTGGAATGGATCTTCAAAACTTAAAAAAATATAATGATGCTTCTACAATTCTTCCCCAATTGCTGCCAGACTTGAAATAGACTTCACCTACTACCTACTCAATACAGAATGAAATCATATTGCTAAAAACTAAAATACTGCAGACAACATAAGTTGTATTTGTACTGTAAAATTCCAGAAAATTCCTGGGGTAACACTGTTTATGATATCAGGTGCCTTCGCTTCAGTTTCCTCCAATCAGATGAATTTTCAATACATCTCATAATGGCACTTATTAAGTGGGGTCCCAAAAGATCAAAACTACTACCTTCAAAGACTTTCAGTTAAAGGTTGAATTACACTAGCAGACAAGATAGGATGTCTGTGAGATGTATTTAAAAGAGGATCTGATGGAGACCTTAGAAATCTTTCACTGCCCAGAAAAGTACAGTTATAAACATTATATTCATCTTTTAGAAAAATCAGACTTACCTAATCACCCAAAATGCAGAGGGAGGGGAAAAAAAGAACACATTTGCTCAACAATTTTGTTGATAAACTGCACACTGTGGTGTGTTTCACATGCTTAACCCACATAATTCCTGTTCCGTAAAACGAAGTATGTTGCTTTTATAATTTCCCATTTTCATGGAATTATAAAAAGAATTTGAGTTTATGAAAAATGGTAAAAATGCTTTCCAGTTCTGGTCTACTTATGTTAATACACCATTCTGGTTCTATACTACAAAAAGATCTAGATTTTTTTTTCTGACACAACTGAAAGATCAGATAGACCTTTTTGAAATAAAAAATCTGTTAAAAGCATTTAACTTCAGCAAACTTCCTAAGCTAGGAAAACAAAAGTTACCCCCTATACAGAGCTCTTATACAACTCTTTCCTTCAACAAATTTGAAAGAGAAAAGTAGACAATATCAATTAATGGACAGACATCCTTTTACCACATTCTTACAGAATCATTCCTAGAAATTTTAATGCAAATTAGTTGCTTCAGTAGTTTAAAAAGTAAATACGAAGACTACATAAATGAACCATCTAAATATTCAAGCTTTTCTAGTAATAGGATCAGTTATTCCCACTGACACAGGTAAAAATTCTGTCTGCAAGACTACAGTCCAAGTTTGTATTTCATTGTTTCTTCGTGCTTAGAACTTGAAAAATGAATATATGTATACATACAGGTAAAAAGAAAATGGAATGTTTATATAATTGTGTCGTGGTTTGGGACAGATTGGCCACTCATGTGGAATGACAGATGCTCTCCCCTACTTCTCTTCAAAGAGAGGCAAGAGAGAGAGACTTACGAGTTTAGAAACTAAACTACTTTAGTGAAATATTAATAATAAAGTAAAAAGGAAATAATGAAAAGTATACAAAACCGTATCAAGCCCTCAGGATGACAATCATGTCACCAGCTGGCACTGGGGATGTCCCAGACTGGACTCAGTGATGGACCGGAACTGGATTCTGGATCTGCATTCAGGATCAGGATCAGAGGCAGATGAACAGACAGAGCCCTCCTCAGACAAGGGCCACTGAAGAAAGAGAGCTGACCCTTTCATCCCTCAACTTTTATACTGAGCATGATGCAGATGGGGTGGAATACCCTGTCGGTCAGTTTTGGGTCACCTGTCCTGTCCACTCCTCCCCACAGGTGGGGACCCCTCTATGCTTTTCCACTTCCGACCCTCCAACAGGGCAAATAACCAAGTTAGCTGCCCTTGGGTGTTACAGCAATAAATGTAAGCAAGAGCCTCTCTGCATATCACCCCTTGGCATCAACTATAAACACAAGTTTTATCAATCTGGAGAGCAAACAGTTTCTGCACAATACGCTGTTAATTTCAATAGTTAGAAGAGGCCTAGCCAAAAAGTAAAGTTACTGAACAAAACTGGTCCTGTTTTACCTCAAACCAGGACAAATTGATATTATCCAACTAAGTTATATGCCAACTAAGTAATTCTCTGTGCTGGTATAAATATTGCTTTACAGCTACACAACTTCAGGAATTTTTTTCTTTGTGTCTCATATTTGACATTTATTTTATATTAAATTCAGATTCAAATTCATATTTCGATGTAAATTTAAAACAAATTTGTCTAAATTAATTAGTATACTAAGCAGTGTCACAAACCTAGTATTTTAAAGAGCAAATGTACAGACTCATCTTTTATTACCATATTGTAGCATGTTAATCTACAAAAATTATGACAAATGCCACAATCATGCTTGAGTCCTAGTGTCATATTTATCATGAAATATTCTCCTGATAAGAACTCCAACAGATGAGTGAACCTCCCTACTGTGGTTTAAGCTCTTACCCCAACTGTCTAACACGTACTTCTCCAAAATTTCATGTGCTTGCAACAGAATCACCACAACAGAACACGTGCCTGAACACTCCAGTCCACGGATCAAGGCAGATTCAGGTCAGGATGCCAGAGTGAAATGCAGTGGCTGAGACACAGCACATGTTCCTTCTTGCCAACCCTGCTACATAAGCAAGTCAGACAGCTGGATAAAGGAATGCCATAACACTGCTATTTTCTCTGTGTTACTTTAGTCCTCTCCTCCTCTGCTTTCTTTTCTATCACCTCCTCACTTTGAAGCTATGTTTTTCAACAACTTTTCTTTCCTTGCTGTAACTCTCAATTCTCACTTCTTCCAGCATAAGTCGTCTGTACACTTTCCTGTGGAATCTGTTAACCTGATCATCAATTAATGTTTAAGTATTATAATTTGTGTTTCAGGGCAGACAGTGCAATTAGAAGGAACAGAAGTGAGTACATCATGACCATTTCTGGCTGACTGCAAACTCTGGCAAACATCAATTTACATTAAGTGCAGATTTCACAATCAGGTTTGAAAACCCTACTGTAAACAAGTAATTCCTTAAGCAGTAATGAAGTCCGTATATGTATACCTATCTCACAGTTAATTATAAAATTTCCCTGCAATTAAGTGTTTTTATAAAGCCTCTCTGCTCCGAGTTAGGTGCCCTGCAACCTTCCCTCAGCTGGTCACTTCCACAGTCCGTTTCCTCTAAGCCACCTTTTTTTCCGCCCACATGCTTGTTTGAATTTAAGTACCTCTTCACCCTTGTCAAATGTGACTGAAACAGGCAAAAGGGTACTGGTGACAGTACCCTGAGGCAGGAGACAGGCAGGAAAAGGACAACAGCCAGCCATTGAGCATGATTCCACAAGTCTTACTCCTTTCAAAAACAAACAAAAATTTGGATTGTCAGATATGCACAGAGTGTTCTCATAAAGAACACACTGTTACATCATACAACCCACATCTAGCTACAAACTATGTATTTGATGCCAGTGTTGGGGGTTGAATCAACCACTGAAGACATTCAGTTACACTGACCCTGTATATAAGATACTAAATTTGCAGGTAGAGAAGTGAACACATATACAAGTACCTGAAATGTGAAGAAAAGATTTTGACGTCTAATGCTATAGTTTCTAGATTAGCATCGTTTTCAAATTTCATTAATTTTTTTCAGGTTGTGCTAACATAATCAACCAGTTTCTAGAAGAAACAATGAAAAACAAGTACTATTACCACTACAACTTCCTTCTGTATGTCTGAGACTGTCTTTGTAGCTTTTAAGAGATAATTTCTATCTTCTCCTTACTTCAGCTACTATAAGACTTGATACCTTTCAACTGCTGGCAAGTATTTGCTGGATTCTAGACAACAGAAGCAGAAGTCAGAAGTACTAGATTCAATCTCTGTTTAATGGTGAGTATAGTTTGGGGCACATCTTCATTGCAGTTAGCGTGGGTTACTTTACCATTTCTCAGCCATGCATAAAAACCCTATATAATTCAGTCAGGTAAGACTTTGACTGCGGTTTAATGCATGGATGAGGGTAAAAGACCAAGTCCTACTTTTACTGCAAAGACATTAAAAAAAAAAAACAAACAAACAACCCAAAACCAAAGACCACACACTTTCAACCTCATCCATTTTGCAACAAGAATGGTGGCTAAACCACTCAAGGGCAAAGGTATTTTCCAGTGCTTTTCCACAATCTCCAGCCATGTAATTAAGACTTAGTACAGCACAAGGAACCACAGGAGTGGTGATGGAGAGCAGAGAAGTCCAAGGAAGCTCAAAGGGATACAACACTAGGAGGCAGTACTACAGGAAGGGCTCTGCCATCGCTGGTATGAACACTGGATCAATGAAGCACATAAAAGCACCAACCCTTTGCAGACAGAATGTGCTCTTGTAAGATCACCTCAAAAGGCACTGTGGCTAACGAACTAAAAATACTGGGTATCACTCTTCAGTGTACCCACACAACCTGCCAGTACTGCAAAATGCAATATATTGCTTTCTAATATTCAGAGCTTGAACAAGGCTAAGATGCATAAAATATAAGTGAGTCAGCACTTATATTTCAGCAGAAGCAAAACTTGAATTTGGATACAGAAAAGGAAGTCACGGAACACAGGACTGCGATGGAAGAACTTCTTCAACATAGTTCCAGACTGCTCTGTTATAGATTATAAGTGTACGTGCCTGTTAGGTTTGTGTAGGCACAAACTGTCTCTTGATAAAAGTTGCCTGTTATTGGTTTTGTACTAACAAAACACAAGAAAAGAAGCAACAGCCTGAGAGTTCTTGTAACAGGCATGGGGAAAGGCAAGAAAAACCTGCAAGAATTTTTAGGAAGTTGTCTGGCAGTTTATCAAACAGTGGGTTGACACAAAGAACCACCAGAAAAAAAAAAAAATTACTCAGCAATTATATTCCTTTTTGGTTTTGCAAAATATATGCTTAAACATAAGTATATGACTCTTGTTAAAATCAAAAAGATCTGCCTGACCATAACCACACTATTCTAAACACCTCCACAGTAAATACCAAGTGCTTCTTCACACTATCTTTACTGAAATATTCTTAAGTGCAATCTTATATTACCTACTAAGTGTTGAAAAAACTTTTACAGCAGGTATCCTATGCTAGCTGTCCCATCTCACAGTACTATTAAAACTCACGCATCAGAAAAGCACAGGAAAAACCTTATGCCTGGAGTTTATCCACCTCAATGCACATGATTGTAATTGGACAGATAATACCTAATTGCCATCAGAATTTCACGTTCATGGATACAGACACTTCAGTTAATCACAAGAAGATTTTTAGTTGAAAAAATTGTTTTGGGATTGACCTCAATGTCAGTGACATAATGTAATTTCTAAAAACCATACATACAGAATAATCTTAAACTAGCTGCTTGGCCGGTCCAGACCTACAACTTCTATGCTGTCCAGAAGCAGAAAAGTGAGGTCCCATAGTGAACCTAAATCAAGAGGCCAGCACTGAATTTATGTTGACACGAAGGCTAGCGATCAACTGTGGGTGAAAACATGTTAGCTAGAATTGCAATAAAATGAGATTGTCCCAGTTCAAGGATGAATCACTTTGACTCCTCAACAGTCTAACCTAAAATCTAATTACTTCAGAGAAGAAAACCTGAAGTGGTGGTGTATGTCCTACAACATTTGTCCATATAAAGATCTTGGTATGCAGCTCATGAATTCAAGAAGTCAGTCTCTCCAAGGCCAAACAAAAAGATGTGATCTCCCATATCACAAAAAACGTTACTCCAGCTGATCAACAACCACCTGAGCAATCTCACCCCATGGGCTTACAGGCAGTCATTCAAAATTCTCATGGGCCACCTCTGAAATGTCTGTTTGAGGTGTTAAAGCCTCTTTGCAGCAAGATTTATGAAAACCATAAATCAGTTTCCAATAATATAAAATGTAAGCATTTCCCACTGTTTGACATTATATGTTACAATCCCAATGCAGCAAATTAACAAACTAGATGACAGAGTGCGTTTTGCCCCTTAATCACCTCTTCCCTTCCCCCATGGAAACGGATTGGGGAATAGGAACTTTCATTTGGCCAAGGAATAGGTAGAAAAGAGCACAAAAGCAAGATCTTCAGCTATGAACCATCAACACATCTCTTCCACGACAAGTAGTAACTTCTACTGACTAAGGGATATTTCCTTCCTTAATTTCAGCATTCTTCCATCAGTGAATCTACTGAGCTCACCATCCCTCTTTAAAAAACCCCAGGAGAGCTTTATCACATCTGTATATCCGTTTATAGCTCTAATTTAGCAAGAGAGAGTAATGAAAAAGAAATCACTGGAAGAAGCCTCCTATCAGGACCCGGATCGATGCAAACAAGTCAAATTACATGCCAACGCGTGGAACGTGCTTGGCTGACCAGATCACGCGGGGTGCCAACACTTTTCCGGGTAACCAGAGGAACACCCGCCTGCTAACAGGCAAGGCAATTACAGCCCTACCACATGAGTAAAGTACTCCGAGAGCTGGGGACAATTCCGAAGTGGCTCGGGAGAAGGAGGGCGCTTCTAGACACCCTGCCCTAAAAACACACCTGCAAAAAGCAACCCCGAACTCGAGGCAATGCCCTAAAGCTCTCCCTTCCAGCTCTCGGCTCACTTCAGGGCAAAGCCGTGCTCAAACCCCACGCACTTCTATCCCCTTCACAGCCGGGATTCCCCCCTCGCCCCCAGCCCAACCCAATCCCATCAGCGCCTGCATCAAGGCTGAGTCTCCCAAAGCCGATTAACCCGGCTCCGCTGCCGATCCCCGCCCACGGCCGCGCTCCCGCTTCCCCGGCCACGGACGCCTCCCCGCCGCCCCGTCCCCACGCCGAGCAGCCGGCAGGGCAGGAGAGGGCCGCCCCGGCCCCTCACTCACCATGGTACAGATGGAGGCGATTTTGGAGACTGTCATTAGGATTTCCATCCGCCCAGCGCCATCTTCCGCCCAATCACAGCGCCGAGCCGAGCGGAGCCGGGCTGGGCCGGGCGGGAGTAGGAGGGGAAGGGAAGGCAAAGGACGGCAGGCGACGGGGGCAGCCCTCAGCGCCCCCGCCAGCGCCCGTCGCGGGGCGCGCGCCNCGGGCCACCGGCCGGCTCCCCGCCCCGCCCCTCGGCCTCGGCACCGCCTCGCGCCCCGCTCCTGCGCCCCGCCTCTCCAGGGTTGGCTCCGCCCCCCCACCGCCTTCCCCCCGGCGCCAGGCGTCGCCAAACGCGCATGCGCGGGGCTGAGGGGGCGGGGCGGGGGCGGGGCCTCGCTCTCCCTCAGCCGCGCCGTCGCGCCCCAACATGGCGGTGGGTGTTTCTTCTGGCTTCTCTCAGCGCTTCGGCTTTAGTTTTCTTTTTTTCTTCCTTCTGCGGTCCCAGAGTTGAAATCTAACGGGTGAGCGCTGGCAGTGGAAGTGCTTGGGGGTGGTGGGGGAAGTTGGTGGATGTTTCCTTAATGTAAATGCTGAGACGCTTCCAGGGAAAGAGTTCCCTTGTGGCCTGAAGGGGTGAGGAGAGGGAAGATATAACTCATAGCCAAACGATAAAAGCAAATTAAAAACTTTTTACATTAAAAAGGAAGCTTTTCCCTCCTATCAACTTAATCACTGTAGCGCCAAGCTAACTTCAGAGTGATTTCTGACATCTGAAGGGTGGTTGTCTTCTCAAAGCTGTTCTTCTAGGTCCCTTCCAGGAAAGGGGGGCGTGGGGGCACACACACATGAATTCCTCTCTTTTTTTCATGCTTTGTCTCTAGATTATCAGCTCTTTGGTTCCTGCGAGTCCGGGATTTGCATGCCCCCACCTCAGACATGTTGGTAAATAAAGCTGATCTGTACTGTAGTCATTTATACAACTGCTTGAGATGTTTACTTGGAAATGACATGAATCATCTAGATGTGCCAGTTCGTCTGCAGACTATAATGAAAATCTGGACTTGTTCAAGATGTTGATATCTGCATTAAAGAAGCATAAAGCTAGCTAAGATATAGAATCATAGAGTCATTTAGGTTGGAAAAGACCTTTAAGGTCATCGAGTCCAACTGCTAACCTAACAATGTCAAGCCCACCACTAAACCATGTCCCTAAGCGCCACATCTACATGTCTTTTAAAACGCCTCTAGGGATGGTGACTCCAGCACTCTGCTGGGCACCCTCTTCCAATGCTTGACATGGAATGTCCCACCCTGTCTTTTTTTAATATATGGGAAACATCTAGCAGATCAAGATGCATTATTATTAAGAATAATGTCTATGTACTTAAGGCCTAGATCATAAATGCATCGTTTCACTGTAAATAAGATATTTTAATATCTATAACATTAAATCACGATACTTTCTATGATCTTCAGAAGTAAATATTCTTTAGCAAATAAATTAATGAAAATAGTAAATTTTGCTTCAGCTGAAACATAAAGAATATGACTTTTGAAAGTCTTATAACTGAACTCTATTGTGACCTGAAATATCCTCAAGCAATTATTTTATATAATACCTGTGGTCGAGAAGTGTATATTTCAAAAGTGTAGTATCTGAGAAAATGAATGCCTCTTGGATGACTACATTCAGAAACTGTTGCCACAGAAACCATGGGGGAGGACAGCATCAGGAGAATGAGAAAGAATAGAAACAAAAGAAGTGGATTGGCCATTTATGCACAAAAAAGCAAGAACGGATATTTGGCTGGCTAGAAGTGTCAAACCTTCAGATATCCAACAGTTCGGCTACTGAAATACAACGCTGCAAGATACATTTGTAATATGATTCCTTACAGTATTAATCAGATGTGCGACAAGAGATACCCCTGTATGATCCAGAGTGGACAGAGTCTTCAAAAAATGACACAAGGAAAATATGACAGCATACTGTCTCCCCGAAGCAAAAACACAAAAAGCAATTGCACTGTCGCAGAAGCCTGTAAGATTATCTGGGAGATAATTCTGTTTGGAACCAATAAAGTGGCATCAAGTGGAACCGTACAGGCCATAGAAAACTGCAGGAATCTTAAAAGGCATTCAAACGGAAAGTCAGAGATTGCCTTGAAGTTTCTTCATGTCCACAAATTAGAGAAAGAAGACAAAATATATTTAGTTTGAAGTGCCCTTTCTGTCTGTAGTTCCAAGGGAAAATTTAGATATTGTGGAGTATTGGGCCACATTTGAAAAAGAATGGGGGATGTATGGCTATGCTGGCCTGCATCTGACAGGTGTGAGCTAATTGTGGCTGGAGACTAAGCAGAGCAGCTGGGAAGATGCTAAATTAGTAACATACAGAGAGATTGATTTTTTTAAAAAATGCAATGTAAAATGAGGTGCTGTGTTATGAGCAAACTGAACTCGCGCTGCATAGAATGAGGGGAAATACAGAAACACTTTCTATACCATTGACCATTGAAATGAGGTAAAATATGAGGAAACGAGTAAGAGAATTGGAAATTTTCACTTAATTGTCATCATTAAGCCCCTTGGGGTGATTGGAATTATTCACAAATTAAGTATTCCAGGTATTTGACCAGCTAAGGAAAAAGGGTGAGTAGATCAGGATTGCATGTGTGTTTCTGTACTCTTGAAGAGACAGAGCTTTGAAAGCAGTTAGAGTCACTGTAATTCGTATAGATCAGTATGGTAACTAACCCTGTCTGAAAAAAGATATCAGTCATATCTTGTATCGCTGGGGAGAGACAAGATCCACCTGACAAAATGAGACAAGAGCATCTTTGCCAACTGGCCAGCCAACCTGCTGAGGAGAACTTTAACAAGGAACAAGGAAGTCTCTTGATCACAGGCCCTGGGTTTTGGGGGAATTTCAGCCTGCCTGACATCCGCTACAAGCACCACACATCAGAATGCAAGCAATCAAGGAGATTTCTGAAAGGCATCAAGGATAACTTCTTGATACTGGCTGGGCCAACCGGGGTGATTCACAGCTGGATCTGCTCTTCACTAACAAGGAAGAACTGGGGGATGCATTAATGCCGTGGTTATCAAAGCCTGGGCTGTAGTAACTGAGGAGTGGAGTTCATGATCCTGTGGGGGCTGAGGAAGGAGAGCAGTAGACTACAGACTCTGGCTTGATGGGAACAGGCTAGTTTCTTCAGGAAACTGGTAGGTGGGATCCACTGAGCAGCATCTCTGAAGGGTAAAGTTGTTCAGGAAAGCTGGCAGGAGAGCACAAAGATCCTAATACTGACAAAAACAAATAAATATATTAGCATTTTCAGCAATAAAAAAGCAAAACTGATGTGCTGTGAAGAGAAAGAGAGTGGCTAAATGGGAAATTAAATTTAGGCTGGGGTTATTAAAAGATCTGTATTGTTTGGTAAATTCATCCCATTCAGATACAATGTGTTTTAATATAGGCATAAGTAGAGTTACTTAAAAATATAGTGAGCAGGTCACATCTGCAGAGATGAGGGGCTGTGTTGTGGAGAGCAGTGACTGAAAAAAAATAAGAGTTGACAGTGGCCAGGACAGCAAAAATTAATTTCCATTCTAATGTTATGGTATAGGCAAATAATGGAATCCTTGACTATATAACCAGGGATGTGGCAAGTAGGAAGAGTTGTTTTTTCCTTCTACATATGGCATTGGGGAGATTTTTGTGGTAATACTGTGCTAGCCTTTGGTGTCCTTGGTGTCAAAAGAATGCTGAGAAATTATTTGAGGCTGGAGAAGATTCTTTGCATGGAGAGACTTAAAGAGCACAATCTGTTTGGCTTATTAAAAAGAAGACTGGAAGGTGGCTACAGTGATCTTTAATCTTGCACAGTGAGAGGTGTAACAAGAAAAATACCTATAAACTGAAATCAAACAAATTCGAATTAGAAATTACGTCCATTTTTTAACAGTGGAAGACATTAATGGAATATGCTGCCAAGAGAAATGGCACGTCCCGTATCTCCTAAGGGCTTCAGTTAAAGAATAGATGCTTTTCTCACAGAAGTACATTAGTAGAACAGATAGAATTAATTCCCTGCCCTGAAAGTCTCTCAGAGTGTGTAGTTGTTATTACACAGTATTTGAATTACCATAACACCTTGAAACACAAGTCAGAGGCCAGAGCCCTTTGCCTCCTTAGTCACTACGTAAGACGTTAAGAGAAAACCCCATTCTATCTTCTGAAGAATTTATACTTCAAATGTACAGAGGCACCAACAGACACAGCGGAGCAAAGAGAAAATGTAACAAGTGTAAACTGCTGCTGCTCATCCTGTACTTCTCCTTGTTTCATAATCTTGTGGTTTGGCAGTCATCGAGCTTACTCTGGGGTGCGTGGGTAGGTTGGTTTTAGAAGTTGAAAAGTAGGCATGGTACAGGTATGTTTGTGCCTGTATCATCTATCTGTGAGTACACATGGTTTTGCTGAGTCTGGGGCATGTCAGGTTTTTGTTAATGTTGCTTGACAACAGAATTGGTCCCATGAATTCACTTACCCCTCCGCTAACCAGCCAAACTACCAACTGGCTGGACTATTGCTGTGGTATCTGAATGCAGACATACCACATCTGTTGTTGGACTAGTATGCAGTAGGACTGCGAGATCATAGCATAATAGGACCATAGGATAATTTTGCTCATAGCAGAGTCAGATCCGAGGTCAGGCCAGGTTGCTTTGTGTATATATACCTCTTTATTGTTCTGGAAACTCTTAAATTTGGACCCAGACATAATAGCAGGGGGTGTTTGGTCCTTGCAAGAAAACCATCTGAATTCACCACCTGTATTTTTATTGACACATAGCCCAGTGAAGGTCATCCACCATTCTCACAGTATATTAACCAGCCTTGCCACATAAATGCACCTTTCTTTGTAAGCAACGGGTATTTCAGGATTTGTGCTATGAGATAATAGAGAGTAAGACACAAAAGAAATTTTCCCCAACTTGTATTTCATAATTCCAAGAAAGCCTGAAGCTGCATCAAATTATGCAGAACTGGAATCTTAACACATTATGTGAGTGAAATTGGATCCTTCTGGGGAACAGAAGAGACAAACAGGAAATATATTTGGAAAGTCATGTTATATCAAACCATCTTGTACTGACTGACAGGTAGTTAAACATCTATATTAGTAGATTAATCTTTGTAAATTATGTTGATAGTGCATTTTCAGAAAATACAACTATTTTAATAACATTTGTACGTGCTCTCTGGGACCCATGACAGGGGGGTGATGGACTAACTGGAAGTGGGAGGATCTGAGTAAGTAGTTAAACAAGTGATACATTTTATTCATAGCTTCAAAAGAATAAATTCAGTCTTAGTTGTAATCATAAGCAAGACATTAATAAATTATTATCACAGAAAACTATACAAACTATAAAAATTATGATACTATAATTGTACAATAGGTAAATATTGTTTTATTACTTAGCACTTTTCATCAGTAAATCTCAATATTTTAGAGAGAGATGTGAGAAATAATCATTATTAGACAAAATCTGTAAACAAAATAAATTAGGTGAGGTTTCTCTGACAGGGTAAAATTTGCTTATGATGATTTTTCCCTTACACTCATTTCAGAAGAGCAAAGCTTTCCTCATTAAGAGTGTTGGGTTTTGTTTGGTTTGTGTGTTGTGTTTTTTTTTAAGTAGAGGGTAATATTTGTTTCTTGCAGAGTTCACACATGGGGATATTTTGATACTTTCATTTTCACAGCTCAGCTGATACTGGGCATCTTGCCATATATATATAGCTGGCAAACAATTAACCTGTTATTACACAAAGGATTAACAGCATCTGAAAAGTTGAGAGATGTCCAATAAGACTGTAAAATATACAAATTTAGAAATCTACTGTTTTTTTTTAACACAACTAAACTGTTATCGCCATTTGAGTCTTTAGACTCCTAAAGGCGGGTAGAATTCTAACTGAAAATAAATTACAGTTCTTAAAAAGAGTCCATTTATAAAATGGTAACTCTTTTGAAAGATGTCATTGTATTCTGCAAGAGAAATGTGTATAGTTTGGGTCTTGATCTCGATATGAAAGGATCACGGAGGCACGAAAACAATAATTTTTGACATGGGTCTGAACAGAATCTTTTGGAGAAATAGGGTCACAAGTATATTTAGAAATAAGTTGGGGTTTTTTAATATTGTAATGAAATACTTTCAATAATAGAAACTTTTCTTAAAAAATTAATGTCTTTGATCCTTAACACGGGCACTAGGGAAACCAGTGTCTCAGTAATTCCAGTTTTTCCTTAGTATGAAAACCTCAGGAGTCAGTGACAGTGCTCTAACACTAACTTGGAAAATCTATTACTAGAGGTGAGAAGTACAAGATGCTTCTTCAGTCTCTGTGTTCCCTACCAGAACACCAAGCAAAGCTTCCCGCAGCACTCAGCGAGATGGTATTTTTGTGATCTTCACAGCAGTTTTCCAAAAGCAAGATTAGCTGTCACGTAATAACAACAGTGACGCACAATGTGACAACAGGCAGCCTCCAGGTGAAGAGTCTTTGTATCATTACAGTCTCCCCCACTAATCAGATCTCTACAGTACCAAGATATAAAGGAAGCTGAGGAGGAATATGTAAAACAGCATGCAGATAGCTACGCAGTGGAAAAAAATATCAATAAGAGGTAGAAAAAAATAGTGGAAACAGCTTTGTGGAGGTAATAAAATTGCTAAAGAGCATTTACTGTTAATAGCCTGTGTTTTTCATGACGCTAATGGGTGGTTAATTATTTTTGTTTAATTGAAACATATGTCACAGTTAGCAATATTTTGTGCTTCCGCTGATCTAAAGCTATTGTTCAAGTGCATGTTGCAATCAGTTCTCAAACAATGCTGTCTTTGTCAGCAATACAGAAGTAGAATGATTTTGATTTCTTCTCTTGGAAGATTTATACCCTAGAAAACCCACAGTTCCCCTCTGTACTTGCAGATGGTCAGTTAAATACTCCCATCTGGTTATACTTGTTTTTTGCTGGTTATACTTAGTCTCTTCTAAAAAACCCACACAAAATAAAACCCCAAACCCAAAACAAACAACAAACCACAGGTTATTGCATGAGCAGCAGAACTAATAAAGCTCAATTTCTTATGGATTTGTGCCCTGTGTCTTTATACTGCAGTAACCCTGGCATCACCTCTTCATCCCGGATGGCCTCATTTCCTCCTTCCATTTCCCCTGCGATTTCATTTCCTCTTCTCCCCCTGCAGCACTTCTTCTTGCCATTTGCCCTCTATTTGTTTTTCCCTGTTTTGCCCCTTCACCTGCACTGCCTCTCTCCCTTGGATAAGCTGCGGCTGCCTTGGAGCAGCATGTATGCTAATTAGCTCACATTACTATTTTGCATATTCCATTAAGGATTGCACAGCATTTCACAAATATTAATGACTCGATCCTTAACAATGACCCTGCTCCATCAATATGCACTATTATTCCTATTATACATATGGGAAAGTTGGTTTAGTTTATCCTTGGTTGGTCGTAGCTTGGTGAAATTTATCCTTTGTTAATTCTCCATTTCACTGCTCCTTGACTGACCATTAATTTGTTCTTTTCTGGCTTTAGTATTTGTTCAGAGCAGCTGTTGTCTCATTGACAGGGGTTGTCAGAGCGTAGCCAACTCTCATTATTTTATCGCAAGCCTTGTGATATTTGATAGTTCCCTTGCAACCACAGTTCCTGGGTTCAGGTGATGAAGATTACTTGAGAAATTCACCTTTTGCTTTTTATAGCAAATTTCTGGCTCAATAAGCTAGAAAACTGAAAAATGTGATGGCAGGACTGACAATGTTCAAAACAGGGTGAAAATAAAAACACATGTATTTTTTAAAAATACAACTATTTTAAAGCTATTTTACAATATACAAACTATTTTAAAGTACCTTGTGATGTCATGGGGTCTGTCTCAGGTCCATCATTTAAGATACCGGTATGTGTAAGACTGCAGAAGCTACAGACTGTTTCCCATTTTGGAAGGTAGGCTAGCCTGCAAAAAGCGAATCACTCAGTGAAGGCTGACGCCTTTTGACCACAAATTCAAACTCTGCTAAAGCACTTAAGAAAGAATATATAATTGGAATTATAATCACATGTGAAGCACTTTAATGCAGAGAACAGTGTGCTTTTTATTCCTGTAGTTTCTGTATTTGATTCTTCTTTTTTTTTCCAGAAGAGGCCATGAAGGCAGGATAGGATTTTCTTTCAGCATCCAGAAGATATGTAGAACTAGAGTAAGACAATAATGTTTACTGAAAGATTGTTACAATCTGCTCAGTACTTGAATTTGCAATAACTCTGGTTACTTCATGCATTATTAATACCAGCTTTTTGTAGCACTATTAAAATCATAAACATCCTACTTTATGTATTCATACGGAAAAACATTCAATTTGGCATAGTTTAAAGACAAATTTAAATTTGTACTTACTGGAATTCAGCTAACACTAAGTAGAAAACATTACTTTACTTGAAATAAAACTACCAGTATTTTATATAGCCCTTTCCTTCCAGCATGGTTCTTTGCCATTTCACGAGCAATTAAAAACAATTATGTTAATGGCTCTGATTAGAACAGAGAAATACAAACGGCTACCTTAGACACCAATATGCTAGTACAATGCCATAGGGTATTTATAGTATAGAGAATGATTACACCCACAGTTTTACTTTATGCTGTTGCATCCATCAGGCACATTGCCTTTTTAAAGTATAGCACCCCATGTTGAGAAGTTGGAATCATAGACTCAAAACAATCTCTGGCAGCTATGGAGGTCTTTAGTCCAATCCCCTGCTCAAAGCAGGTCCAGCTAGATGAGGCTGCTCAGGGCTGTGTTGAGTTTTAAATAGCTCCAAGGATGTAAATTCCACCATCTCTTTGAGCAACCTGGTTGACTGTTTGACCACCTTTACATTAAAAACATTTTCATTATCTCGAGTCAGACATTTCCCATGTTCTAACTTCTGTTGATTGCCTCTTGTCCTTCTACTGTGCACCCAAGAGGTGGTCTTCATCTGCTCTGCACCCTCCCATGAGGGAGTGGAAGAGAGAGAGAAGATTTCCTTCTGCTCTGCCAGTTCAGCAAACCCATCTCTTTCATTTTTTTCTCATATGTCCCTGTGCTTCAGCCCCATGACCATCTTGGTGGCCCTCCACCGGGCTTGCTTCAGTTATGTCCATGTCTTTTGTATCCTGGGGAGGCCAGATCAGGATACGTACTCCCAGTGTGGTCTCACAAATGCCGAATGGAGAGGGAGAATCCCTTGCCCTGCTAGTTAACCTCTTGCTCATACAGTCCTGGATGTAGTTGACTTTTCAGCAAGGGCATATTGCTGTAGTCCACCAGGAGTCTCAGGTCCTTTTCAGCAAAGCCCCTTTCCATACAGCCAGCCCTCAGCCCGTCCTGTTGCATGGGGCTATTCCAAACGAAGTGCAGGACTTTGTATTTGCCTGTCCTGAAATTCAAGGGTCCCATCAGCCCATTTCTCCAGCCTGTCTCAGTCCCCCTCAATAGCAGCCCTGCCCTCCAGTGATTTGACCGCTCCCAACAATTAGGTATCAGCTGCAAACTCACCTGAGAATTAGCACCAAAAAAATAGTTTTGTAATATCGTTTCAGTGAGATTTCATCAGTTCAAACTTGTTCTTATATATGATACTTTACATTGGGTATTATATTTCAGCAGCAAAGCTCATAGTCAGATCTACTTAAAGCTAAATCTCTTTGCCCTCCAAAGTTAAGCCTGCCTTGAAAAACCAATTGGCATAGGTTGGGCTTCTGTTAAAATTACACTTGTTCACTTATTCACTTACTAGTGAATAAAATAGTCACATGCTAGAAATCAGATAAGGAAAAGGTCAATTAAGCCTGGCCCTTGCCAGTCTGCAGCCTTTCCTAGAGTGTATTTGTTTTGGTTTGGCCAATCTATTTTAAAGTGATTAAAGGCCAATTCTGTCCTGTTTATTCCTTATAGACAAAAATTCTTTGAAGACACTGAAAGTTTTGTCTGAGCAAAATCATCAGTATATAAGAACTGACTTGGTGCCACTGAAACCACTGACAGGCCTGCTGTTGCATACGTGTTAGATCAAAAAAATTGTCTCCTAGTTCCCAGATAGCAGGTTAAGGACAAGCACTAAAACATTTACAGCCAGAAAAAAAAAAAAAAATCAGCCCCAGGAGGTTCATGTTCCATGAATTTTGATCATCTTCAGTTATAACAGGAAGTATCTCAGAAATAACCGGTGCATGGCAAGTAAGCTAACTGGGAGTGTGGTACACAAATCTCATCACTGATACTCGAGAGAGACGTGTGGGAATGGGAGCAAAAGCGCAGAGCCTGCTATGTGTCTGGTTTATTTAGCTTAGTAAAATAAAGGTGTAAAGGGGGTATTCTTCTGTGTAAATAATTACAGAAAAAGAACAAGGGCAAGCATTGTTCTTTCAGCTAGAAGTACGCTTAAGATCAGACATAAACAAATGAAGATAAAATAGCTGTATGTTCCTAATCATTAAGCCAGTTATTTCTTAAACTGTAGCTAATAGCTCCCAAGAGGGCGAGCAAAGGGCTTAAGGGGGATTGTGAAAGATCAGATTTTTTAAATATATTTTAATATGAATTCTATACTTATATGCAATACATTATCAAAAGAAAATCCCCACAAAATTCCCACATTATGCAGATTTACTGCTGGTAGCAGCTCAGTTCCTTCATGACAGAGGAGCAAAAAGTATCTGTAATTACCAGCTGTGCCAGCACACGAGTGGCTAATCACCTTTAGCCAAAACAACTAAATATACAGCAAAGCTGATGCTCACAACGTGAGGATTTGCTTGTTCCTGGCTAGATGGGCTGGACTCAGGGGGGTTACACAGACACAGATGACCTCAAAAAAATAGTAACACAAGAAGTTTGAGAAAACACTGCATTAATGAAATCCATTTCCTGAGAAGCCACTCCGTCAGTCAGGGAGGAAGGGGATGTTAATTGCTTTTGAAATGAAGTCTGATAAATGGATTATATTATTTGGTACCCATGAGAAGCTGGTCACTGTTACACAAGAGCTTCCTTGGAAGTTCCTGATGATTCCTGTATGGTCTGTAACGGAGTATTCACTGACGTACACATACAAGTAGAATGCCATGTTATTCAAATAATTCAAATTCTGTTGAATGACAGAACTTGTTCAGTATTTCAGATTTTATGTGCCAGTCGAGATAATGATGGAAAAAAGGCCATTTGTTTGGCTTCAGCATCAATCTACTGCATCTAGTAACATTTCGAATTAGCAATTAATGCATAAGTAATATTAGGGTAACGAAAACTTTCACCCATGTGCGATGTGCTGGGCCCCATCACAATTCTTGGTCTATGCAGTTTTTTGCCTTTTCACTCCTCTCAAAGGCACACTGTCATTATTTCCCACCCTCTCCATGGAACGCCTCGCTGGTATTGCAGCTCAGTACAGCCACCTGTAGTGGCACTTCTGTGAGTCCACAGTGAGCCCATTTTTCAAAGGTGATCGGTTGCTTAGACACAAATTTTATTGATTTTAACTCCCATGAAACTAGGTTCAGGTTTGTATTTACAGAAAGAGTTTTGTGGATGAGGAGCTGAACTGACTACCTGAAATAAAAAGGTTGTTTGAGCTACAATCATTGGGGAGCTAAAGAGACCATGAAAGGGGACAGAAACGCGACTCTGAGGTGGCACGTAACAAGACCCTTTTGGAAAGAGTGAACAATGGAACAACAGGGTCAACTTAAAGAGTTGACACAGATGACTTTGGTCAGTAACTTTTTGATCAAAAGCGCAGGGTAGATGCTGCACTTCTATGGATGGGAGCCTGCCATGGGGTAACCAATTAACTTCACAATCTTGATTTTCAATTTAGACTCTTGCTTTTGCAGCGTTATCACAAGAGGAACTGCAGATTTCAGTCCTCTTTATTTAACACCTATTCTCGGTTATTTCTG
Source organism: Anarhynchus alexandrinus (assembly GCA_008711295.1). NCBI lineage: Eukaryota > Metazoa > Chordata > Aves > Charadriiformes > Charadriidae > Anarhynchus > Anarhynchus alexandrinus. Next base: position 2,379,612 of record VUYV01000034.1, on the reverse strand, counting down.
TTAAAATTTTGTTCCAGTCATAATCAGCTATCTTTTTTTTTCATGTAATGAATGCATTATGTGAGACACAGGAGACCTACATCCTACTGAAGAGGAATATTTTTCATTTTTCACCTCAGAGCCCTTTACAAACTCTCATTAATCTAAATTCCTTCCACACCCCTGCTGAATAACCTAACACAAATGGAATGTCACAGTCGAGATCTCTGTGTGTATCACTTGGTCCTCTGAGCATAGGAGCAAGCCAGGTCCCACTGTGCATTAAAATTTCAGCAAAGGATTCCTGACAACTCCATGTGCAGAATCATCATAGTGCATTTATTCTTTAGAGAGAGCTGTTGTCCCGACAGATGCTGCAGAGAAGTGTCAGAAACAAAATCAGGCTCTCCCAGAGAAGATACCAGAATCCTGACTATGGGACCTTGGGGACTGGAAATGGGTGGGTTTTTTTGGCATGGTACTTTCCACTCTGAAAAACAAAGTGGTATTTATCTAGTCCCCACTCCTCTGACTTCTAATGAGCCCTCCCTTTCTAACTGCTTTCCCTGCCTTGCTCTACCTCCAAGCCAGGGAGAGTAGGAGGGAAACTCACCCTGCCATGGTGTAGTAAGATTTCCAGAGTACATTAATGGGTGGAGCACCAGCCTGGGACCTTCATGGGGGTTTTAGATCTTCACGTTAAGCCGGGTGTTGCCACTCACATTCACCCCCTGTCTTCAAGATGCGGTGCTTCTGAAGCAGAACCAGACATGGTGTTTGCTCTACAGCCGAGGAGATATTGAAATCTGGATCCTACAACTGCAGTTTGATCAAGCAAGAGCGGTTTAGGCTGGGTTTCTGAGGGGACGAGGCAGGGCAGTAAGGGAAGCACCTGTAATCTGGAATGTAGCGCTGCAGGTCTCCCCCACATCTGCTTGGCTGCTAGCTCCAGTTTCCAGACCAGAACTCACCCCACAACTTGCGCACCTTTATCTGCTGGAGACAGCCATTATTAAGAAATCCTTTTGTGAGCAACATACAAAGGCTCTGCAGTCTTCAGGTGCTCAGTAGGACACAGTTTTGGGAAACCGTGTATCAAATATTGGTGAATAGGATGGACTTCTGGACAGGACCCAGACAGCATGCCCAGTCAATGATTCAATGGAGACAAACTGTGAAACATGATTGTTTCTTTGAAATGTGGAGCTAAAGAAGGATCCTGGGAATGTGCTAATGAAGGTAAATTTTATGAACAAACACATTATTGAAATTTCGAATAATCCTGTCATGCAATTTATTCAGGGAAAAAATGTAGCAAATCCTGAATGTCTTACTTGGCTCCACACAAAGCAGAGTTCAATTAAGTTCACAGTTACTGCTCCCTTATGAATTACACGTACATGCTCTATGTGTGGACATGAGTTTCAACATGTGGAGTTTCTTTTGCATTCCCTCCTGCTTGATGTGGAGAAGATTTGCCCTCTATGTAAATCACTGGCAAGAGTAAGGTGTTCAGCTCACTGCAAATGCCTATCTTCCTTTATTCAATAATGCCTTTTAAGATTTGGCTTCCTGCCTTTACTTTGCTCAACATCCTCCCTGAAATGTCTCTCTCTGTTGCCAATATGCTTCCCCACCTAAGAGCTGTTCAGCCGTCTAACTATCTTCACACTTGGAAAAGTTTCATGGAACCTAGGCTGAATGTGCATTAAATGATACAGATTTTCTCTGCATAGCTATCAGGTGCTGTAAATTCTAAATTTTTCATGGTGCAGAGCTGGAATAGAGACACACTTTTTCTAAATGTAACACTTTACTCCAAGAGATTTTGCGTGGAGACAGGGCCATTGTCTGCCATAACACGCCCTGCCAGCTAGCTTTGCAGGCAGAACCTGATAGTGTATTTAATCTTCCATATCCATTCTTGCAATCCATAAACATTAAACTAGCTTTAAAATGATAGAAAGGGCTTAAGCTTCAGTTTTGCAAGACAACATTGGAATAACTGTGAAGTTAGTCAGAAGATCAAATATGTTTTTATATGCCACTTGAAGTAATCATCCCTCCCCTAAATTAAATAAGTGCTTCCTTCATTCAAAACAAAAATTCCTGCAGCAGGGCAACTTCTCCCTGAGACAAGTTCTGAACTGTCCCTGCGTGTTTAGCTGGGGGGAGGGAGGCCCTCTTTTGACTCGCTCCCGCCTGCCATCAGCTTCCCATGATGGTTCCTGCCCGCCCCAAAAGCGAGGATGCACACACACAGAGTCACGCCGTCAGCCCTGGAAGCCGCTCTGCGGCCCGCTTCGTTTTCAGGCACCGCACAGCTGATGCAACCTGTGGCCGTATAAAAGCTCTTTGTTCAGAATCCATACTTTACTTCGTGGAAACATCTGCCACACAAATTGGAGATTGTGGCATTATAGTAAGAAGGAATCCCAAACCTGAGGAGCCTCTTCACTTCTGCTGTTGATTTGTTTCTCCCACCACGCTCTCCTGCCCAGGACTACCTGGATCTCCGGTCAGGCAGCTGCAACTCACACATGGCAGCAGAAGGCTCACATTACTGCATGTTTAAATTTCGGTGTACTTCTTTAATGTTGTAAAACAACTTCTTGGCTGCTTATATTTCACGTTACCAAACACAACTCCTTGTGGCCCAGCCACTCCACCACACAACGCGCTCCTCAGCATTCCTGACTGGCACCTGGCTCGTCTTCCCGCTTCCCCGCCACCCCCACCAGCCGCCAAACCCGTCTCACGGCGCAGCCATGAAGAAAACAAACAAACAAACGGCATTTATCCCTGCTTTAGCGAAAGGGTCAAACTTCTGCCGGGGGACTTCCGCGGTTGTTTATGCGGATCAGCGTACAGCTGGGCGGAGGAGGGCTTCCTCCACCAGATTTACCTCAGGCGGGCGGGCGCCTCGCCGGGACTTTCTCTCAGGCGCGGCGCGGGCAGCCCCGCGAAGGCCCCGCTGTTAAGGGCGGCCGCGGCGCCGCCTCCTTCCTTTCGTCTCTAGCCGCCATTTTGTAGGCACACACGGGGAGGTGAGCCGAGTCCCGCTCGCCGGCCTCAGGTGCCTCCGCGCCTCCGGGAAAGCGGCCGAACGGGCGGGTGGGCCGCGCTGGCGGCGGGGCGGGTGGCCGCCGGCTCCGTTTGGGGGCGGCACGGCCTTGCTGCGGCGGGGAGGCCGAGAGAGTGGGGAGGCCGCGGCCTGCAGGCCGCGGTGCGGGGCGGCGGGCAGGGCCCGGCCAGTCTGGGCCGGGAGGCCTCTGAGGGATGGATGGATGAAGGGAGGAAGGAAGGCAGGCAGGCAGGCAGGCAGGCGGCCGCCGGGGCTAGCGTCGGGTGCAGGAGCGGAGGAGTGGGGCTCCGCCGAGCCGGCGGCACGTGGCGGCGGGCCCGGTCACCCCGCGGCCGCCGGCGGGATGTGGGGGGCGGCCCGGCGCTGGGCGGGCGGCGGGGGCAGCTCCACGGGGTAGGCCCCGGAGTGGGACACGGGGCTTGCTGACGTGCGTGGGGGCCGGTGTTCCGGTGCGGCCTGCGCGGGGTGTGCGCCTTGCGTCGGGTGTAATAGTGGCCGGTGAGTCTGGTAGCGGAGGTCGTGCCTTTTGGATATTATGTGAGGATAAGCTGAGGGAACTGGGCTTACTCGGCCTGGAGCGGAGGTGGCTTTGGGGGACACCTAACAGCGCTGTCACCAAGAAGATGGATCCTGGTGCTTGACAGGAGCACTTGGCAGAATGCGAGACGACTGGCTTAAGTCAAAATAAGAAGGTCAGGCTGGATATAAGGGAAAATTTTCATCATGAGAACAGCCAGGCCTCAAAACAGGTTGCCCAGGGAGGCTGTGCAGTAGTCTTTCTCCATCCTTGAGGGGTTTCAAGAACTGACTGGACAAAGACCTGAGAAGCCCAGTCTGGTATCGTAGTAAGCCTTGCTTTTAAGCAGGAGGTTGAGCCAGGTGACTTGCTAGCATCCATTCTAACCTGAGTTACCCTGTTCTCTAAATATGGTTTTCTATGAACGTCTAAGCTAATAATACTGCTTGAATTGACCCAGCAATTTGGAAGTGGTGTCATTCTGAATAGGCTTAAAGATTTGATTTTTCTGACATGTCTGAAAATGCCATCAAATTTTTAGTGAATGAGCTAGTGGTTCTTGAATAATTTGCATTCATATTTGCATTTATTTTTACAGTAATCAGCCAAAATGACGAACACAAAGGGAAAGAGGAGGGGGACCCGTTATATGTTCTCAAGGCCGTTTCGCAAGCATGGTGAGTATACCTTTTGATAAGAAAATTGCATTAGGTTACTGATCTGTTGGATGTGAACAGTCCTTAAGTAGCATACGTGAAACAATGGCTTGTGTCAAAAGATATCTGACAACATGGGCTGAAAACTAGAGAATGATATGCAAGTAAACTCTTAGCTATTACAGTATGCATTGGTAACAGTGCTAATTCTGCCAGTACTTAAAAATTAATTTTGAAGGTGAAATGAAGAAAGTCTTTCAACAGTTACACTTACTTAAAATGTATGGTTTGCCTTTTTAGCAATGCTCAAGAATAACAACTGTTCAGAATGAAGTAGTGAATAGTTGTAATGTCTCTTCACCTTCTGCATTAAGAACGAGATTAAAGCTGTATTTTTTTGTGATTTGGATATTTTTTTTTAAATTGGGAGCATGTGAAGAGGTAATTACTGCTTAAGAAAATATGGTTTCTTAGTTTAAAGTTTTTGAAATTCAATTTAAATTTGAGGTATTTTTAAGAAAACTTTTCCAAATGCCTCATCTGTGTCCCCCACCCCATTTTGTCTGTGTGTGTGAAATTGTGAGCTTCATAAGTATCCAAATTTGTATCTCTTAATAGGAGTTGTCCCTCTGGCTACCTATATGCGCATCTACAAGAAGGGTGATATAGTTGATATCAAGGTAATTTCTACAGTGCTATATAATTAAAAGCCAAAGCAGTGTAATCCTTTACAGCCTCCAGTTTCTTGAGGTAGTCAGGGTTTTTTTGGGTTGGTTTGTTTTTTTTTTTTAATTTCAGGTTATATGTGTCAACACAAGTACCCACTGCTCACTTTTGAAGCAATAATCAAATGACAGTGCTACTGAACCAATAGTAATGCTTCAGCATCACATGCTGTTTTATGTGGGTTTTTATATGTATATGTGTGTATATATATTATATTTGCTTTGCCTGACTTGTACCTGCTATTCAAAAGAGGCATAGTTTATGACGGTGTAGCTGATAGTTATGTCTGTGTCTCTGTATCATTGTAGGACTATAGTTAAAATACCTGTGTGCAGGGATGGTGATTGCAAAGTCACATTAAAACTACAAACCAAGAAATTAATGTTAGGCTATGTCATAGATACAGGGGGGAAAAGCGAAGCAGCATTTCCCATCATGTGGTATTTTCTAGAACTTCCCTTTAAAATCAACTGTATTTTCAAAATTAAGTTTTAGTGAATATGAAAGCCTTTCACCAAGGATTCCTATTTTGTTTGAAATGCAGAGTTTTTGTAACAATAACAGAGAAGATGGTGTGTAATTTGCTTGTTTGTTATTTGACTCTTTGGAAACTGTGCTGTTCAGAATTAACACTTCTTGACACACTGGAGCTTCATGATGATTGTCTCTTATTGATTGCTTGCTGAAAGCAAAGTGATCAATCATTTCACCGACGCTGAAAGCAACCAGAATTGTCATAGCAAAATTTGCATGGTTATAAATTGTAATGTACAAATAAGTCCTTGATGTTGTTTTGGTTTTTTTCCTCAACTTAAACTTTACACTTTATTCTTGTTTTACCTCTTAACAGGGTATGGGTACTGTTCAAAAAGGTATGCCCCACAAGTGTTACCATGGCAAGACTGGAAGGGTATATAATGTTACTCAGCACGCTGTGGGCATTATTGTTAACAAGCAGGTTAAGTAAGTAATGACATTCCATGTATTGAAACTTTGTGTTTGGGAAAGTTGATCTGTAGTTGCACCCTCCTTTCACTTTGCCAGTTAGACAGTTATTGTCTTGATTGGTCATTCAAGGTGGGTAAAGTGTATATCCTTTTTATAACCCGAGCAAATGATTCTCATTTGACTTGGATCCTGTCAGAGGAAACAGTTTTTATTTTTCTGGGTAGCACTTTAAGTGACATTATCTTGATCTCTTCTCCGTGGTATTCAGTGACAAGATGCATGAGAATGGTTCAAAGCTGCACTGGGGGATGTTTACACGGGACATAAGGAAGCGTTTCTGTACAGAGAGGGTGGTCAGACACTGGAACGGGCTTCCTAGAGAGGTGGTCGCTGCCCCAGGCCTGTTGGCGTTTCAGAGGCATTTGGACAATGCCCTTAATAACATGCTTTAACTTGGTCAGCCCTGAATTGGTCAGGCGGTTGGACTGGATGATCATTGTGGCTCCTTTCCAACTGAAATAGTCTATTCTACCTAATGGGGTTTTTCAGCCAACTTTCATGTTGGTACTGAAGCCCTTTTTAAATATTAATTTGTAGCTACTCAGCTGGATTTTGTACAGTTTAGTCAGAAAAGGACAAGTTGGGTTTTTTCCAGTAACTGGATTGGAGTATGGTGGTAATACAATTCTTTGTTTGTATGCTACAAGGTTAAAATTATGTTTTCTCCACAATCTTAATCCTAAATTGTCAGCATATTGTTATATATTAATAAGCTTTCAGTTATATATGTTACGTCTGATTTGCATCTGCAGCGGTGTATTTTGAGTGATTGCCCTTTAAAAAAAAATTACTTGTAATTGAGCTTACAGAGTCACTCATGTAAAGGTCATAAAACTAGCTTTGAAGTACCCTTTTTTCAAGTGCAGTAGAATAAAAACTGATTTCCTTTCTTAGGGGCAAGATTCTTGCCAAGAGAATTAATGTGCGTATTGAGCATATTAAACATTCCAAGAGCAGAGACAGCTTTCTGCAGCGTGTGAAGGAGAATGAAAAGAAGAAAAAGGAAGCAAAAGAAAAAGGCATTTGGGTTCAACTGAAACGTCAGGTAATATTTTTATTGTAGTTGACCCATTGTTGATTCAGTTCACACAAAAAAAAACCACCAGCTAGAACCAAACGAGTTGAGTAAAATGTTGTTTTCTTCCAGAATAAGTGTTAAGCTGTAAACAGTTCTTTATGTCTGTCTTTGAAAAACAAAACCAAAAAAAATCCACCCCACGTGAATGCTGCTTTACAGCACTCTGAAAAATGGAGGTCTTTGCCAGGCTGTGTTGGAAGTGTCTGATGCCACCACCCTCACTTGTGTTCATAACCTTTTTGCGGGATGTTAGTTTTTCTTTTTTAAAGAGTAGAGTGGCAGCATCAGTGTGTCTGCATCTGAGCTGTCTGGTATGTTTGGTGCCTGAACAGAACTGCACTGTTCATGGATGGAAACTGTATCTTTGGCTGTGAGCAAGGGGACCAATGCTTCTTGTTCGGTTGCTGATCTGCAGCAGAAGCTCTGGCTAATTTCTAGGATCAGTGTTGTCTTTGGTTTAGTTGAATTTAGCTGCAACAGTTCCTTTAAGAAAAGAAAGAATAACTATAGAGAGGCAATAATGGCTGTTGCTTCTAGAACTGCACGGTACATCACTTCAGGTGAATTTGGATTAGTAAGTTGCAGAGGGTTAAGTATAAGTTTTTTTCATTCAGCACTGAAAGTCAAGCACACTTTGTAGCAGATCATTTTCTTACTTATATTCTTTGAATCAAACTTTGAAGAGACTAGGAATGGTAAAATTGTGGTAATGTTTAAATAATAATGCGTTGAATGGTTGTCAAAATGAATTTTCTGTAAGGTTGCTTTTGAGTTTTAGCGACATGAGTTTTCTTTTTTCTTTTTTTTTCCTGTTTACAGCCTGCTCCACCAAGAGAAGCACACTTTGTGAGAACTAATGGCAAGGATCCAGAGCTGCTGGAGCCAATTCCCTATGAATTCATGGCATAATACATGTTTTAAAAAAAATAAATTAAAGATCTGGTTTTGGACAAGTGTATGTGATTGTGATTGATTCCTTTAGTTTTTTGGAACAGATGCTTTAGAAAACTTCTATTGAAGTTTGTTTATTTAGCTTACCTTTCATGGTGCTTGGTCATGTAAATCATCTGCAGCTTTTGCTGATCAATTTAGCCATTTATATAGACCATAAATCCTGGGAGCACTGAAATTTGGTAATGCTTAGTGATGATCGTGAGGTAATATGAGAGGAAATGGAGTATTTCCCCAGCAAACTAAGAGTATAGACCAGAAATTGTACAGTTTCATTTGAAGGTTTAATTTTTTTGTGGCAAAAGAGATAATGGGCTTCACGTCTCATTAATTGAAGTTTTTGGCAAAGGGGCCTCAGATTAATACCAAGGAGTTGTGGAAACTGTTTTTGAAAGCAGCCTCTTGGGAAACGGCTGTGGGCAGATTTTGGTGTTTCACCGTCATAACCTGCAAAAGCAGGGTTTTTAGAACATCCCCAGGCCAGTAAGCGTTCCTAGAAAACAGTAGTAGTTGATAAACAAGGCTTTAATGCCAAAACTGCTAGCCTGTGTAATTTGATTTTTATCATTTAAATTGGCTGGCATAGCCGAACACTTGCATTGCATGTGTTTATTGTGTCTGTTGAATCTAAACAGCTGCCTGGATGTTCTAATGCATTCCTCTCATCCACTGATTTTATTGATAATTCACAAAAACCCAAGCGCTACCTGCCCAGTGTTGAATAGAACATCTTCAGCTGAGTACTTGCTAACTAATGCTATTTTGGTGAGCTTTGTTTGAAACAGAAACTGCTGAAGGTAACCTGCTTGATAAGCTTTGAACATCCATAAACTCAAGCCTGAGTGTGTTATGGATATTGGATAAATAACCTTCTGCCTTGCTAAGTGTGATGTAAGGCATTGGTTAGCTACCTTAACTAAGTGATGTAAAACTGATGTCTACATGTGGAGAGAGTAAAATACTAGAGAAGATAGTGACCTCAAACAATTTGTAGGTGTTGACTGTTGAAAATTACTGAATAGTCAATTGTGGGACAGCTAGTAGGTTTGGGAGAAAGAAATGGAGAGATGGAGAGGTTTGCTTTTTCTCTTAATTCTAAAGTGCCTTGAGCAGAAGTGTCAAACTGTGTACAGATTGCTTATAAATTAAGGGATTAATGCCTGTTTGGATTTACCTAACATTCAATTGGGGGGCTTCCCATTCTCACAGAATGTAGTTTTTGGACGTTGAAGTCATTGTCTGGCTTTTAAGGGTGACAGGCTTTTGGCACTGGCGGTTCAAAGTTGCAGTGATCATGCACTGCGTTTGAAGTGTCTCCAAGCTCCCATCTCAGAAGATGGAGCAGGCTGCCAAGTTGGAATGACTTTGGAAATGCCTTGAAGAACATGGAGCAAAGCTTACCCAACAACAGACTGATTCGTGACACTAGTACTGTATTTTGATACCGTATGTATTGGACATGGAGTGTACCAGTATCACCTGAAGCAAGGTTCATTAATCTTTAGGTTCATCATCATCAAGGTTCGTCATAACTTTCACTGTTGCAGCTTATGCACTTAGCTTTTATGATCAAGTGGGGTTTTCTTGGAGCAGCTAGGTCTGTACACTAAGCCTTAGACCTTTATTAGCTTCTTTGGCTTGTGGATTTCAATCAGTATTTGACTCACAAGATAAGCATCGTTTTCCATTAGGCTTTGCGTCTGAAGGAGTCAAGTGGGAGGTTTCACTGGGTGCGATCTTTGGTAATGGTATTTTAAATCTTGTGCATGCTTGTGTAAGTTATTTTGGTTATATTTGTGTTTGTTTTGTTCTTGTCTCTCAAGATTGAAGCAGATTGGCTGTAGTATGATGAAATAGTTAACAGTGTAAGTGGTGGGTAGTTCTAAACTTTCGGATTTATTTTCAACAATTTGAAATAATAAGACTAGAGAGCATGCGGTGATCTCATTTAAGAGCTGCGTTTCAGAGGCACTGTGCATTGCAACAATTTTCAGTTTATTTAGTCTCAGTGTTATTAAGGTCACTATGCCGACAGTAGATGCTCATAAATGCATATTTGGAAGCTGTGTGTGGGCTGGGAGGAGAAGGAGGGAATGCTTTCCTTGGTCAGGATTCCCAGAAATGACTGAAAATGAAACAGGGTGTGTACGGGAAGAGAATAGCCTTTTTGGGGTTTTTAATGTTTGAAACCAGGACAAATTAACTAAGATTTAACTTGTCTTGGGTTGATAGCTGCTACCTGTTAGTTGCTTTCAGTGCAGTGGTGGTTTTCCTGGTAATCTCAGCTTTGCAGAAGCACAGCTCAGATACTTATGGATCTCAGTATCTGCTGTTGAAGTTTGCTTCCCGTGCATTCAGCTGTCTTGTTTTTGCACAGTCCTGACAAAAGAGGGAGATCTGTGGATTGAGAAAAGTTGGTGAGGAACTGCCTGCCAGGACGTCTTCAGTCATGAAAACAGTGTCAAAATTGAAACGCATCCTTCTTGATAGAAGAGTTTTAGGTGTATGCAGAACTTGCAGAAGATTTGGAAGGGGAGTGATTTCAGCAGTTCAGCCTCTCCGCCCCTCTGGGTGGAGGAAGCATGTTTCCTTGCGGTGTTTGGAGTTGCAGGTTCCTCTCCGACTCGTTACAGGAGGGGTTTTACACACTAGACCCATAAGCTGTAGCCAGTTCTCTGCAGTCCTGTGCTGAGGCTGTGCCTAGCAAGCAAAACCTTGCAGCGAGCGTGCCTGCTACAGGCTATGTGTTTCTTCTCCCTTCATACCCTGACAGAGTTGAATTTTGTTCATTCCATGATGCTTTGAATTGTGGAGAACTGTTGTGAAACCTGCAAAGCTATAAGTTTGCTATAATTAGCACACCTCACGCTAGCAGAATTTAGGAATCCCGAGTTTAAAAGCCGGGTTCGCAGAAGTTCAGTATTACATGTTACCTGCCTTCCAGTCTCCTAGCACAGAGACTTCCTTGTCCCACAGCTGGTGGACAGGCTGTCCCTGTACACTGTGCGGAGGGTGAAGTGCTTATGGATTAGCACAAGCCATTACACTTCAGTGTAGTGCTTTGTCTCCATTCCATGGGGCCTAATTAGGGGGTGGGGGCTGAGCTGTCTCCTGCTTACCAGATTTTACTGCCTTGAACCATTGCAGCTGGTTCCCTGCCAAAATCTCCTGTCTTCTGTTAGAGAAGAAGCAAGGAGGCCTTCTCCTGAGAGGTCAGCCTCATCTTTTTTAAGAGTATCAGGGACAGTGAGATCTAAGGTTTCCTGAGGCAGCATTAGTGCTAATACTGTGTGTGGCCAGAAAGGGTCAATGAAAGGGCTGAGGAGGAGGAACCATGCCCCTGCAAAGGGGCTGCAGGCTGAGGACCCTGGGAGGGAACAGGTGAAGCCTGCAAGCCTGAGGGGGGCAAGGGATGTAAGGGCATCTTCAGCCCCATTCCCCGGGGAGAGGCAGGTAAGCAGCTGCCACGAGGACGTCCAAACAATTCATGCTTTTGTAATCTTCCCCTTGTATGTATCAGATGGGGGAAGAAGCAGTCTTGATGTTCACCCCCTTGTCCTTCCTTCTCAGTGCAATCCTGGACTAGGCATGTTCGTGGCCCTTGTGATCGAAAGGACGGCTGTCATCCCGGGCACAGATGCTGTGCTGGGGTGTCCTGACTGGTCCAGAAGATGCCAAGAGCTGTGCATAGACCTGCTGGAGAATGTGATCCTCCCTATCCCAGTGCAGGCAGACAGGGTCCCCTCCATCTTTGCAAGGTGCAGTGGGTTCTGTAATTCAGGGTGTGTGGTGAAAAGGTGTGGTTAAACCAGGCTCACTGTTGTCTGGGGAGTGCCTCAGGACTCGGGGGTGTGGGCAGTGTCTCCCACAGTGCAGGGGGCACCCTACTGCTGCAGATGGTCTCCTTACATGGGAAGAAGGTACCAGCAACCCCTATGATTCTGAGGGTGGTGGTATGGAAAACAGATTATGAGCATTTCACGTCCATGCATCTACCTCAATGGATGTGCTACCAAGGTCTATGTAGGAATCAAGCTGTAGCTGCTGTGATTTACATAGTCACAAACATCCTGTCTCAAGTGCTGGGTAGGGATGTAGCTTCTCCATCAGCAGCACCCACACAAGCTCAAAAACCCAGAAAATACAAAGCTCTGGTTGAAGTTGCTGATTTCATTTTTCACTATTTGGAGGAAGAGGCTTTGGGTGATGGCCCCTGGGCCCTCAGTCACCTTTTTGTTCATGCCCACTCCAAACTGTTTAGCCATTGACCAGCAGGAACTGAGAAGTGTAAGGAATAGCTGCAGTCTTGAACATGGTCTTATGCTTCTCAAAGTTCATAGGAGAGTGGTGAAGCCATGCCAGCTCACAGCAAAGGTTCCTACCAGTGCTCCTTCACATGGAAAAGCTTTCTGCCGGCTGCTCCTTATCTCATAGTCCTGCTAATCTTAAGCCCAAAACTTCTAGTTGACTCCACAACGTCAGCAAAGACTCCCGGGAAACACTGTGTTTTGTTTCTTAGAGGAGAAAGGCGCTCCAGAGGCTCTCGGGATGTCCTCCCTGCTGCAGCCACAGGAGTAAGCCTGTTCCCTCCCCGAAAAGTACTTGCTGTTGAATGTTACCGGAGCTTGGAATCAGGAGGTGAGTCAGGCAGCATGATGGTGTCCCTGGGGCTCTGTGTGAGTGGGACTGAGTGATGTTGCAGTGTGAAAGGGGATAGACCATAGGGATGGTAGCATGGGCTATCTGCGTGGGATGGGTGAAAGTACAGCCTGCCACTTCCAAGTAGGACCTCCAGCTGAGAAAGGAATGGCTTCTTGGAGCAGCTTTGAGGCCTGTGCATCCCAGGGATCATCTGACCCACAGAAAAGGACAGCTAATATGAAGCCCCCATACGTGAGGACCCTGAGCCTCAAGTGCCTTCAACCTACTGAACTGCTCCTATTGCACCAGAGGAGGTGTTGATGGAGAGACAGCCCATTGCTCCCTGGAAATGAGTTCCTTCGTGACATTTCCTACATGGGTTTATGCACTGTCGTCTCTGCTGATGGCCATCACTGTTTGCCCTTTGGGGGTGCTCTCAGCAGTGGGTGAGGCAAGTTTTGGGAGGTGGGGAGGGGAAGTGGTTGTTTAATACCACTGTTTTCACAGCTTGGCGCCGAGCAATCATCTGCCCGGGAGGTACTTGTTTCAAGGGCATGTTGAATGTACTCCCATAGCTCTTTTGTAAAGAAATGTATAAAAATAGCCGATGTTGGCACTGTGTGCAAGGCCAAAGACAAGTGATGGTGACAACGGGAGCAGATGACAATAGCATGAACCTCTGGAAACCAAAAGCTTTCAGTGATACAAGAGAAATCTTGTTTACAAAAAGAAAAGGGCTCACTGGCATGATGGGAAGCGAAGCAGAGATTTTAGAGGCAATCAGTTTTTGAGGTTAAACGTGGCCTTGATGTTACTGTAGGGGTTCTTAGGCATTAGAGTAACGCAAATAATCAACAGCACTTCTTTCACCGTGCTTTTCCGCAGGCACTGCTTTAACTGATGTTAATTAGCATGGCCTTAACTACAGTGAAGTGTGTGTAACCCTTCAGCAAAGAGCAGTGTGGAGTCGTCATCAGGTAGAACATTTCTGGGGCACGAGGGGAGAAGATTTAAACAGGGCGGAACATTGTTCTGGGGGGGGTGGCCGGTCCTCTGGCTGCCGTGGGGTGTGGAGCCTGAGCTGTGCCTCTGCTCCCTGCAGGAACTCTGCGCTCATGGGAAGCGATTCCTCCCCATCCTTGTCCCCACGGTGCTGAGGGTTCACTTCCCTCAGGAGCATCTTGGCTCTGGTGGAGCAGAGCTGGCAGCGTTATCTGGTGCCCTTGTTCTGAGTTTTCACATCACTGGAGGGACTGGGGCTGAGAAGATGGGGTACCTGGACTCTTGCATGGATGTAGGGAGAAAGTAAGAGGGAGGACGAGGAAAAACATGACCTATTGTCATTGTGTACATCTTCTGAGAGCTGTATCCAAAGAGGAGGAGGAAGGTGACTGAGAGCAGCACCACTGCGCAGCCCTGCTACTCCCGGGGTTCAGCTCAGCTGCCTGCGTGTGGGCATCCAGGGCCACCTGGGGCTGCCCTTGGGCATCAGCCCTGTGGCTGGGGCCCAGCAGCTCCCATGGTGGCTCCATCTCTGGTGGCACTGGACTGTGGGACCACAGACCAATCCGGCTCCTTTTGAGTACCAACCCGCTGGCATCTTCCATGTTATTTCCTGCTGGCTCGTGTTCTCTCCCTGATAATGATAAAAATAAAGCAGCCCCTGAATGGATTATTTATCTCATAAATGCTTCCACAAAGCAGCATGGCGCAGAAGCGGTTTTGCAGGAGTCAGGGCAACGGTTTGCAGAGAGACTGAAGTGTCCACATGGCTGTTTGTGGGCAGGAGGGCTCATTGAAGGGCAGCCCGTGGTGGAGCACCTTTCTTTGCTGGAACTTTCTTCCACTTCGGAACCCCATGGGGCCTGACCCAGACCTCCAGGCACCGTGAACCGCTCTGGTTTCTGGGCTGGCTGTTGCTTGATCCAGAAGGTGGGATTTCAGTGCTGGCTGCGGGATGGATGTGTCCGGCTGTGGGAAACAGAATAGTCCAAGATGAAAGGATAAATCATTTCCCTTCTTCCACGACTCAAGTCCCCCGCTGCAGGGAGGAGCCTGTTGCAGTGGTCGGGGCTGGTGTGGGGCATGGAGGGCACCCCTACCACCCCAAAAAACCCCCACAGCGAGACTGGGGCTGCTGTCTGCCTGTCCCCAAACCTGGGCTGCAGGTCACAGCCTCTGCCCTGGCTGTCCCCTACTCCTCCGGCACCTGCACCCACGGGAGGGGGAGGGTATGGNGGGGGGGGCCCGGCTGGGGGAGGGGTGGTACAGCCCCGAGGGGGCGGTACGGCCCACGGCGCTGCCGGCGGAGCCTTTAAAAGCCGCCGGCGGCCGCCCTCGGTGGGTGCTGCGAGCCGAGCCGAGCTGAACGGAGCCGAAGGGAGCCGAGCCCAGCGGAGCAGAGCCATCCGGCCGCCGGGCCCCCCCGTCCCATGCGCCTGCCGAGCATGTCCCAGCCCTTCCTGCTGGCGCCCATCGCCGAGTGCCCCCCGGGCCCCCCCGGCGCCCAGGTCCGCCTGGCGGTGCTGGGCGCCCGCGGCGTCGGCAAAAGCGGTGAGTGCGGGGGAGGCGTGGGGCTGTCCGTCCGTCCGTCCGTCCCTTCCCTTGTCTGTCTGTCTGTCCGTCCCCCCCCCTTCCCTTGCCCGTCCGTCCCGCCTAACGCGGCCGCTCTGTGTTTCAGCGATGATCGTGCGGTTCCTGACGAAGCGGTTCATCGGGGACTACGAGCCCAACACAGGTGAGGCAGCGGTGGGGGGTGGCGGGGGCGGCGGGGACCCCCTCCCTGCGGCTTGTGGCTGACGGGTCTCTGCTCCGCAGGCAACCTCTACTCCAGGCTGGTCCATCTGGAGGGGGACCACGTTGCCGTGCAGATCCAAGACACGCCGGGGTGCATCCAGGTAAGGGAGATGCTTCGGATCGATGGGTTCTTCTCTGGCACTTAAAGGCTGAGCTTCGGGGCCCCAGATTCCCACAGGGCCAGGCTTAGTCTCCCAAGACAGAGTTCGGGCTTCCCTTCGGACCTGTTTAACTGTGCTATCTGTGATACGTAGGCTTCATACTTTCGTGACCCGATGCCAAATTTGTGCTCTCTGTGGTACCGCAGGTGCAGGAAGACTGCGTGCAGGTGCCGGACTCCCTGTCCAGGTGTGTGAAGTGGGCAGAGGGCTTCCTTCTGGTCTACTCCATCACAGACTACAGCAGCTACCAGTCAGTCCGACCTCTCTACCAGCACATACGCAAGGTCCACCCAGATGCCAGGACGCCCGTCATTATCGTGGGGAACAAAGCAGACCTCCTCCACGCCAGGCAAGTACAGGCAAAAGAGGGACTACAGCTGGCAAATGAACTGGGCAGCCTGTTCTTGGAGATATCCACCAGTGATGACTCCCACGGCGTCTGCGATGTTTTCCAGTATCTTTGCAAGGAGGTCAGCAAACTACAGCACGCCGGCAGCACGGACAGGAGGCGGTCGTCCATCATCCCTCGGCCCAAATCTCCCAACATGCAAGATCTAAAGAGACGTTTCAAACAGGCTTTGTCTTCCAAAGTCAAATAAACCCCCGTGATGAGATCCTCTGTGACTCAATAGACTTTATTTTTGTAAACCAGTTAATAAAAATCTTTATTTTTGTACTAATGCCAGCAGTATGGAAGTAAGTATGTCGAAGCTTGCAATTTCCTTGGCATTCTCTCTTGTTTGACTAGTTGGGTTATTTTTATAAAAAAAAAAAAAATGCTGCATAGCAACTAAACAGAGGTAGTTGGAGAAGGGGATTTTTGCCAGGAGGTTTTGATTCCGTTTCTGTTTTGGGCTGGGATTTGCTGTTTTACACTGCTCAAATTGCTCAAATGGCTTTTTTGGGGGCCTCAGTTTCCTGTTTGTAAAATGGGAGTGATGATGATGTAACATTCACCTGCCTTCATAAAATGCTTGGAAAGCCTTTGATGGAAAGCTTTATGTGGAAAGAGAGAGAAAAAAAAAAAGCTGTATTAAACATGAAAATATAAAACTGTCTGTAAGAATTCTGATTATAATAGGATCTCTTTCCTCCCTCAAAACTGCTGTTTTGCTCGCATCCATAACTGCCTGAATGGTGCTAAGCTGTTAGGAGGGAGTTCCAGTTTCTGATGTGCTTTAGAGATCTATCCCACAGAATTAATCTTTTGAGCCCCAAGCGTTTAACAGGAGGGTTGAGTTTCTCCTACAGATTACCGTGGGACAAAGTGCTGAGCAATCCGCAGCAGAGGAGTGTGTGGGATGGCTGTTGCTTTCTCTGGAGATGTGTGATAGGAACGACTGATGCGTAGGTTCCCTTAACAGAAAATAGCTATATTTAAAAGGAATCTCATCTTTATCTTCCCCAGGGCAATTTTGTAGCCATTGGAAACAGGTCAGAATTTTTACTCTTATTTCACATAAGCTCTAAACCATACTAGGATGATTTTTATTAACTGTTTGCTGGATGCCTGAGCATGGAATGTGGGTTTTGCACTTCAAATATGCCTCTGAAGTATGCGCATGGTATTGGTAAAAAATAAAGCTCTGCTCCATGCTGAGTAGAAAGTGTGGAAGTGGAGTAGTCTGTACAGGGGGAAACTTGCTGTCCTCCCTCGGGCCCAACTCCGGTAAGATTTTTATTTTTTTTCTTTTTAAATCACAAAGATTAAGTCCAAAGACTGTTTCTTCTTTCCTTTTGTTAGGAAAGGCAGGTAGCTGCTGTGTGTGTCCCTGTGCTGCAGGGACACTGCTGTGCCTTGCCATTAGCGGGCAGCCTCTGTTGTTTCTGACCCCTGGGACTTGAAGCTTTCTGGGACACTTCCACTCTTGATCTGCAGATGAAAGTCTTCCCCATGGTGGTAATCGAGGGAAGGGTGACTGAGCGACGTAAGGATGATGCTTTGCGAGGAAGCATTAGAGGGCCGTGTTCGCACTGGTAGGGGATGCCAGCAACACTATTCCCTATCCAGGGCCACGTGCGCAACATCAATCCAGGCATGTTACCTGTAGATCTTCTCTCTGAAGGCCCTGTGCTGCCCTACCAAAGGGAATGGGGGAGCCAAAGGGAGGCAGCTCCAGACCTGCAGGAACTCAATGAAACTGGGATGGGAAAGTGGGTCCAAAACTCTTGAGTTAATTCATGGAAGTGCAAAAGCATGGTGACAGCCTGGACAAATCAAAGTACTGATCAAAACACATGTAAAATATTTCTTTGCTGTGAGAGGTGCTCTGCAAGGCCCAGGACTCTGGGCTGGGGGCTGGAGGGGAGCAGGGCGATGGGGTTGATGAGAACAAGCACATCCCTGTCAGACTCCAACTCACCACACGGGCCACACATTCATGGGGAAATTTGAAGGGGAGTTGAAAAATCACGTGGGATATTTATGCGGCATTTCACCGTCCTGAAATCAGCGATAACAAATTGTTTCCAAGAGAAATTACCACTGTGATACACTTTTGGTAGGGTTTTTTTGATGGTAGCTTTTAGTTTTGGAAATTATGAAGCTTGATTTCCTGCTCATGTATCCAGCACAGAGTTTCACCAAGCAAGTTGGTAAAGGTATCCAGCTCACACACGGGCACAAAATATGCTAAAAGGGCAGGTAACGTGTACTGCACCTGTCTGCTTCTCACCATGGTCCTCAGAGGCCAGGTGAAAAAAAGCAATAGGCATCACCCTCTGGTGCCTCCTGCTGCCCCCCTGTGAGCCTTTAAAAGCCACCGGCAGCTGTCCTGGCTGTATGATGGTACAGGGGGAGAGTTTGGGCAGGAGGGTGCCAGGCACATGATGGGCAGGAGGAGCAGGGGGATAAATACAGTGATTTTCTCCATCTCTCTCCTATGGGGAGAACCTAAAGAGGTGCCCCTCATTATGTAGGCACCCATGTTCAGGTGGAGGTGCAAACCTCCCCCCGTGCCTTCCCCATGCTGTTGGGCTGACTTGGATGTGTGTTGGGAGCAGCACGAGGCTTGATGAGATCCCGACAGGGATGTAATGGGGAATCTTGCTGGCTAAAGCATGCCTGCGGCTGGGGGGGGAGGGCTGCTCTGGCCTACCTCCAGTCTAAGGCAGCAGCTGAGCTGGGCCATCCTGGATAATGCTTTTGGGTACAGGTACATAAATTAGGCATTTAAGCTGTTTGTCAGAATTTGCTCCAGCTGGCACAGATTTATCATTGCCCAGAAGATTTTGGCCCGCGTGACCCTGAGCTGACATGCAAAGCACAGGAGGAGCCCGCTGGCTCCCAGCTCATTTTACTCCAGCATTTCTTTCAGTCCTGGGCAAGCAAAAACGGGCACACCGGGGCAGGGAGGAAAAAGCATGTCTCAAGTGCTAGCAGAGGAACTCCAAGCCTTGTTTCTCTTGGGCCGTGGTCACTCACACCCTCCCTACTGAATACTTGCCATCACCAATCTCTAAGCCAGAGGCCAGGGCAGCTTCAGGAGGGTAAGTGGGGCATGGCCTGGCCTTTCTCCTTGATCAGAGGAAAATATGCGTCTGCCTCCTTCCTCCCACCACCTCCGCT
This sequence comes from Anarhynchus alexandrinus, assembly GCA_008711295.1. Taxonomy (NCBI): domain Eukaryota; kingdom Metazoa; phylum Chordata; class Aves; order Charadriiformes; family Charadriidae; genus Anarhynchus; species Anarhynchus alexandrinus. Next base: position 2,360,446 of record VUYV01000034.1, on the reverse strand, counting down.
ATGAAATAGAATCACAACAATTTCCCCTGACAAGATGGATGAGTGGGTTTTCAGAAGCAGGAACGTGTGCAGCATCACGCGCTATTATGGCTGCTACTACATCAGCATCTCCCCCCTGTTGGGCTATTTTGTCTAGTTATCTCCCAGCACTGAAATCATCTGGTAATGCTTTAAGACTTCATGAATTTTAAAATAGCTCCTGCCATCAACCTGTTCTGTGTGCTTCAGTTCAGGAGCCACAAATCCCTAGACAGATTTAGGGATGTTTTCTTCAGAAGGCTTTATGGATGTCCCCTTGCTTTCTGCCCTGCAGAGCAGGGACCAGGCTGCTTCCTCGTTGCCTCTTGGCAGGGATCTGGCTATCAGCACATGCAATGGTCAGTGGCGCAGGTCCATGCTGTATTCCTGTGGTTTGTTCATATGAAGGACTGTGGACAAGATGGACTGTGGACAAAAAGGACCGTGTTCACGCCATGAGCAAGAACTGGGTTCCAGCTTCAGACAGGGAGCAAAAACGGTTGAGGCTTGGATGGATGGATGACTAGAAACAAACCTGAATCTCATGCTTGGACCCCCTATAAAACAATTTTAATTCTGGGGTACTTCAGTAGCTTTTGGTGGAGTTGGTCTTTATTCCGGAAGATCTGAATAGGTTCAGAATAAAGTCCTTTAGGGAAAGTTGAACTTCTGCAGCAGTTGTTGCACTTGGCATGTGACCATTGGTCATTCACACTAGTACGACAGCAGGATGTCTTCCGTTGCTCCTAGACCCAGGATCCAACGCCAGTTGTCCTTCTAGGAGCAACATCTCCGAGGCTGAAGCTGTCTTTGCACCACTGCACTGAGGGACATGCAATCCTTCAAAGACCTGTCTTGCCGAGATACCTTCAGAGTGACATCCCTGAAAAGCTTATTATCAGTTAGAGCATGGCTCACAAAACAGCAGCTCAGCTTGGGGTTTGGGTAATTAGTGACAATTCAGACTTCCAGAGCACCCCATAGATTCTCAGACCTGCTCTTCTACCGCTCTTCTCTTTTTATTGAGAATGGTTCTGAGGTAACTGGTTTATGAGGTTTTCTTACTACATTCATTGCTTGATGCTCTTGACTGAAAGAAGCATTAATACATATTGTGACTTGTTATGCCAGTGTATGTTGTGGAGCACAACCAGTTACATACTATCTTCCCACACTGCCAAAAGAAAAATTAGGATATAGAAATGAAGAATCCATTTCACTGGCCTATGATACTTGATTTACAACTGAAAAGCTATGCAGTAAAGTTTGCACAATGATTATAGAGCTCTATAGATGTTACAGCTGCAGTTTTTAAAAATGCACTTGGTTGTTTGCTGTCCATGTTTTCCTTCCTTGACTGAAAAGAACCATCCATAGGCGAAATCCTCACCCAGAGGCCCTCATGGTGTGAGCTGCTGCATATAGGTGGCTGCTTTAGCCCTATGCCTCGTCCTCTGGGCTTTGCTGGATAAGTGTTTGGCCAAAGGCGTCTGCCTGTGTTCCCTGGGCTTGCAGGGCCACAGTTCAGGGAACTGTATTTTGCTCTTGATCTGTGCACAATATTGCCATTAGAATGTATCTGTCCAGGAAATTGCGCAAGGTTATTTAATAGTCAACCTGCATTACTGGGAAAGAGTAATTAATTCTTAAAGCTGGAATATCTCTCTTCTAAGGTATTTGGCTCTTTTCCCCATTACTAAAAACATCCTCTTCTCAGGTTTCAAATGGTCCTTGTAAACATTTCATAGTAATTTCCCCTCTTGGGATGTTAAGCCAATATCAGCAAATATTGTTTCTGGGCGCAGCTCTGAGAAGAGGGGATGAAACTCTCCCCTGGCTGGGGCAGCGAGGTAAATTACAAACTCCGGTCCTGCAGCTGATACTGCCTTCCCCTCCTGCAAACAAATCCCCACGCAGGCAAATCCATGCGCCTGTTGTCTGGGGCTCACAACCCTGAACCCTTCCAGGAGCCTTTAAGGACACAATTTGATCTGAACCACGCTCAGCAAGCAGACTCACCACTGGTACTGTTTCTTTTGATATTAAGAAGTCCAAAGGTCTCTTTAACCCTAAAAGATAGAACTGGCAGAAGCCTGAGGAGTGCAGAGATCATGGAGAAACCACAGCAACAGCGGCATGGTATTGGCAGCCCCCTAGGACCTGAAGCAGGTAAGGTGTTGCCTACCTGTTAACACAACAGCAGGCAATAAATATGGATGCGATTAGGCTGATCTGGGTGAAAACACATGGGTTGCACTCAGCTGCTGGGAAGGAAAAGACCTGCCTGTCACCCTGTGATGCCCAGTGCCAGTGATGGGGGCAACTGCCCCCCCCAGCCCCCAGGAGTTAGCCCTGGGTCCTGCCCAGCAGCTGGGGGAGGACTTCCCTCACCTGAACTGAGATATCTCAGCAGCTTCTGAGCAAAGCATCCTCTACAGCCCACGAAGAGGAGGAGAGACACCTAAACATTTTGCTCCTCCACAGGGAGGAACCACCCTGGGTGAAGTCCCCATCTTGGTCAGCCCCCTCCCAAGTCTGTGCACCCCAGCATTGACGAGACAAGTCCATGATCCATATTTACAGTATTTCATCATTCTTCACCATCATTGAGCAGCCACATTTCCTCCACCCACCTCTGAACTGAGTTGGGAAATAGCTGGCTCAGGCTTTAGATGAGAAGTAACCACTCCATCAGCACATGCAGGAGGGACATTTAAGGATTTTATACCACAACTATGATTTTTTTTTTTTTTTACCCTTTCTGTCACCCCTTCATGTCTCAGATGGCGTACAGGGGCTAAAACAGAGAGCTTTGTTTGGGTTTATTGCATTCTTCAAGGTGCCCAGTATCCCATTCAAGTGGCAATGTCCCTGCAGATTAAGAGTGCTTTAAACACAGCATTGGTCAAGAGGGAATTTTTCCATCTGTCCAAGTGCTGTTCACATATGGCCTATTAAAAGACCTCCTAATGGACCATTTCATGGCTGTTTCACGACAAGGCTTTGGCTGTTATTTAGAATGTGCAGATGAGCTACAGCACCTACTCTGTGTTAGGGGTTGTCCATCCCTCAGCCACCCGACATGGGAAAAGATGCCGTATCATTTTAAGGAGGACCTCAAGAAAGCACTGGTGCTTCTGGAGGGAGCACAAGCAGGTGCAGTTCTGCAGGTGGGTTTGACTCCATTTTCCTTTAAACAGGTACCAGCAAGTGCAGAAGGGATTTGCTATTAAAAAGGTATATATAAAACGTCATATCTGGAGGTTTATGTAATATGCTGGCAAATAGCAAATGGATGCAGATGGAGCATGACTTCTGGAGTCCTTTTGGAATGTAAATAGGAAAATACAAACGTAACAGGTAGTCTGAGTCTCACGTGCCTATCTCATGCCAATGATCTTGGTGTAGAAGAGCCTGTATAGAAATAAGGGCTATTGATAGGAGGCAGAGGTCCGTGCTAATTCAGGCTCATACCTTGAAGATAAAATATGCATCTGATTGTTGGGGTGACTGCTAATTTTAGCTCTGGTTTTGAATAATGGAATAGCGTTATTAGTCTGATGTAAAACTGTCCGTATTTCTTATGCAAAACTGCCACCTCAGTAGTGAAACAGCCTACTTTGATTTTGCCTAGATACTAAAGAACAGCGGACAATAAATATGCATGCAATTAGGCTAATTTGAGTGAACAAAGATGTATTGCCTAATATAGCTAAAATTCCAAGAACTCATGCACCAGATGCAGTGAATTGTTTTCTTTGGCTTTTGATTGATTCAGGGATTTCTGAGCAAGCTTGCTTAGAAGACGTTAGAGTCCATTTGCATTTGTTAATGAGATGTTCAGATACAAAGCTGGTGAAATATAAGCAAGATCTGAAGAAGAGCTGAATTATTTTAATCTGGGCAATGAGCTGTCTTGCTGCCTGCATCGTCCTCTTGCACAGTGAGGGGAAAACACTGGAGGAAAGTGGCACTTCCACAGGTCCACCTCCACATGGACACAGCAGAGAAGGAGAGGTAAGGAGAGGTCCTTTCTGCCCCCCACCACGCTGCACAGACACGTGCCTCTGAGCTGTACAAGGGAAATTATTAAAGCTAATAAAGGTAATTATTAAAGCTTCTTACTTACATGGAGGTAACACAGTGGGCTCCACCTTTCACTGCTTGTTCCCTCCCTGGTCTTCAATGTCCTGCTAGTAGGGAGCTGACTTAAAACCACAGGGGAGGCTTCCCCTGGCAATCAACCTTAAGTTTCTGTGGTTGTGCCCATGCTGCCAGATGAAGGCTGATGGCTGAATCCCAGCCCCAAGGCCCTGTGGACTGATCCATATTCACTCTACTTAAATCTAATTGTCCCTAGATTAGCCAGGTATACACGAATTAGCATTCAATCCTGGGTCTCTTCTGGGCCCTCTGGGATACTCAGGTCCCTAATGACAATTTTTCTCTTTTTTTTTTTTTTACTTTGCAGTTCAAAATATCCACAGTGATATCACAGCTGTGATTGACCCCATAGGAGTGGTATTTTTATAATGCAAAACAGACTTTGTGTTGTGTTGCATGAGGCTTGTGGAGACATTTTAGGGTGCAATGCCCAGTGGGGTCCTGTTAAAGTTTCTGTGGGAGGAAACTAGCACTACCCTGTCCATGCTGTCTTTTGGGGACAACTTGTGGGAATGTTCCCAGAGCTGTTCCCAGAGCAATGCCTGGGCACTGGCTTGGAGGGAGCTTGTTGGGGCCATCCAAGGCACAGCTAGGCAGTGACCTCTCAACTGGAGTGGGTGGTCAGAGGTCCACCACAAAGGTCCACTCCATGACCCTCCTCCAGGCCCCTGAAGAGACAAGCCTTTCCACTCCAGTGAAGACCAGGATTTTCCTGTATAGCTTGCCACTAATGTGGACAGTTTGGCTCCATTGTCTTTGTCATTTCCCTTGATGTAAGGGCAGGCTGGTTTTAGACCTCTCCAAAGCCACCTCCTTGCTGGACTATCCAAGCCCACGTCCCTCAGCATTTCTTTGCAGATCATAGAATCATAGAATAGTTTGGGTTGGGAGGGGCTTTTAAAGGTTATCTAGTCCAACCACCCTGCAATGAGCAGGGACATCTTCAACTAGAGCAGGTTGCTCAGAGCCCCATCCAACCTGACCTTGAATGTTTCCAGGGATGGGGTATCTACCACCTTTATGGGCAACCTGTGCCAGTGTTTCACCACCCTCATTGTAAAAAAATTCTTCCTTATATCTAGTCTGAATCTATCCTTTTTTGGTTAAAACCATTACCCCTTTTCCAATCATAACACATCCTACTAAAAAGTCTGTCCCCATCTTTCATATAAGCCCCCTTTAAGTACTGAAAGGACATGATCATGTCCTCTAGGCCACTGACCATCTTGACAGCACTCCAGTGGACCTTCTCCAGTTTCTCAACAATCTCTTGAAGGATCCCAACATGGGAAAACATTCCTGGGGCAGCCTCACCAAAACTGGGTGGAAAGGGAATAGTAGCTACCCACCACCTGCCAGTCACATTTTTCCTAACGCATATCCGGTATATGGTTTGCCTGATTTGCAGTAAAAGCTCGCTGAAGTCTCATTGTAAAGCTCAGGTCCTTTCCAGCATGGCTGTTATGTAGGCAGTAGAATGCCATCCTACACCAAAGCACAGGGTTTGCACTGCTCTTGTACTCTGTGGTGTTCCTATTGACACTGGCCCCAAGTTTCTCAAGGTCCCTCTGGACTGAAGCTTTACCAGCTCTGCCAAATGGAGACGGATGCCATTGTTTCTAATGTGTTACCATCTGTAAATGTGCTAAAAGTGCCTTCTGTGTCATCAGCCTGGTGACTGATGAAAATATTGAACAGTATCAGTTCCTGTGTCATTCCCTGGGGTCCTATGTTCATCGCTGGCTGCCAGATGGCCCATCACAACATTGATTACTATTCTTTGACCTAATGGTCCAGCTAATTTTCGGTCCATCTAACAATTTGTTCATCCAACTCATATTTGCTCAGGTTTTGCATGAAAAGGCCACAGGAGACTTTCCAGTTGTTCCTGATCACTCTTTCTGATGATGGACAGCAGCCATGAAGTCACATCAGCACCCTCAGGTGAATCCCATCTGCTTACCTGGATCTGAACACTTACAGCTTCTCTCAGTAGCCCCTCATTTATTGCACCTGCCATTGGTTGTCCCTCTCTTTCCAAATCATGCGGGACATGTAAGGTGTAAGAACAGGCTCTGCCAATGAAAATCTATGCAAAAAAGGCAATGAATATTTTTGTCTTTTGCTTATCATCTGTTAGTGTCAGTGGGTTATCTCCCCCATTCATTAGTGCACACACAATTTATCCAAATTTCCTTTTGCTGCTAGCATACATGTAACATCCTTGCACATTTTGTTTTGGTTTTTTTTTTTTGTCCCTAGCCAGTCTGAGCTCTGGCTGGGCTTTCTCCTTTCTGATTTCATCCCAGAGTGAATGAACAGTGCTTGCATCCTTCTTTTTGTTGCTTGCCCATGTTTCCAGTTGTTGTTATCTCTTATTTTGCATGTCAGTTAATTGAGAAGATACTTGCTTAGACAAACTCCTGGTCTTTCTGCACAAGGGGATGGTTTGCTCCTGAGCTGTTGTTTTCATAACCACTGGGCCACAGTTACTCTTTGATCTCCCATGCCTTCAGCTGGGCTTACGGTAGCAGGTCACAAGCATTCCTCCTTGGGATCCCACCTCCAGACTGCAATCCCCCATCCATTTGCACTTTGAGCCCATGGCACCAGCTCAGATCTCATCTCATTTCTGAGAACCACAGGCTCAGTGCTGAGGAGCCCTCCTGTCCTCAGGTATTTCCACAGCTCAGGTCCCTCTCAGCGGGGCTTATCTTCTCTCCTCCACATCAGCTGTAGAGAAGACAAGAAGTAATGGATCTAAGCTGCAGCATGGGGATTTAGGCCAGAAATCTGGACAGTTATCTCTGGAAAAGGAGCACAGCAATCCCATAAAATCTCACCCTTCAGAATTTTTAGGAACAGGCTAGAGATGTGTATAAAAAGAAGAAAGAAGACGGCAGTAGGGTTAGGTGTTCCTGCTCTGGGGCTGACAAAGTTGGACAAGTTCCTGAGCCCTGCTCAGTCCTGGCTTTCTGTCATCTCTTCAACGTACCATCTGCTTTGTCCACCTGTGCACCTCTGCCCATTTCAGCAACATTCTCCACATGACCAGATCTTCAAGGGCCCTCCCCAACCCTCCCATTTTCCAGGATAAATGAATGCATTTCATTCCTTCACTGTCAGGAGCTCTGTCTCTTCATGGCTTGAAACATGATGGAGCCATGCAAGTGGGTGCGTGTAAGAGCACAAGCTCCTTGGAGAAATAGCCCATTATCCTCTCCTGGGAAGGCTGACCACCGATCCATCAGCCGTCCTTCCCCGAGCACCCAGAGAAGCACAGGGGGGTGCACTGCTGGGCGTGAAAGGGATCTGGAAAAATAAAACAGAACAAGTTTTTCCCCAGCATGGCTGCCCCCCGGCACCGGTGTTGAGATTACTGCTGTGGGGGATGGATCTGGCATAAAAAGCCAAACGAACACCAGACTTCCACATTTCCTAATGAAATCAACCTATTCCTTGGTGAGTTTGTGCAATCTGCAGTTTTACAGCTCCTCAAAAGTCGTTTATAAAAATATTAACCCACGGGTGTTCACCGCTTTGTTTTAGTTTCCAGTAAACATTCAGGATTTGCTGCAAAAACGTAGGCAATGTGGGATCAAGTTTTGGGGTAGTATTTTGCACACTGCAAAGGGTGAAGGAAAGGAAGGTGATGTCTCTTTTGTGGGGTGAGTATTGTACATATAACAGCGCGCACTCAAGCAGGGAAATTATGGACCCTACAACACAACTGCTGTAAGAGTTTACAGCATTTAATCAGCATTTTAAATGGGGAAACCTCAGGAGGCCTCCTGCAGTTGGTCAACAACAATTTTTGTCCTAAGGACACTTTAGAGCAGCAGACTCCCTCACGAAAGATTTCCCAAAGGGAATGGAAACTCAGAAGGCTTATATTTCTTATATTTCTGTTCTGCTCCTGACCATAAACTCTGCATAATCTACAAGCAGGTGGACTGAGAGAATTTATTACTGACAAATACTGACAGTGTTTCTTGTGCCTGAATAATAAAGACAGATTTGTGTAGCCATTGCTGCTGCTCTGGAGAAAATGCAGCTTTCCTCAACAGAAACCTTCCACAAAGGAAAGACAGACTTCTTTTCTTATTCATTTCTCTAAATTATTTCTAATGTTATGTATTTTTGCATTCAGAGTACAAGTCCTGTCGTGTGACTTGGACTAGATGATCATTGTAGGTCCCTTCCAACTGAAATTTATTCTATTCTATTCTATTCTATTCTATTCTATTCTATTCTATTCTATTCTATTCTATTCTATTCCAAAACCAGACTTCTACTTAAAAACCCTCAGCTCCTGGAGATGAATCTCTGCTGTTATTCAAGACGAATTTCTAGCCTTCACATATGAAAAGAAAAGTAATGGGCTGTGATCTAATGTGACCCAGAGGCTCAGAAAATGAGAAGGCATCCTGAGCTCCAAAGCTTATTTTTTTAAATTGTATGATTTTAAGTCAATCTACTGATGTGGAGACAGAAGAAGGAAGGAGGGAGGATGACTTGCTGTGATTTTTTTCTTTTCTCCAGCTTTTCTGTACTTCAAGGAAAAGGCCATGAAACCCATGGGGCTGAGCTGGGGGAAGCAGTGTCAGCAGAAGTCATCACCTCATAGAAACATGGGAGCTGTGGCTCTTGAGAGAACCCTCCTGGGAGCTCCTGACAGGTCCCGGCTGTGCTTTGGGAAAGGAACCGCTGGTTACCATGCATCACCCCGCTTGCTTTCCTGTTGCCCTTTTCTTCCTCCAGTATTGTTGAGCCCCTTGATTCATCCCTTATGCTCTGAGAAAATGTTGCTCACTGGGGACTCAGACAGCTTTGTTTAATCTTTGCGGGGCTGTGCTCGGAGGGTTGAACAAGTTGTTACTAGCAACAGCTCTAATTTGAACCAGGCCCTTGTTACTACCAATTAACAGCGGGCAGAGGGTAACGCTTAGCTGGGAGAGCCAAAGCAGGCGGCCGAGGAAGGAAACCTGCAGGAACCAGAAACCTTGTGGGCATGGGCCTGAGCTGGGAGTTGCTGCCTGGGGGAGGTTGCATGGAGAAGGACAGGAGCTACTGGCACTATCTTAGCACTGACTCAGAGAAATAAGCCTCTAAAGAGGGTGGGTTGTGGGCATTAGTCCTGTTTCCTAAAACAAGCTCAATAAGCACCATAGGGATCAATGACTTGGGAACAGCCATGGGAAGCTTTTACCCCAGGACTACTAGGGTCCATCCCCACCAGAAGTTTATAACACTCAGAAAAGTCTTTCTGAGTCTTATTTGCCTCCATGCACAGGCTAACACCGAGCCCAGGAATCACAAGGCACCTGAGCAGGATGTATCCCTGCAGCAGGGAGTACCCTTGGCTGTGTGGTGGCCCAATGTGGGGGATTTTGCTAGTTGTCCCCAACCTCACAGAGACCAACATCTGGTAGCTTAGGCCAAGTACAAAAAAGGGAGCACAGGAAAAAGTTACAAGGTCTTTTGAAAAGTAAAGGTTGTTTTTTTCCTGTTTTCCAGCATATAATAAATAAATACTCTCAGCCTGGAGAAGAGAAGGCTCCAGGGAGACCTTACTGCGGCCTACCTAAAGGGGGCCTACAGGGGAGCTGGGGAAGGACTTTTTAAAAGAGCATGTAGTGTTAAGGACAAGGGGGAATGGCTTCAAACTGGAAGAAGGTAGATTTAGATTAGCTATTAGGAAGAAATTTTTAACTTTGAGGGTAGTATGGCACTGGAACAGGTTGCCCAGAGAAGTTGTGGAAGTTCCATCCCTGGAGGTGTATAAGGCCAGGCTGGATGGGGCTTTGAGCAACCTGGTCTAGTGGGAGGTGTCCCTGCCCATGGCAGGGGGGTTGGAACTTGATGATCTTAAATGTCCCTTCCACCCTAAACAGTTCTATGATTTTATGATTCTCATCTTGCTAGCATTATCTCCGTAATGCCTAGCTACGCTGGTTTTGTGTGTGTAGTATCATTGTGTTAAATGTCTGCTGAGCTCTACGTGTGCACAACATCTTCTGCTGAGCTTCTCATCAAGGAGAGGCAGTGGCTCCAGGCCTGCTGAGAACAACCTCTTGGTCCTCTGCAGCCCAGCTGCACTCCCTGCCTGTCCCTGTCACCATCCCTGTCCCTGCTCCCCTCACTGGGGTGCTGACTCCCCTCCCTGCCCTCTCTTTGTGCCAGGAGGGTGGTCAGCACCCTTCCAGCCCAGGCAGGGCTGGGCACCCTGTCCTCCTGTCATTCCCCAGGGTGACCTATTGGGGTGGGGGCGTTTGTTGCGTAGGTTAGTGTGGGTTTTTTTCCTGGAGAAGGACATGAACAGAGGAGCTGATGGGTCAGCAGGTAATTGGGTTTGCCTCTGCCACAGTGGCCTAAATGGGTGATGGATGATCCAGCCAGGCAGGAAGGAGGTGCTGTCATTCCCTGCTAACACATCTGCTGGGATTTTTTCTTCAGAAGCCCCAGCTGTGTTAGGCAATCTCAGACACTGCGTTTCCAGCTCCTGCATGCTTGACCACTCCTCCAGAGCCACCTCTGATATGTAGCTGCTGCCTGGTTTTGGCAGGGCTGGGCTTAATGCCTGCAGAGCCCAGACTTGCCCCTTTCTGTCAGTAGGACACAGTGGCCCAGGCACCTGGGCTGCTTCAGTCTGCCCTCCAGAAATTCCTGCTGATCAGGGGAGGAGAGACTGTGAGTCACTTGCTGGTTTTACTTCCCACAGATCACTTTGAAGACATCAGTCAAGTTGCAGCTGGCTTGTGGCTTTTAAGAAAAGTGCCAGGAGATTTCAGCAGTGTGGCTGTTGATGCTCAGCTGAGCGAGAGAAGCTGGGAGAGAGAGTGAGATAAACCGGGAAATGCTGCCCTGGGCTAGTTCACCATTGCTTCCCTGCAGAGACAAACACCACACAGCCTCCAACCTCATTTCCTCGCTCATCTGCCCACTGCAAATGCTCTGCAAGGACATCACGTTTCATGACTGGCACTGGGAGAAACTTTCTCAGTTCTCGAGCTTCCCCTCTGCCGTCCTCTGCTGACTCAGCTGCTGCCAAGAGCAGGCGTTGGTCATGGCACCGGCCACCACAGCCGTAGTGGGGGTGCGTGTGTCAGTTCCCAGTGCTCTCCACCCCCTGCGTTGTGTCCTTACACAAGTGTTGGGGAAGATGCTTGACACAAACATTTTCCACTTAAAGCAATGAAACAGCCTTGATGACATCATTTGCCAAGCAGCTGCAGATAAACAGAGAGGTGTTGTTTTGTTTTGTTTTGTTTTCCAAAACGGGGCTACATGTTGTTTTTCTCCTACCAGACCCAGACGTACCCCATGCCAACACCGAGCTCAGTGCTGGGGGAGCTGAGGGTGCCTGGGGCATGGAGGGTGTGATCAGGGCTGTAAAGGCTACGCCGTTCATCTTGCCTGGTCGGTGATATGTCGGTAATAACACAGCTGGTATGCCGATACACCCACACGCTGCAGGAGGATTTGGCTTCTTTCCTTCGTCCTCGTAAGAAGCTCAAGCAACTGGTTGAACTGGACTGTCAAACCTGCTTCAGTCTGCTTCTGTTTGCAAAGCAAAACCTCCCAAACCTCCACACAACCCATGGGAAGGAAAATTAAGTGGGAGGGATGGGTCAAGGGGCCCCAGGAAGGTACTTTTCACAGCTTTTACCTTCTACCTGTTGAAATTCTGATGCTCCTAAGCGGATGTTTTGCCTTTCCAACATCCAGACAACTCTGGTATTTGAGCTGTTAAAATCAGAGCCAACTACTTTACAAAATGGTAGTGAATTTTGTTTGGTCACCCTGGATTGCTCAGCTTCCTCGCCTGCTTCGCTGAGCATCCAGCCTGTGAATCGTGGTGCCAAACTTTCTGGGTGCAACGCCTTTAACCCTGGAGGCCCCCGATATGCTTTGCAGAGAGATGTTCTGATGGTATTGCATCATTCCTGAGAATTGTTCTATGTAATAAGAGCAGAATTATATCTTAGAGCATGAAATCTTACCACTTCTCAAGGCTGCTTGAGAGGTAAGGCATTATTTTACTGACTGTGGTATCTGACCTTTAGAAAAGCAAAGAAGGTTGTACTGGAGGCAAGAGCCACCGTGAAGACCTAAGTGCCGAAATGAAGGTTTTATTACAAATATATTCCTACACCTTCTGTAAAGATTTATTTTTGTATAGACACAGATAAATTTCAGTTTGCACTTAATGTGCTTTCTTATTTTTTATTATTTTCAGATTACTCCCACATACAGTCTGATAGCTATGCTGTGTCTTCTTGCAGTCACTGGTTGACTGCATCATGAGCGTCTCTGTTGTGTTCACAGCCATGCGTAGAAGGGAACTGAAAAGACAGGGTTTGACACAAAGAGAATGTCAGAGGATGGGTACATAGGCCAGCTCTATTTCTTTTTCTTTCTTTTTTTTTTTTTGTGAAAATTGCCTTTATTTTTCAGGAACAGCAAAGTGGTAGTAGTTCTTTTATAAGAATACAAGTAAATACAATTTCACTGATTATGGTTAAGAATGAGACCCAAGAAAAACAACCTTTAAGTATAAACCTGTTTTCATGCTACTGCTCATTTCACAAAAGCATGCTGAGTTGGGCGCTCTTTATGGCAACCTGAGGGCGAGAGGGATTACATATTCCACACCAAGATGACAGAAAATGCTTTAAATGTTTAGCTTGTTTTTCTTCGAGAACAACTAAATCTTCATTGATTTTTCTGGAGATCAAAGCTGAACATACATAACTGGAAAGAATAGCCCCAGGAAGAGCAGAAAAAAAAAGGCATGATACTTTACATTGATTTAGCCATTATGTTCTACTGGACAAATGGAATATAGCAAGAAGAGCCATTACACATAGTTGTTCCCAAAGGTGGCCTTGATATTTACAAGTACTTACACACAATTACAGCTTTGAGTACAGTAGCAAGTGGTAGAGCTCTGCCCTTCCCTCTTTATCTTTTAAGTCATAAAATTACACATAGTACTTCTTAGTCATCCAAAGGATGCCACAGAGGTGGGAAAAGCATCACTATGTTCCTTTTTATAGGGGAGGTACTAAAAGGATGGAGAGAAAAAACCCTAAGCAGATACACAGAAGAAAGAGGAAGGCTTTTCCACACAGAAGAGATGTTCCTCCATGTCTCTCTGACTGCCGGCAGCTGAACTTTCTAAAACCCTCTAACTCCCAGTTCCTGGAGAACAAACTCAAGGTACTGCCTGCGGTACCAAAGAAGAAGTCAACGTTCAAATTGGGGTTTGCCATTTCCAGGCTTCACATTTTGGGCAGTGGAGCATGACCAAACAGCCAGCTGCTAAAAAATCTCTCCTGAACAGAAGGAGATAGTATATGATGATTATTTAAGGTGCATTCAGTGATTTTAGAGGAACAGTTGCTATCAACAGATTCTCATCTCACTTTTTGATCCCAGTGGAGAAGGGACAAACTCAAGTTGCCTTTGACTTGATAANCAGATTCTCATCTCACTTTTTGATCCCAGTTGCCTTTGACTTGATAAAAATATAAATATATTTAGGAGTCAGGGATGGGAGACACTGCACACATCTCCTTAAAGAGCAGTACATTTGCTTTCATCCCAGAAAACCTGGTAAGTCCTATTTAGGACTGAATCGCTGCTTCTCAAACTTTTAAGCCCATAACCTCACCTCTATTTGTACTTCTTGATTCATTTGCGGGCTTTCAACCCTATCCTACTTCCAGGATCATGAGCGAACTTCATATCCTACTTCCTGTGATCATGAAACTCTTTTTGGCTCTGGAAGTCTAAGGATATGCTAATGGCCTGAGGATTGACCAGCCATCCATGTACCGAATACCCAAAGTCTGCATGGCTTTGTCCGTACTTCTAAATACAGTGGAGATCAGACTAGTATTTCTGGAAGCTAAATACTGCTGGAGACGGACCCCCAGCCTCACTGCCACGCTACTCTGGGTGTTCACACTGCTCAGGGCTAGTCTTTCTGTAGATTTCTCTTGGAAAGAGCTAGTTGAAGAGATCCAAATCGGAGCCAGGGAGTGAGCTCAGAGTGTGGACAACCGTGCGGGTGATCCAGTGCTTGAGCTCTCTCCCTGGCTCTCCTTTACTCAGTGTAGGCACATCCTTTAAGACTGCTTGTTCTTACACTTTTAGTCCACTTGTTTATGTGTTTTTCACATGTTTTTCACATAAACAAGGGTGGGCCTTGGCCAGCAAAGATACCATTTCTTAGACAAAGGTAGTAAGTTCTTGCTCTAGCTTCCTTGTACGGGGTCATGGACATGGAGAGCCTGTACTAGGTGTGGTCTTGTAGAGTCACTTGTACTTGAGTGAAAGTACCACTGGAGTTCAATTTCTGCCTCGTGTGCAAAGGAAAGGGGTGGACAAGGGAGGTCCCAGATGACTACCTGTCCCATCTCCTGACTGACCCTATTCAACCATGCCCCCCTCTGTAGACTACACCTGAGAAGGAAGGGAGGCATGGATGGATGGATACATAGATAGATGGACAGACAGACACACACATAGATAGACAGACAATCTGTTTGATGTGTTAAATATCTGAACTGGTCTGTTCCCTGTGTTGCTTTCTGTCCTTCCTAACAAATCTTTAGAACAGAGCAGCAGAAATACTGTGAGCTAGAGCTGTCAGAAACATGGCAGAAGATGAGGAAGGCTAAGATAATGTCAACTCATGGACATGTTGATCACAATTGCCTTTGAGGTTGAAAGGGATATCACCAAATGCATGGTATGACTACAGTAATGCCTGGATCCAGTCTCCAGGACTTTCTGTCTTGTCAGCAAGTCCCACCAAATTCCATTTGACTCAATAAAATCAATAATTGCTGTCCATGGCAGTATCTCATGCATCCACTGTTTTGCTACCAGTGCTTCTGCAGGTATTTCCCTGTAATACACCTGCGTTGCACACCTGTCCCCCTCTCTTTTCCAGACACCTTCTTTCCACAAGCAACACATGAGAACTGTACCTTTGCTAAAACAGTACCTGCTTTGTTCTGGGGACATCTACGGGATGAGCGTCAGGACACTGGGTATCACCTCACCATTGCTCAAGGACTGTATTTAAGTTCAGGCCCTTGCCCATGGTCCCTACCTGGGCTCCGTTGCAGGCATGCCTTTGCCTGGCCATGTCCCCTTCAGAGCCTTTGCTCCTCCCTGACAGCGAGTGCACATTCTCAGGACACGAAAACAAGAAGAGGCCAGGATCTTTTGACCTGTTTTGACATGTTTGCCCATGTGAAGTATTTGCAGATCTGTGGAACAAAGAGTCATCCTACGCTTTGTCTCCATAATGGTCCCCTTCAATTAACCACACTGGATCCTGTGATAGCTTAGCTTATGTAACTGCCTGAAGGTATAGCTGTAGGGTTGCATGCTACCTGCGGCTCCTCTGCCGCAGTAGTGGAATTCTGTTTTTGTTGGACCACTGTGCGATAAAGGCTTCATTCACTCTGTAGTGCTGTTGTTCCCTTCCAAGTGGCTCTTATGTTTCCTCTCCCTTATTGCAGAGCTGCAAGATCTTTATTATGGGGAGCTAAAATAGAACTAACTCATTGTTTGCTAACAACTCCAGCGTTTGTGAGGCAGCTGCACGCTTACTCTCCATAAAATAAAGAATTCTCATCATTGTGGGCCTGGCTTGGCCCTCTCTGGAGCCAGTAGGACCTTGTTTTGATACGAATTAAGCCTCAGATGCTGAGGCTGATACCAGAAAAAGAACAAGCCCAGGCTTCAAAAGTATTGTATAGGACAGACAGAAGCACAGTTGCTTCAGGGCTGGGTATTGGGCATTCTGTTCAGTGGGGTTGATCTTGACGTCCACAGCCATGGGCTGCCCTCCCAGAGATGATGCTGTTAATTAACATTTTGCCTGCTGGAAGCCAGTCTCTGCTGTAGAAGAGCCACAATGTGGTTCATGAGCAAGCAATTGTACCTGATGTTTTATGAAACTGCAGTAAGTCTATCGTCACAACTCTGCTGAAAGGGGTATTGGGCAGGCAATGACAAACCCAGAGGAATTGCCCAGTCTAATTCTGCAACCCGAAGTGGATGGCATAACTTCAACTGCAACTGATGGTTTTGGGGTTGGTTCCCTTTGCTGACAGTGTCACCAGTTGTAACGTCTCTGTGTCAAGCTATCAATCCCTGTTGGTTTGTATGGTCGGCCACCGCTTTGGGCAGTGAAGTCTTGAGTTTCCAGGCTGGCTTCTCAGGCTCCTAGATGTCTATAAATTCCAGATGAATGGCCTCTGTGGCCATCTAGATTTCCATGAAGTTTTTAGTTATTTCATCAGACTTAAATCTACTTTACTGATTACAAAGCAAACCTGTTCATTGTTTTAGCTGATTTGGTTTGGTTTGTGAACAGCATGTGATTTTGGAGGGGCCTTTAATTTTTAAGGAATGGTTTGTGTTTGATAACTTCTCTTGGGCTGCATCTTCCAGTCACTGTTACTAGACCTGCACCAGTTCACACACAGCACGCAACGAAAAGACCCGGTGACTCTTGGACAAGGAATCTGGCAAGGTTTTGCTCTCAGCTTCCCTAGTGCATCTCTGCCCACATGGTATTTTTGCTGTAACTAAGTGTAATTCGCAATAAATATCTGCTCAGGTATAAAACAATCACCACCTCATAAAAGGTCTCCAGTCAAATTGCCCATGTTTGTGTGGAAGTGTTTTCTTTTCCGCTGGCAAAGAGTCCTTATAAGGAGTAATAACACTGAAGAGTCTGTTAAAGAAAAATGTTTATCGAAGGTTTACTATTTCACAGGTTTTACTGTAGAATCATTTACGCAAAGCTGTGAGTCACAAGCTGAAGTTCAGTGTCTGAAATTGCTGGCAGAGTGAATGAATTTTGTGCATGACAAGGAGATCAGTAATCTGCATGCATTACAGTCAATTCATAATTGCTTTAAAATCACATGGCAAATGATTATAATTAGGACAGGAGCTGTTAAAATCAAGAACAAAAGAAGGCCAGAATCTGAAGCTATTTACTGCTACGCTTCTCCTCCTTGAAGATTTATGAAAGACGTCCTAACTCCTAACTGAAAAGCACAATAAAAATCATCACTGCCCCTTCCAACTGCTGCAATATCAGTAAGTTTGGCAGAAATGTCTGTGAGGTGCAACATCTACTCATGGTACATGTCACAGGGACCTAGGCATAAAGACCCAAAATAGACAGGTCTGGACAGCGATAACTTCATTGTCCTGCCTGGATGGTCGAGCCTACCCAGCAAATTGAAACGACCTCTGTCTGCACCTGGGGTGTGCAATATCTATTAATACAGACCTTCCTCTGAGGTGTTCCCTCTCTAGTGGCAGGGAGGAGAGTTGTCTGCGTGTAAAGGGAACATCTCCATGGGTGAAAGATGCCTTAGGAAAGTACATGTCATTCTTGAAAGAGGTGACTATCCATCAGCCCACAGACTGGAGGAGAACTGAGACTGCAGCTAAGTGACTAGAAAACACAGAACAGGATGAAATCTTGAAGAGAGAGTTTGGTGACAGAGGCAAAAACCAAGACCCACTTCCCCTCCCACCGCCCTGCGCTGATAGTGCGGACAGTGATCGATTACTAATCAATGGGTTAATGTAGCGGTGATATAAGAATGAGCTCAGACTATATAAGTCTCAACCACCCGGCTGTAAGCTCTCACTTACAGGGCCTGTCTCACTGGTGGTGCAGAGACACAGTCCCTTGCTGCAAGGTGTTCAGTGCCCCAGGACATGGTAGGAGCTGGCAGATCTCTTGGCAAGGTGTGGAGCTGAGGGGGACACTAGGACAACATCAGACATACACCAGATAGTGATGCAGCGCACCAGCAGCTGAAATACTGTCCAGAATTTTGGAGCCAGTAGAGCAAAGACAAGTTTTCAAGGGGGACTTCATTGCAAGCTGTGGCTGCTGCCTCTGGGTGTTTGTGGTTTATCCATGCAGGGTGGGAGGCAGTGCCCACGTGAATGGTGGGCTGTGGAGCAGCGCAGCCCCATCGCTGCCAGCCGGCAAGCTCCCCCAGTCCCATGGGAGTGACAAACTTTCTGAAGATAGCTCTGTGCAGGAGAAGGATGCTGACTCCAAGTGCGTAGGCATAACTGAATCAAAGAAGTGAACTCACCCAGTTTACGGCAGCTGGTACAGATCATTATTTAACTGAATCAGAGCAGAGGAAATGCTTCCTACCCCGTAAATCCAGATGAACCTGATTAATCCCTGGGAGATTTTATTATCAAGAGATTATATTTACTCTTCATTTGAGGATTCGTTTGAGGTTCTTTTCTGGCAAGGTCAGCTGTTGTGCTGAGCCTGCTGTCTCACCTCTCTAGTTATCTCCAACACTGTGTGCCCTTTGTCATGGACACGTGGCACAGAGGTGCTGCTTTGGCGATATCAGCCCAGGGAGTGAGGCCACAGGCTAAACGCTGCCCGAGAAGGGAAGCATTACCCGCCCCACTGCTGGTCCAAGAGATGCCAAGGCTCTGGTACCCCAGCTTTGGTTCTGTTCTTAACTGCAACCTCCATCACAAACATATGCCCAAGAGAGGGCTAATGCTTTCTCTTCACAGATGAGACAGAAGTCACATCAGCAGGTGGTTACTGATATGTCTCATAGTGGGGAGGCTGCTGAAGTCCCTCAGACTAGGAAGTTTTCTCTCTTCTAATGAGTCCTGGATGACACAGCAACCCCTCTTACCTGCTAGCCTGCAGTGCACATGAGAATTGCTTCAAGGCCCCTCTAACAATTGCTAAGAAGAGATTAATCCAAGGAAGGGCCCTTGTCGCTCTTTCTGAGGCTCTGACTAGGAGGACTTTCTCCAGGTGACATATTCTGTATCACACCATCTTTTTGCTCTCAGCAAGCCAAGGAAGGCAATGCTCCTGCCAGGTTTCCCCTTCCTTCTGCCATGCTCTCTGTAGTGAGGGAATGGGAATGGCTAATTCATGCCTACATGAGGCTGACTCCCTTCTTTTCCTAGAATTAAGAACACTCCTCAGATGTTTTGGTGGAGAATTTAATAACCTTCCTGAATAGTACAAGGAGCTCCAGGGCCTGGAGGCATCGTATTTAATACTAACAATTAAGCACGTTGTCATGCCCGGATTTAGCATCCCTGTCAGCCACACAAGAACTAGAGAAAAGAAACTTCAGTAGGATCACTGCATTTTCACTGATAACAAATGCAGACAACACAGAATCCAGACTGATCCTCTTTCAAGAGGCATGTGCAAGTCACTGCAGCTGTTCCCAGGATATGAAGTATTTGGAGTGATGCCCAGAGGTCAAGGTGCCTACGCTCTGACACAGCTCAGCAGCAGCGAGGCTGTGCAATGTGCCCGTCCTGGCAGATGCAGCTGATGTGATGACTATGGAGACAATGCCAATTAGGAAGAAATGTATGTGCTGTCAATCACCAGCGTAAAAACAGATGTTGCGAGCTTTTATTTGTGGCTAGCTGGCAGATCAAGTGACAAATCCTTCATCTGCAGGAATAAGAGAGTTTGGCATACAGCTGGTTCTTTTGACATGGCAAGGAAGAAGGCTGATGTGTCTCAATTAATTGGTTAAGTGCAGGATGAGGGTAAGGAGCAATGGACCTGAGATCAAAACCGCTAAGTACAAAGAGGCAGTTTAGATTCCAGGTGCTTTGAATTTGCACATTTGTAAATAATTAAGACGATCCTTAAGGGGTTGTGATAATGTTTTTTTATTTCCCCAGCTAAATATAAAACAATGTGGCTATCAGTTTAGCCTTTGCACACATATCATACTCTGCACTTCAAGTGCAAAGCTGGAAGGGTCCTATGCAAAGGTTCCAGAAAGTAAATCCCCTGGGTCAACTTGTGAGCCAAGTGGTGGGCACAGCTGTGGGCAGCTGGGCACCAACTCGCCTTTCTGCTATGATCTGGGGGCTCTGAAGGTAGTTTAAAGTCATGTGTCCTAAAGAATCACTGCCTGGCTGGTTGCTCATTGCTGGGATCACATGCTTATCATTTAAGACTTTGCAAGGCTTTTGACACCGTTTCCCATAGCATTCTCCTGGAGAAACTGNGATAATGTTTTTTTATTTCCCCAGCTAAATATAAAACAATGTGGCTATCAGTTTAGCCTTTGCACACATATCATACTCTGCACTTCAAGTGCAAAGCTGGAAGGGTCCTATGCAAAGGTTCCAGAAAGTAAATCCCCTGGGTCAACTCGCGAGCCAAGTGGTGGGCACAGCTGTGGGCACCTGGGCACCAACTCGCCTTTCTGCTATGATCTGGGGGCTCTGAAGGTAGTTTAAAGTCATGTGTCCTAAAGAATCACTGCCTGGCTGGTTGCTCATTGCTGGGATCACATGCTTATCATTTAAGACCAGAAAGGCTTTTTCCATCATGGTCTTATCACAGTCCTTATGTGTGTTTCTCAAGCCTGTCTTGCAAGCCAGACTTG
This sequence comes from Anarhynchus alexandrinus, assembly GCA_008711295.1. Lineage (NCBI taxonomy): Eukaryota > Metazoa > Chordata > Aves > Charadriiformes > Charadriidae > Anarhynchus > Anarhynchus alexandrinus. Next base: position 2,339,792 of record VUYV01000034.1, on the reverse strand, counting down.
ATGCATCACATTACGTTACAGCACTTGTGCTTGTTTCTTCTTTTCTTTTCCCCAGGTCTAGAACAAGATTAGTCTCCAATGGGGTGTGGTAGTTCTGCAAGAGGAAAATAGTAGTTTAGGGCAGCTTTAATCCAAAACTCACAAGCTTATATGGGCTCTGTTCATCTACTGGAGACCAACAATAAGCAAAACAGACACAGGCAATGAGTTTTATCATGCTATCTATAACAGGCAGGTAATTATGAAGTCTAGCCATGTTGCTGTGTTTCCAGGATGCACTTGGAGCCACTGGACTTTTGTTTCCTTCCAGAAAAAAACAGCAATAGGCACTATAAATGAATGGGATGGGATATCTACATCCCACATGACAGCAGCTTAGCAAAGGTTCAAAGGGGCTTCTTACAATCTCAGCTGCATCCTTCAAGTCAGTTCAGTGTTGCTTAAACAAACTGGGGCAGGGTATATCCTTATTCAGAGGGACTTTAAGGTTGTGATGGGTTGAGGAACAGGGAAGGAAGGAAGCAGCAATACATGCTATGGAGCACTCTTCAGAAGCACTCTTCAGCAGCTGAACCTTGAAGACTGAATCTGACTTTATTCCCTGACTTCCTTTCAAGGGGGGAGAAGACAGCTATGAAAATGAAAGCCAAAAAGAAGCCAGACTGGAAGAGGTCTAACACTGTCCATAGGACCACTGGGTGTCAGAGTGCAGCTGGAGTCTTACTGCCAGAGAGGGGGTGAAACATCAAACATCATATTTGACAATCAAATATCAAACAGATATTTGACAAGGATCACATCTCTTGGAAAAGTTATCCTGCAGATGTTCCTAGTGCCTCTTCATACTTGGCATGTAGAAGAAAATTGCCCAAGGATATCAATTATTAACCATCTAATGGGACAAACAGTCAAAAGGAAATTCCTGTCTAAAGCATCTTCAGTTGTGGAGGAAGATGTGGGTCCAGTTGTTTATTCAATAAGCACGTCATTAGAAAAAACACACTGCTGAAATAGCTGGGTTGCTTTATGCAGCATCACATATTATTACTTTGAGTTATACAAACTTAAAGTTAACTCCTCTGCCTCCTGCCAGCAACCTTTCCAGTCTCACATACCAACACAGTTCATGTGCAGGGTAGATTTATTGAATTTCTCTCAGCTAGCGACTACCCAGCCTCATTTGTTTTAGTCTTAGGTTTTCCTTGGGTGGTAAAGGCACAGATTTTTACATTTTTGAAGAATCTTTAAGCAATTTCCAGGAAATAGATGCATATCTGGACGTGCTCTAGCGTTACCTAAATGGCCCTTAAGAAATAGGCAGCAGATGTTTTAAGACAGAAAACCCCAGCATTTCACAAACAGTCTCAAGTTCTGTTTATTTAAAAAATGTACTTAATAACTCCATTGTGAGCATAATCATAAATAAAGTAAACTGGATGCATTTGCTATGACACTTTTAGCTAGAACTTTTCCGGATTTTGTTTTCTTTGGAGTTGAGCAAGAGCTGAAGACCCAAAAGGTGACCTTCATAATTCATTAATCATCACAAAACACTTCCTTGAGGGAAAGAAATATGAAAGGTATGCGCAGTGCTGAAAGAGGGTGGCTTGCTTCACAGGAGATTTGAGAGTCTGGGCTCCCAGCCAGAGGATGATTTTTCTTCTGGAAAAGGTCCATGCAGCCCCCATGTGCATGGTGGGTCCATCCATCCTGGTGTACATGGTTGTTCTCCCTCAACCCTGCCTGCTTCTCTCAGCCTGACACCTCCTGCTTGCTCTGCAAGGGTCAGGGCTCACCTCTTGGCAGCTCAACTGAAATGGAGGGGACATTGGCTTGGCTTGTTACTCCAGCTATGGCTTAGCTCTAACACTGTCACCTCCACCAGTGACTGTCCTTGCCCTGCTCTACATCAGCCAGTTTCCAGCACAGCCCCTCTCCTCCTGGGCCTCCTTTTGGTCTCTGGCTACACCTATGCAAGTGTCCCCCTAGACAGGGACAGGACATGCACTTTGCCACCAGCCTGCAGTTGTCCTGGTGGGATACTTAGCAGCACACTGCCTGGCGTGATTTTGGGCCCTGGCAGCTACCCCTCTACACAGCAAATGCCTGGGCGCAGTTCAGCTCCCAGTAGATGCAATGTACATATAGACCCAATGGATTGTATGGATCTATGCCTTAGCTGTAGGTGAAGGCAGGTTAGCCAAGGAAATGCAAGCCGTGCTGTGCCACTTGCCCTCAAAGGCTGTGGACATGTTGACTTCACGCGTACAGTTGCAGTCAATGGGGTTGTGGTGGGTTGACCCTGGCTGAATGCCAGGTGCCCACCAAGCCGCTCTATCACTCCCCTCCTCAGCAGGAGAGGGTGGGGGAGAAAATAAGTCGGGAAAAAAAACACGTCATGAATCAAGATAAAGGCAGTTTAATAAAGCAAAAGGCTGCATGTGGAAGCAAAGGAAAACAAAAGATTTATTTTCTACTTCCCATCAGCAAGCGATGTCCTCCTTTCTCCTAGCTTTTATTGCTGAGCAGACATCATATGGTATGGAATATCCCTTTGGTCAGTTTGGGTCAGCCATCCTGGCTATGTCCCCTCCCAAGATCTTGCCCACCCCCAGCCTACTGGTAAAAGGGGGAATGTTGGAGGCACAGCCTTGATGCTGTGCAAGCACTGCTCAGCGGTACCCAAAACACTGGTGTGTTATCAACAGCTGTCTAACTACCAATAGAAAAGAGAGCACTATGAGAGCTCCTATGGGGAACATTAAGCCTCAGCCAGGAGAACTCCACCTCAGCCAGACCCAATACAGGGGTCCGTCCTTCTGTGCTGCCCTCACACTTGGTTGCTCTTAAGACAAGCAGGGAGAATCTGTTCTGGCACAGAAGAGACTAAAGGAACAATTAGGCATCTCAGAAGAAAACTTATTTGGCCTCTTGGGCTCAATAACACAAGACTCCTGAGATCTCAGCTCATGACAAAATAAGCCTGACAGAGGGAAGAGCCCAGATCTACCATCACCTTGGATGTAAGGCTGCCCTTGTGCTGTCTACAGATGTTTCAAGGATCCCAGTAAGCTCCCCTCCACCACAGCTGCTAGCAGCAAGCCCAGGTCTCCCCACCATGCAGAGAGCTATGACTGCTCTGGTTTGGTGAGTCCATGTGCCATCTGCAACTGGGACGGGATGGCAGCTCCACCGGCACACACCATTTTTCAGCATAGGACCTCTGGGTGTCCTTCACTCTCCCCCCACGCATCTTCCTGCTTTCTGAGCCAAGCTTGCAGCTACTTCACTATCTGACTAGTGCAGATGAAGCCTGTGGTGAGTGTTGCAGCTGCTTGCGTGGTCTCCTGGAGTTCAAACATACTGATACTGTTTTTCCCTCCCACCACAGATGTCACATCTTCAAGCTTGAATTATTTGAAACAGTTGCCAACATCTGTCTGCCTTACCAGTGGTGTACAACCAGACATGAAAAGCCTCAGCTCTTTGTTGTAAGTCATGTTGCATCAGAGAACATGGCCCAAGCTACAGACCTGTAGAACTAGCATTACACTCCTCAGTCCATACTTGGACATCAAAATAAAGCAGATCAGTCTTTAAAGGCACTCAGAACCGCAGACCTCCCTGATTTTGCCAGTTGTTCACTTAAAACTCATCTGCCAGAGGTCTTGGGAGTCTGGGGAGGTCCCTGCTGACTGGAAGCAGGGCAATGTTATTCCAATCTACAAAAAGGGTGTGAGGGAAGACCCAGGGAACGACAGACCTGTTAGTCTAACCTCAGTTCCTGAAAAATTATGGAGAAGATTATACCGAATACTACTGAAAGGCATTTAAAGAATAATGCAATCATCAGACACAGTCAACACAGGTTCACAAAGGCAAAGTCCTGTACAACTAATTTGATATCCTTCTATGATAAGGTCACCCACCTAGTGGATGAGGGGAAGGCAGTGGATGTTGTTTTTCTGGATTTTAGTAAGGCTTTTGATACTGTCCCTCGCAGCATCCTTCTGGACAAGTTGTCCAACTGTGGGATGAGTGGGTTCACAGTGCACTGGGTGAAGAACTGGCTGAAGGGCAGAGCTTGAAGGGCAGAGCTCAAAGGGCTGGCCCTTCACTGGTGGTCACCGGTGGTGTTCCTCAGGGTTTGATTCCAGGGCCAGTTCTGCTCAATGTATTTATCAACAGTCTGGATACAGGAGTTGAATGCACCATTAGCAAGTCTGCTGATGATACTAAACTGGGAGGTGCTGTTAACTGTCTTGAGGGACAAGAAGCCTTGCAGAGGGGTTTAGATGGATTGGAGCATTGGGCTATGACTGAGTCTGCGAAATTTAACAAGTTGAAATGCTGGATCCTGCACCTAGGATGGAGAGACACTGGGCACAAGTATAAACTGGGAGAGGAATGGCTGGAGAGCAGACCTGCAGAACAGGATCTGGGGGTGCCAGTCAGCAGCAGCTCCACAGGAGTCAGCAGTGTGCCCTGGCAGTCAAAAGGGCAAAACACACTCTGGGGTGCATCAAACACAGGAAAACCAGCCGGTCAAAAGAGGCAATTATCCCACTGTATTCAGCATTGGTGTGGCCTCGCTTTGAGTACTGTGTACAGTCCTGGGCCCCACAATTTAAGAAGGATTTGAAGGTCCTTGAATGTATCCAGAGGAGCGCAACAAAGCTGGTGAAAGTTCTGAAAGGCATGTCATATGAGGAGTGGCTAAGGACTTTGGGCTTGTCTAGTTTGGAGAAAAGGAGGCTGAAGGGTGACCTCATTGCTCTCCACAGCTTCCTAAGGAGGGGAAGTGGAGAGGGAGGTGCTGAGCTCTTCTTCTCCCTGGTATCCAGTGACAGGACGCATGGGAATGGTTCAAAGCTGCACCAGGGGAGGTTTATACTGGACATTAGGAAGTATTTCTTTACCAAGAAGGTGGGCAAACACTGGAACAGGATTTCTAGAGAGGTGGTCGATGCCCCAGGCCTGTCGGTGTTTAAGAGGCATTTGGACAATGCCCTTAACATGCTTTAACTTCATCAGCCCTGAATTGGTCAGCCCTGAATTGGTCAGGACTAGATGACCATTGTAGGTCCTTTCCAACTGAAATATTCTATTCTATTCTATTCTATTCTATTCTATTCTATTCTATTCTATTCTGAATGAGAATGGGATTAGCACAATACAACTTTTCATTGTAACTGATAAGTTATCTCAGATAACTCCTAGTTTCCTCAAGCAAGTCTCCTTTTAGCCTAGTTTGCTACAGAAATTAAGCTCTTGTGATGGTTTAAGCAGAAGAGCATGTATGCAGGTGTTCCTCCTTATTACTGCACTATCAGACTGCAATTGACATGAGTCAATGTGTTCCACAGCTCAGTTTTTACAGGTTTCACAAAATTAAATGGCTAACTATAGGAGAAAAAGAGACCCTGTGCATGTGGGGGAACCAGGAGAGAAGGACCAATGCCATTGCAGATACCAGGGAAGCTTTATGGGAGAGGTACATTAGGGCTACCTCGGCCACTGGAAAAAGTCTTGGAATTGGCACAAGATAATCCAATGACCCAGCAGAACCTCCCCAGGAAACCGGTCCCACACTGCTTGCTAACCACTTCACACACGTTCTCACCATAAGTCATATTTTCTCAGAGTAAACCTATCACCAAAGTTATCTTCATCCCCTCACTTGTCCAAGTGCTCTTTTTAAGCTGGAGACAAGATAACAAGAATGTGACTTGGCTTGGAGGAGCATGAGCTTGTTCTCAAAATTTAAAGTCCCAAACATTTGTAGGGAGGAGAAGCGCAGATATGAGAACACGTCTGGAGACACTGAAGTGATAGTGGGCAGTGAATCAGACAAATATTTGGAAGAAAACACACCCTGAACTCCATTCACACACATGCATTATGCCACAGAAAAATGGGTGAAAAGTCCTTGTTTTAATGGGCTTGATGCAGAATAGACAGAGCCCTCTGGTCCCACTCCAGCACAGTAGCTGAGCAAGGTTTTATTTTAAGGGCATGTGTAATCTCAGCAAAGCAAGTAGGATTACTCATGTGCTTAAAGTTAAGCATAGGTTGAAAATTGCCTCTCTGGCTGTGGGCCAGGGTGCTTACCATGCAGGTCATCCTTGCTGCCTTCACAGCTTCTGGGAGCGTATGTTGGGACCTGACACCACTGTCTCGGTGGGATGACAGAGTCCAGAGTAAAGTCATGATGTCAGGGGTGATCAATTTACAAGGGAAAATCATAAAGCTGAGTAGGGTTTGTCTAAAATATAACACAGCGTGTGGGCAGATGTGAAAATAGTCTGTAGATATCTGAAGAGAGTAAACACCATTGATAGAGAAAAATTGCTTAGGCAAACACACTGGCAGCGTAATTAGGGTAAATGAGAGGAAATTAAGAAAAGGAAAATTCAAATTAAACATTAGGAACATACTACTGATGAGAGAGTTTATACTGTGAAACTGCTGTCTACCGTTCTGCTAACTTCTGCAGTTCTGTTTTTCATAAAGTCATCAGGCTGGAATTGAACAAATTAACGTTAATGCTGTGGATTTTTCATTTGTTTTAGTTTTAATTGAAATGTCCTTGCATGGTTCGATGTACTCCTGTTACACATTAGACCACTCAATGCCACCTCTACAAGAAGGGAGATAATGAGCTAAATTATGCTCTGAATGATACCAGTATCAATCTTCTTCACCTTCACTGGTTTTGGGCAAGTGATATTGGAACAATGGAGATCATATGCCGTTCCAGGCTGTTCAGGTTTAGGTGATGTAACACATTTTGGATGTCTCGTTGGTTTTTTTATTATTATTATTTCAGTGCCAAAGATCTTGTTATACCTCCACATAATTACTTCTATCATCTAAAAATAATTGCCATTTTACAAAATTATTCACACAGCTCTTTTGCGTGGTGAAGCAAACCACACACTGAGATTTTAATATGAGCAGTCTGCCTAAATCTTGTGTGTCGTCAAGGGAGAACCAAAGACTTGTCCTGATGCCACAGCCTGCAGTGAAGGTGGACCTGTTGCTTTGTGTTTCAGATAGCTGATGGCTTTGCTTTCACAGAGGGTGTGTTGCTGGGCTGATTGGCCCTTGGATCCAGAGCCACAGGACAATTTGGTTCCAGTGGAAGGGCTCCAAATGCCCATGTTGAGCTAGATGATGGTGTCTAGAAGAATTTGTGATGAAGCCGTCATCCCTTGGCAGTGTTGCATCCCAGCTTTAGGTGGGGCATATCCTGCTTCTGCTCCCATCCTTGTCTTTTAATTCTGCTTTTGCTTCCGCACAGAAGATGCCTGTGAGCCCAAACAAACACCATACAGGGTCCAGACCAATGGGCACCCATATCCGGCAGAGCAAGCTCCCGCAGTGGCTGCAGAGGAATCGTTCCCACTGGCACCATCAGCTCCTGTTTNCATACAGGGTCCAGACCAATGGGCACCCATGTCCGGCAGAGCTTAGAAACCCTCCATCCCTCTTGAGGATGTTGCACCAGAGTTGGGCAAGAGGGACTTCTGCGAGGACATAGTGTGCAGTCCAGGTACAGACCACGCTGTCCTTACGTGGGAGCCGGTGTGCAAGGTTGAGGAGAGAGCCCAGCACAGCCCATGCGTGCGGTGTCCTGCCCCCCAGCATCCCCAGGCTGCTGCAAGGGCAGAGGGGCAGCGGTCCCCACTCTGCCAGTGAGGATGCAGAGCAGCAGAGTTACCCCAGAGCTCTGCAGATGCTCCTCCTCCCCCACTGGGAGTTTGAAAGCACAAAGTGTGTTTTATGGCTTGACTGATTGCTGTGAGTAACTTTCTCTGCTATTTGCCTCCTTGGGGCTGCTAGAAGAAGCTGCCATGAGAGCAAGGTTTGAGGCTTTGTTTTTCTTCTATGGTAATCCTTCTCTTGGCAAAAGTGCCTCCCGTCTACATAAGCAGCTGGTGGCTGAGCAAATAATTTCAGGGGAGCTCAGTTTCTGAGGAAGCATTGCATGTGCCCCTTACTGTAACACTCCATAAACACTGGTGTCACTGTGAGAGCGGACGGCAGTTATCGCTGTGTTTCATGATAAACACAGATGGTGTTTATGTTTAAATATGCCAAATGTGGTAATGAGAGCAAACTTTGAAAGGATTTATTTTTATGTTGTTTCCATTCTGGCCTCTGATAATTAAGGCTGCTGTGACCTGCCTTTTGGAGGAAGAAAATATATTTATGCAGTGCTATTCAGGTTTCTAAAATAACTCGGGGGTGGGGGGGTTGTTTGGTTTTTGCTGAAGGACACTGAGCTCCTGTTTCCCAGGAGGTTTTATTGCCCTGTATTGAAAACTGTAGACCAAGGTTTACAGAGATAATCTGGCCATTGGTTTATGTGTCTTAACCGCTTCTAAAACGTCCTTTTTAATATTTTTTTTTTCTCCAGAAAAATGAGGTTAATGTAAGATTTGGCAAAGTTTTACTCTATTCTATGTAGGTTCTTGCTCCATGCTCATGCAGTAGTGTTGACCACCAGCGAGGAGTATGTTCAGCCGTGTATCTGTCTTCTGGGGCATGTCTCTCACCTCCAGAGGAGGTGAGTGTGATGGGAAGCCCTGTTTCCGATAAACACTGACACATGCGAGTACACACACAAGTGTTTATGCTAGAGGCAAGAGCTAAGAAACAAGTCCTACGCTCTGTGAAGAAGGTGGCGGTATTTCCCATGGCTCCCTCCACAGCTACAAGCATCTCCGTTCACCTTGTCCCTAAGGGAAGGAGCTCCTTCTCCTGCAGGGACGAGCCACTGTTGCTTCACACACATGTTGCTACCAGCCCTCTCAGAGGAGACCCTGCTTCTCTGCAACACAAGCGCAAAACTTCCCCCAGATTATGGTGTTGAAAACCTGGACTAAATCCATGTGAGGCTGCTCTGAAAGGGCAATCTGACCGCTGGAGCTGGAGACAGTGTGCCTATTTGTCCTCTGTCTTCAGGCCAATGCATGGGGAATCTTTCAGAGCTAACACAACCTTGTGCCACTAGCATTGGCACTGGGTGCTTGGACTGAAAGAAATGGGCTGTGACATTTCAGTGGGGTCAGTGTGGAAAAGATGCTAATGTGGCATATCAAGCAAGCTATGACAGACAGCTCCAGAGATGCCTTTCTTCCAAGGGCCCGGCACCAGCCATGCTGGTTGTGGGTCCTCAGGATTTAAATTTTGATCCTTGTTATCCCACTGTTTTATTGCACTAAAGGTCACAGACTCCCAGGCACCTCTTCTGTTATCAAAAATAACCTGTAGCAGAGCCTCATACACTGAGTTCTTAAATAGCTGCACCTAAATGTCACTGTTGTGGGAGAAGACTGCATGCTCTGTTGGTACAGAGCTACTGCAGGGACAGCAAACTAAGCAGAATAAAAGAAAAAAGTATCATATCTTTAAATTAGTTGAACATTTTGAAATCATCTTGAGGTGACTATATAATGAGAACAGCTTTTTAACCATTTGAGCTTCCAAGAAGCTTATGGGAAAGCAAAAGTCTCACTGCATATTTTGTGTCTGTGAGACAAAAATGATATTTTAAATCTTTATTCTCTCTTCCTGTTGCTTGCAGATACAGTGAGGAAGACGCTAGGGTGGTTATTTTCCTCTACAATTATTACCATTTAAACCGTGGCTGACAAGAGCTGTGTGTAATGGTACTTTCAGGAGTCTATAAGACAGCAGCTATGTTAGAGACAGCTGTATCTATTTTCTTCTCTACTTCAGCCTGGCATCTATAGCTGTATTTATAGACTTGCACAAGAGGCCTGATTTCCTGCACTGCCAAGCATCTTCAGCTCCCACCTTTGAAAACGAGCGTAGATGAGGGGGCTGAACACTGGAAGCAGGAAATATTGGCTTCCATGGCTACCTCAGCACCACAGCATCGGTCGGCAAGACACCCAAATGCAAATCACAGCCCAGGAACTGCTGATCACACCCGTTTCTTTTTCAGTGCTACACATAAGTCTATAGGATGCTACTGGTCTATGGAGTCTGTTTCCTTTAAAAGCTGACCCAACTGAGGACATTCTCCTAGGGTCAATGCAAAAGTTACTGTTGAAATGACTGGATCACTTGAAAGAAGGTGGTGTAGATACAGGGGTGTCACATACACTGAGTGAGTAACCTACGATGAAAGCTTGGGTAAAGGTTAACTTTTGCATGAGTGGAAACCAATGGAAAAGGCCTGGCAAACTGGTCACTCACAGGAGAAAGCTTAAAACCAAGTCCAAGTTAGTTGTTAGAGTAGCTGCTAAACACTGAAGAAACTTTCAGCCCTGGTTGTCCAGATCCCCGTATAACCTTCAGTGATTCACCTCATACTAGATTCATATCACCTAACTTCAGGTATTTAGGACTCCCTCTGTAATGAATGAAGAGAGCAGAGATAATTAATCTGAATCACCTCCAGGAATACATCTTGGTGGCCTCTGCTGAACTCACCCTGGCTGGCTGATGTTTTTCCTGTACTGGGGAATCCAAAACTGGATGCAGTATGTAGAGGTGGTGTAGTGTGTGCTGGTTAGAGGGGATAATGCCTTCCTGTTATTTCAGCCCATATGAGCAAAAGCTGAGAAACGGCCTGTGTGCCTCATCCTTTTGCCCAGCTGGTATGAAGTGACGCAGCTACAGGGTATTTCCCTAGCCCTGTTTCCACCCCATGACAAGAGCAATGCTACAGCTCCACTCTGCATGGACCTCCTGGCTTCCCCACAGAAGTGCAGATGAGTTTTAATGTTTAAGTTCAAGCAGGACTTAATTTTACATCCAGTCTCAAAGATGGGAAACGGGGTGGCAGTTTACTAGTATGGGAGCAATACTTGCTCAGCAGAAAGACTCTGATCCACCTTGTTATCAGGGTCCCAACATTTTCCCTCAAAAAGCCTATCATCATAATGCAGAACTTAGAATAACCAATTTTTTAAAAGGAACACTGGAATTCGGTTTGATTTTGCAATGACTAAGTAACAAAAATAGTCACAGCCAAACGTTAATCCAAAAGAAATGAGACATGAAGGATTAAGACACAGAGATCACTAGATTTTCCACATCACTTGATTTTAAACAGTTGTTAGGAACTAGGGGAAACAACAGAAGTGCTTGTCTTTTTATAAAAATGAAATTTTTGAGGGAATGCCAACTGCCCTTCAGCATCCTGAGCTGAATCCTAAAATAGGCTATTGAAGTGCAGCGCAGAAACATGAAAAATATTTTAAGAGCAGTTGGAAGAGATAGGAACTGAAGTTCTCTGCTAGAAAGAGAGATAAGAGGTCCCGGGAGCCGTGTTTAACTAACCCCAACAACCTCAAATCAAGGCCGATTTCCCTGGCTCCGTCCTGCCCTTGTTTCCCCTGACTGCTGGCACCACCTTGTGGCATCCGAAAAAAATACTATTTATTGAGAAGCAGCGAGCTCTGCAGGCGAGCCTGGCCGAGCAGGGCTGCCCAGCAATTTCTTCCTCTGCAGGAATGGAAAAGGTTCCAAGGGAATGGATAAATCAAAACCAGAGCAAACTCCATTCCGGCGCTCAGAGCATGATTGTTAGGAGCTATCAATCAAAGCAACTTGCCCTAATCTCTTTCTTATCCAAAACAGTCACGTTGCACTTACACCCAAATTCCTGGCAGTATCATAGCTGGGCAGATTTCCAAGATTTTTCATTTAACTGGTATTTTACAGAATACCACTGACATTTATACAGCTGTAAATTCCAAAGGACTTTAAAAGCAATAATTATAAGGCACCATTAAATTGTCTCTGGGCTGGAAGATGTCAGCTGGGGGTAGGTGAGCAGAACACCTAATGGGAAAAGTGAGAATTTTGCCAAAGGACATCTGTGCTATATCATGTTGTTAAAAAAAAAAGCCCCCCCCCCAAAAAAAAGTACAAGGACATAAAATGCAAGACCTTTCCTTACAGGAGCTTTCTTTATCCTTAGGATCTTATCCAAAAGAGCGCCACAAAATAAACTGCATTAAATTTCAGCCAGTCTAGCATTTGAGATCAGAAATTAAAGCTGCTAAACACTCTTCTTCCACATGGCTGACAATCTGAACGAATAATTTTCTGCATGATTTCCATTCTTATATTTCCAGAAGGAGTTTACTTCATAATTCACAAGATGAAGCATAACATTACTCATTGGTATCACACGTAAAATACACTGTGCTAGCTTATAGTGCTCCAATTTTTAGTACTGACTGTTAACTATGGGGGAAGCAGTGATTAATGGATGAACTAACACTCTGTTTTGGAGCACAGGGAAGCTTTCTGGGAGATCAGATGGAAGTAATCTGGAGAGATTTAGATTAGAAAAAACATAAAAGAAGTAATAAAAGCAATTTAACTGGTCTTAGCAGCAGCAGTTGAGACCTATAAATCTGCGGAAGATATATAATCAAGGAGGACTGAGCTGCAGTTACTCAGGAGTATGGGAGACTGGAGAAACTGAGGGCCTGTTAGTCTGCATGCCCATGAAAGGCTGAATAATGAAAGCCAGGGAAGCGGACATAAAACAGGAATAAAAAAGAACATGGGTCTACAAAAGATAGGTCACACCAGATAAACCTGCCACCTTTTTTTTTTTTTTTCCTTGGGGGAAAAGCAGTATTTAATCTCTGTGGGTATCTGAAAAGCATATCATTAAATGCCCCAGGAGAAATTATCAGGCAGCTTGTAGAAAATGGGATCCATCATGGTACGTATATAAGGCCAGGTTTTGAGGCAGCAACAGATGACTTGCAGCATTCTTCAGGGACTGGTCTTGGACAGAGTTTCCTCAGTGGTCAAGGCAGATAGCAGATCCCTGGGATGGTATCTGGAGACCCTCAGTCAGTGCATAGGAGGATCAGGGCATTGTAGGGGAAGAACTGGTGGCCTTGGAGACTGGACCAGCGGCAGTGAGATAGTGCTCAACTGTATCAAACGGAAAGTCACAGTCCTGGGAAGAGACACTAGGAAATTCACAGTAATTGAGTGCTTGTCTTTTGGGAATGGGTAACATTGAAAAAGAGATGTTCATGTTTAGGTCTGATCTTGAAGCTGCCTACCCCCAGCCTGCACCAGCTCTCCCATCCCCAGCTCACTTATTAGCCCGTATCACAGCTGGGCACGTTATTCTTGTCAGTCCTCCAGTAGGACTCCTCCTGTCCCCGTCCTGTGCTATAGGTGTGAAGAGATAACACAGGGAAAGAGGACGAGCTGGATTAACGTTTATGACATTGCAGATACTGCAGTGGCGATTACACTGTGTGAATGCCAAAGTACTGCTCGTACAGTCTCTACAGCAGCCTCACCTTGCCTAAACACTCACAAATTATACGCCAGGTGCCAAAATAATAAAAGGCTTAAAAATCACAACAGTTGAAAGTGTTGTTTACTTTCTATTCACCTTTGAATTTGAGCCTTTAAGTACTGTATTTAGAACTTTTTTCTTTGCGGCTGCATGAGTAAGCATTTGCAAAGTAAGCAACGCAAGCTTTGGTCTCATGCAAAAACCAAGACACGAAGCAATACTGCTCCAGTTACAGCCCTCTGGCCAGTCTATGCCTTTGGCCAGGCACTTGGCGAGTTGTATCCAGCCAGGGCGATTTGTTGAGGATGAATTCAACTGTTCTTACCTGAAGTTTAATTATAATATTGCATCATGCCAGAAGCCACCAGTTTGGAACTACTTTTTAAAAAAGCATCTGAGCATTATTTTGCAAATATTTGTTGGATTAATTATTATTCTGGAGTTTGAAGGCAGTCAGGCATTTTTTTTGTTAATATTACCTTCTACTCTTCCAAAGGTAAAAAACATTAGAGAAATTACTCTTAGTTTGTCATTTTTAGGCAAATCCTAGGACTAGTGGCAGCATTTTTCTGTAAAGAAAACGTCGCTGTTTTTCCTTCACATATTTAGTTTTGCTGGTTGTGAATTTTCCATTAAAGAAACAGATCCAAAAATCTAATCTTAATTATAGGGGAATAAATCTCAGGGGAATAAATTACAGGGGAATAACCTCCATTCATGTTTAAAGATTTCCTACAGCTTTGCACTGCTCCATTAGAAAACCAAGTCTTGGCCTTTTGTCAAAGCCTGGAGAAGGGCCCTGACGTGGGACACGCAGCCTTCGAGCAGTTATAAAAATAATTCATTGGCTTTTACCCTGGGACATGTAAACGAGCAGTTATAACAGCACACAAGCTCAAGTATCGCTTTCTTGGCAGTTTTGTTTAGAGTCGTAAAAGCATAAAAGGAAACTGAAGACACGGTCGGTAGATGTCACCCATGCACCAGGCACCAAGCATGAGAACCTTATGCCAGAGCCACCCAAAAAGCCACCTTCCCACTGCAGGCAGGAGCCAAGGCTGGGCAGGCAGGCTTGAGAGGAAGGTTTGCTTCAAAACCAGCCTATGGATGGTGTGGGGATGTTCAGAGGGTGCCCAGCTGTGGTGGCCACACATGGTGGCCCTGGCAGCCCCTATGCACCCTCTGACTGCCCACCCAGACAAGCTGGGGGGCATCCTGAGTGGGGAAAACTCCTGTGACCCGTGTTGGACATGGGGACAGCACCCAAACTTCTGCCTCTACTGCTGGCACCTGTGAGCCCAAAAGAGAGGAGGTGTTGCTGTCAGCTCCGCCGGGCACAGGGAGACCAGCCCCAAGCAGGGACCCAGTGCCCAGGGGAGCTGGTCTCCACCGTCACCCCATCTTCTGTCTCTGCCACCAATGAAGGCAGCGGGGACGAGGCTGGGTATGTCCCCAGCAGAGTGTCACCCTCTGCAGCCCTGTACGCTGAAGGACTCGTGCTCCTCAGCATGACAGCTCGAGACTGCTAACGCCCATCACGCCTCTTTACGCACGTGCCTCATGGAAATGAAACTTGTTTTTCCCCCTCTAAAAATCAGTTGAAAGCAGCTTGGTGCTAGCCAGCTTAATTATTAATAAGTGCTGAGATGGCTAATGGTGTTTGTTCAGTATTTCCATAAACGTTTCCATAAAACGTTTCTGTGATCCCCCCAAAGCCTGTCCCCAAGAGTCTCATTAATGCCAGGTGTAAACATGCTACTCAGTCCCTGCATTTTTACTGCAAGAGGTTTAGAAATAGCCAAGCTTATGCCCTGCTCTGCTTATCCCGAGGTCATTTGGGCTTGGCCCAGGGTTTTGCTGCTGCTGTAGTCTAGCAGAAGGCAACTGCTTTGGCTGAGCACCTCCTGCCTCGCACCAGCGCCTGGTGCTAGAGATGAACTTTGCTGTCTAACCAACCCTTACATTTTACGGACTAATAGTGATTCCTGAGCAAAATGCTGGGAACTTCCAGCCGAAAGAAATGGAAACAATGTCAGTTGGATATACCAGTGTCTTTGGTTGTCGCTTTGGGTTTCTTACTGAGAGCTCTTGAGTGCTGAGCAGGAGCCTGGGGAGCAGGAGCTCCCTGCGGTCTCTGTGGAGCTCTGTCCTCTTGTGTGCAAAATCACAGGCTTTTGGAGCCACATCTGTGGTTTACAGAAATTTAGGTATTGAAATACAGGACGGAAAAATCTGAATTAAAAAACCAAATCTGCCTAGCAGTGTGCAATTTGATCATCCCTGGTTATATAGAACAGATCAAAGAACATCACTGATGTTTCTAGGGGTTTTTGCATATCAACCAAATGGAAAGAAGATTTCCTACCATTTTGACTCTAGCTAAATAATCCCTCCAGGATCCCTGATCACACATTGAGGGTAGCAGCCACAGTTACATGTTGGCTGCAATGGGTTGCTAAATATAATTTTTTGTAGAGAGAATAACAGAGTTCGGAAAAAATGAAGTATTGCTTTTCTGAGCCATACGGCAGACCTAGACTTCATTTCCCAAATCAGAAGCTTTGGAAGGGGACATATTCACTGTGTTTTCCTGACAGGAACAAGAAGCTGTCAACAGAAATCTAATTAACCCAATGGAGGAGATTCAGTCCTGCATCTCCTCGCACAGACGCAGGAGCTCCTGACTGGTGGTGCTTTCTGTGGGAGCCACTGGATAATGATTTCAAAGCTGTTTACCCTTCTTCTCTGGTGTTGCCTGGCTTGGTTCAGTGCCAAATGGTGCCACAGGACCTTCCTGGGGGGTTTCCAGCAGGAGGAGGAGAACGGTCTGTTGTTACCGTCCCGCTTTATGTTTGCAGGAAGCAGGTAGAAACCATCTTCTCTGAGTACAGATGGGAAAAAGAGAAGAAGGTAATTTCTATATACTGAAACCCAGCAAATACCTGGCTTCAAAGAGATGCTGACTTGCAGCTTCTCCTGGGCCATGTCCTTCTTGCTCACTGAGCAGCTCCCCCAGGCAGTGCTCCCGTGATGGCTGATCCAGCTGTGGGTGATCCCTTGGCCCTCAGGCCTGCTCTGCCTGATGCCTTCCTATTGCCGCCCAGTCTGATCACATAAAAGGCCATTTAATGCTTTGCTTCGGTGAAAGATGCTTGGCCTGGCCTTCAACCAGCTCTCCGACTGTAAATCACAAACCTGCTGCGACGAATAAAACCTCTTTTCTTTTCAACAGTTACACAAATATTACTGCCATTCACATGTGCTGCACAGATTACCTTGAGCTGTGGGAGAGGAAGAGGAAGGCACTGTCCTATGCCTGTGCTGTGTGCCTGTGGGGACAATGTCGTACTGTGACTGACACTGAGATAAAACCTTTTATGATCCTAATCGGTGTGGCAGCAGGTACGATGTGGGGCACAAGATCATGCTGGGGCTTACAAGTCACCCTATGAAGGCCTCTGGCGAGCAGGGCCCGAGATCGCTTCCACGAGGTGGGGCTCTGTCCCCAAATTTTGCAGCTCTTCCTGCTCTCCTGAAGGCATCTCCAGTTTCTCCCTCCGGGATGCTGATGGAAACGGTCCTGGAGATGGGAAGGGAGAAACATGGGATGACAGGTCTCTTCCAGCCAAAGGTCTCTTCCAACCAAAGGAGGTTTGAAGGCCTTTAAAGGTCTCTTCCAACCAAAATGATTCTATGATTCTATGAAATATTGACGGGCCAGTGACTGGGGATGCTCAGTGTGAGGATGCTCAGTGTCATCCTCCTGAAAGGCATCGATTCCCTGCAAGTGCTTCTGCAGCACAGCCCCGGGGGCAGCTCAAATCAGCACCCGAAGTCTGAAGTACTTTTTGCAAATAAAACCACTGAGCTGGTGCTTGGACTGGGCCTGTGGAGGTCAAATTCTGCCATGTACCCAGCACTTTTCCACCACACACACCGAGGAGGTTCAGTCAAGGCAAGATGCTTCACACAAAGGGGTTTTCTTAGCAGGAATGATTTGCTTCAGGTGGCAGGCTCACAGACACGGGCAGTTTCCCCATTTCCCTGCACTTGATACGAGTCATGTTAACATCCCAGTAAACGTGTTTTCTTTTCAGCTACACTGCTTGTAACAGTATTTGCCTGAATTAGAGCGAGTTTGCTCTGCAAACTGCATTTACCTTTCCCAGATAGAGAGCAGCTGTTCTCTGTACGTTCTCGCAAGGTCCTTGTTTGCACAGACTTTTGTCAGCAAATACACCCCCCTGAACAAGCCACTCACTTTGACTTTCCAGCACTGATAGGAGAGTTGTGAGCCCTGCAAGACACCTTCATCCTTGTCTTTTCGTTTCATTAATAGGCACCCGCCTTCGAGACGGCGCCAACAAGGTTTTGCTCATGCCATCAATCATGACGTTAGGGTTGACCATGTCTTGCAGAAGTGTGAAAGAAAGAAGCAGATATTAATTCTTCCTTCAGTGAAAGCTCTTCAATCACACCTTGCTGACACCCGCTACGTATCCCCACCAGCACAAACATGAAGGTCACCAGCTCCCAAGTCAGTACTCAACAGAAAATGTCTCCCCCCAAGCTCACCAAGTGGATGACAGCATTTACTCAGCTGTAATCACGGTCTCTGGAAAATGCCAAAGCAGTGGTGCCTGCTGTGATGGTGGAGGCAGAGGGAACCATGCAGGGGGCTGCCCTGATCCCCAGTAAGTAGGGTTGAGGAGAGAGCAAGGGCTGGCTGGGAGCCCTGCAAAGACAAGGGTTTCCAGGCTCGACCATCAACCTGCAGGAATCAGAATATTCTCAAAAATACACTCATTTCAATGCTGCGTGGGCACTCGTCCATCAGATGTGACTGCGACATGCTGCCAGCTTGTCTTGCAGGCAGTGAGGCAGCCTGGACTCCTGCATTCTGCTGGGCCAGGGCTGCCCATGACAGACTGGGGACATGGGGGCTTCCAGGGCTTGTGGACATCTGTTGCAGAATTGGAAGATGCAGCCCTACCTCTGGGGGAGACAGAGCTCTGGTGTCCAGAAGAAACCACCTCAAGCACGGATACTTTATGTGGAGGTGTTGATGTCACCATGGGAGGTATAGAAATGCTGACATGATGTGTACTGGGGTCCTCATTGCTCCCACACTTCTTGCTGCACACACAGGAGCCTGCACTCCTGGCTCCAAAACTGGCTTTCCAGTCTCATTCCTGTCTGCCAGGACTTCAGCCTGAGATTCAACCTTTGAGGAATGTATTGATTACTTGCATCTGATGCCAAGAGAAAGGATGAGTAACCAAAGGGTGTTACTGGCTTCAGACAAGTGTTGTCTGCTTCATACAGCTACTGAAGAGAAAAGAATTTCATGGATATATGAGTGTGGAGAGGAAGATACAGAAAAGTGAACCGGGCAAAGACAACTACCAGGGGCTTTTCACTTCCATCTTTCACTATCTGACATATAGAATCATAGAATGGTTTAGGTTGGAAAGGACCTTGAAGATCATCAAGTTCCAACCCCCCTGCCATAGGCAGGGACACCTCCCACTAGACCAGGCTGCCCAAGGCCACGTCCAGCCTGGCCTTGAACACCTCCAGGGATGGGGCCTCAACAACCTTTCTGGGCAACCTGTTCCAGTGCCTTACCACCCTTAAAGTGAAAAATTTCTTCCTAATGTTCAATCTAAACCTGCATTCTTCCAGTTTAAAGCCGNCAGTTTCAAGCCATTCCCCCTCGTCCTATCACTACATGCCCTAGTAAAAAGTCCTTCCCCAGCCCTCCTGTAGGCCCCCTTTAGGTACTGGAAGGCCGGAATAAGATCTCCCCGGAGCCTTCTCTTCTCCAGGCTGAACAGCCCCAACTCTTTCAGCCTCTCCTCATAGGAGAGGTGCTCCAGCCCTCGGATCATCCTTGTGGCTCTAAGATACACACTGGGGCCCCTAGAGAAGGCCTTCTCCCTTCAAACCCAGGTTCAAGAACTGCTGTTCTGGACACCTGTGGGAAGAACCACTCTGAGTTTGCCGACAAGTAAAGTGTCCAACCACTGGTTTCCTCCATTTCTCAATCTGTCTCTCAATTATGCCATAGAATAGTTTGGTTTTGAGGTGGATAAGGAGGCAATGCCAAGTAGGGGGCTTCATGCCATCTACTGTGGGCATCCCATTAACCTGAAGTTCAGAGCATCTGTTGGTACCTCTTACCTACAAAGCTTGGGGAATAGGTGGCTCTGAGAGGGTTTAACCCAAGCAATAATCACCACCCAGAGAAAGAAGCTGAAGCTTCTTCAGACTGCTTACTAAAGATGCCATTACATCTTTGTCCCTACACTGATTACAGGGAGTCTTGCAGCTCTGCAGAGTAGGTGGTCTGGCTCACCCACCACTCTCGTGCATTCACACACAAGAATAAGTGGCAAACACAGCTGTAAAGGACCTGCCCAAAGTGTCAGAGAGTAGAGCCAGCGACCGCACTTTCATCTCTTAAGTCCCTGCTCTATGCCTTAACCTGAAGACTGTCATTCCTCACAAATAGTTGTGTCTGATGACTGAGCTATGTGAGTGAAACAGCCTGAGAGAGGAGGTGAGACACTGACTGACAGATGACTAACACAGTCCTGTTGCACAGTTTCACTAAAGCACTGCACTGGGGGCTGAGGGATACAGATGCCTGAGGTGTGTGTTCTGGGACTGACTGCCTGAGCCGCACAATACATGGTTTAACTGAAGGCCCCATCACAGCATGCTACTCATGAAGGACCCTGGTTTGATGGTACTGAGGTGGAATGCCTTCCTCATGCAGTGAGATCAATAGATCAAGCAAAGTTACTGACTGTGGCCAGCTCTCATCTGGACCTTCCTAGTACTGAGGAGGTCCACACTTACTGCTGCTTCTGCTCTCAGGGGCAGGTACACCTACAAATGTACACATCTGTGCTCTTCTGACCCCAGAGCTGCCAGATGTTCAGGCCAGCTCACAATGTTTCTTTGAAATGTATTTAAAAACTTAGTCTTCATCAAAGTCAAGTTGTTGCCTAAATAAGAATGCAGCTTATTACAGCATCCATGGTCTCAGGCTTGTTGCAACTAATTCAGGTGGCCCCAGGCTCCTCAGAGGCAAAAGCAGATGCCCTGGCAGATGAATGCTCGGGGGAGATCTTCAAGGGCAGGTCCAGCTTTCAGGGAGATGTGTGAGGTCCTCTATCCCATACAGTCAGAAACCAGTGAATCTTCCCAGAACATGTTATTTACCTCGCTCTGAGTTTCCTGTCACAGGAGATCTCCACTGCTTTTTAGCTGGAGAGGGCTGGCTGTAGCTGCCTTTAAACTTCAGAGGGGATGAAGGCAAGACGTGGTTCTCTTCCCGGAAAGTGCCTGCAGCAACCCCACCCTGTGAGCTGGCTTGATGCTATCTGAAGTCATTTAAGCAGACATTGCACGAGTAAAGAATGTCATACATCAACCACACACTAAAGGACAGCGTAATAATGGTATTTGACTTCATCTCCAACGGCTTGAGCTGTTGCCCCTGGCCTATCCTGGTCAGGGGACACATCTTGATAGTAGTTGGGTGCAAAACTGTTACATTAGTGATTCGTGCCCTCAGCTAACTCCACAGCCATCTCCAGGTCCAAAAGTATTAATCCAGCCTGTTTTGAACTGGCCAAGGTTATCTCAGAGGCCTCCTCTGACTGTGATCCATTGAGAGTTGAGGATGTGGAGTTTATTACAGACCTGGATGCAGGCAGTTCTCAGGTAAGGGCTGTGGTCTGTGGTGCTGTGTTAAGAGTCGGGATGAGCCCAAGAGTATGAGTGCTGAGGGCAGAATGATAAAGGCTTTTTTCTGCACTGATCATTCAATGAGAGGAAGAACCCATGGTGATTTTGCCCATGTTAAATGGAGTGGCTGAGCTAGGTAGGTCGGATGGAGCTGGAGCTGGAATCCAGAGCCATTTCTCACTGGACACTCACAGTTCAAAGCAACTGGGGTCAATAGAGAGGATAATTTTTGCTATCTGATGAAAGATGAGTAACTTCAGTCCAGTTCCCTTTGGGCAAGTGTCTTCCACCACAGCTAACATCTGCAGGTGATCCAGCTGGTTCTCAGCACAGGTCGATTACTTGTGGAGGCTTGCAGCTCAAGCTTACTTGGGACCCCCTCAGGGCTGGAGCATTTTAGCAAGGACCTATTCTGGTTCACGTATCTAAATCTGTCAACAAAGGATGTTTTAGAAGCAGCACAGTGAAATTTCATAAAGGTCATGTGGCATCTCGTGCTCTGCTGAAAGGTTATCTCAGCTGGAAAGCTCTGACTTGGTGCATTTCCAATGGATATACTTCTGTGCGATAGATAAAACATTCCACTAGATGTAGGCTTATTTCCAAAACACGGTGGTGCCTTTTCAAGGAAGTTTGAATATGGTACTAAGAGAGAACACCTACCATCTTTATTATCACTGCCTTCTGACTATTCAGGCCTGTTGACAGAGCATGAGAGAGACATTATGCCCAAAGGACCATACCAGGGAAACTGCAGCAATCATAATTTAAGGCTATATCAGCTGAATCAAGCAATCTATGAAAGAGGCACAAAACCTGCTCAGCACGTTATCACTTCTTATCAGGCTGGGATTTGCTTTTGATGCAACAACTCAGTTCATCACAATAGTCAATGGTGAAGAAAGGTAGGGGAACGTGAGGGCAGTCACAATAGCCTAGAAAGGCGTTAAAATGAACCAATGAATCCAGAAAAGGGGAATGAAGAACTAGCGAAGTGCAACGTGGAATATGAACAGTTTCCATAGTCTTTAGGAGAATTATATTTACTGAGTAATCTTGGTTATCTAATGCACATGAGCAGGGCACATCTCTTACTATGTGTCTGAACAGCAGCTGGCAAAATGACACATTGATATCATTGACGATAATTTTATGTTAATAATTACAAGCATAAAAGCAACGGGAGATGTTGTCTTCATGCCTTCACGACAGCAACTGGCAAAGTTTTAAGCTTGTTGTCCACAAGGATGTAGACAGAATTCAAAATAATATAGGGAAACTGTACAACATTGCTGTTAACTTACAGCATAACAGCAAAAAAACATAAAGCGTGTAGCACAAGCTTTCAACTGAAAAAAGAATAGGACCCACCTCTATAGTGGTAAGGAAAAGAATCTTTTTCACTGTTTTTTGCAAAAGAAAGGTTTCTTCTTTTCTAATAAATGGAAGTTTGGTAGTTCTGGATTGTGAATGTTAACACAGAATAATTTAAGCCCAGTAAAGCACTTTGATGACTACAGAAATGCCAGCTAGTTTTTATCACATTAGCATAAAGACAGAAAGTATCAGAAATATTACTATTTATATTACTATTCTTTATTATTTTCTTGGTTTTGTTCAAGTAATGTCGTTTAAGTACAATGGCTGTCAAAGGATGATTCAGAAACATCACAAGGACAATACATAAGATCATCTGTTGATCTGTAGCAGTGAACAAGTGTGGTTACATTTTTACTATAAAGCTTTCTGAAACTGGGAAAAGCTTTCCTGGGTTTTCAGTAGGTGAAGAATTGTAGTTGCTGTTGCTATGCATAGATTTGTCCAATCTCACTGTTTATGACTGAGTTTTCAAGCACCCTCACCTAAAAACTTATGGTTGGTACCAAAATGAGGCAAAGACACAACTGAGGGCTTTGAGTCTTTAGGACTAACTACGGTTAAAAATCAAGAAACTTAACATTTATCACCTCCCTCCTTCCAAAATCTGAAGTATCCACATAATAAACTGCATCATTCTCAGGTCTGTGGCTTTAAGGAGAAAAACACCGATCCGAATGCAAGGAAAGGCATAAAAGCCCTTCTAAATACAGGACTGTGTCTATTTGTTTTCCTGTGTAACAGAAGAAATAAAGTAGTGATTGGGTGATCCTCTGAAGACAGTCTAGGAAGATGCTTTGTAAGAGAGGGAGCTAGATGATGGAACACCGAGCTATTTGTGTATGGTTGCTAGCAAGCAGATACACTGTTTGTGGCTGGGAAGAGCCTGCTTTTCTCTCTTTTATACAAGAGCTTAAAAAACGCAGGCACTGGATATTGCCATCTGGACGGTGAATGAGACGGTGGCAGCCTGCAGTGATTGATCGGTGCTGAGAGGCAGTGAAAAAACAGACCGGTGCTCCTGTATTAATGGCATTGATTTCCCTCCATGGAGACCCATTAGACACCCTGGAATCAAACACAGCGCCTTCCTGTACCATTTAAAAACCCAGCTCAGGTGATACGCTAGGCATTTAGCAGTGTCTGTGCACGTCCCAGGCACGTGGCAATCTGTCCACCCAAGGGAGCTGCAGGGAAAGCCCTCTCTCCTGACCCCATGTTCCCAGCACAGCAGAAGAGGGTTCATCTGGTGGCACAAGCAGAGCTGCTTCGCCCAAGCCATGAGCTGTGAACGGGGCTGAGCAGGTCATTTTGCAGGGGACAGCCACCAATGTGCAGCATGACTTCCCTCCTTGCTTGCATGCCTGGGTTCCTTTGAGAGCAAGTCAGTGTGCTGGGAACCCACCTTTGGTCCTGACAGTCACAACATCCCCAGTGTAAAACCAACACTGTAGGTTTTAGGGAGAGGGAGCTTTGACACACGGTGGGTGGCAGTCGAAGCCAGCCCCAAAGCATGAAGAAGAGGCTGTACACTGTTATTTTCACAGGAGACACCTTCAGCTTCAGGTCAAGCAATAATCCCCAAATTCACAGGGAAGGACCTTGGGTGACCGGGGTGGGCAAGCAAGCCCCATGGCAAGCACAGAAGCCTGCCAATTAAGAGCTAAACAGCAATAACAGCTAAAAATTCAATCTAGCACATTCCAATCAAATCTGTCGTTATCTTGAACTCTTCAAGCCCCAGGATGGGCACCAAAAAGGACCATCATGGTATAACCCCAGCCGGCAGCTAAGCACCACGCAGCCGCTCACTCACTCCCCCCGCTGTGGGATGGGGGAGAGAATCAGAAGAGTAAAAGTGAGAAAACTCGTGGATTGAGATAAAGACAGCTCAATAAGTAAACCAAAAGCTGCGCACGCAAGCAAAGCAAATCAGGGAATTCATTCACCACTTCCCCCCGGCAGGCAGGTGTTCAGGCATCCCCAGTAAAGCAGGGCTCCATCATGTGTAACGGTTACTTGGGAAGACAAAACGCCATAACTCCAAATGTTCCCTCGTCCTTCTTCTTCCCCCAGGTTTATATGCTGAGCATGACGTCTATGGCATGGGATATCCCTTTGGTCAGTTGGGGTCAGCTGTCCTGGCTGTGTCCCCTCCCAATTCCCTGTGCAGCCCCAGCCCACTCGCTGGTGGGGTGGTGTGAGGAGCAGAAAAGGCCTTGACTCTATGTGAGCACTGCTCAGCAGGAACTACAACATCCCTGTGTTATCAACACTGTTTTCAGCACAAATCCCAAACATAGCCCCATACTGGCTACTATGGAGAAAATTAACTCTATCCCAGCCAAAACCAGCACATAGGGGTAGCAAAAATCCACATCAGTCTGCACACGGCTGATGTGTCAGATACTGCGCCCTTCCACATATCCATGCCTTAGTCACCATGAACAAACAGTTCCACGGCTGTTGGCTTTTGCCTGGTGTAGGTACAGATGACAACCAGGGGCAATGCAGAAGAAGGACTACAGTGCACAGGAGGTGCTGGAGAGAACAGCACTCCTCTTCTGGATGGAGGACTATTACAGTCTCATTTGCATGCCGTATAATGATGCACACTGAGTTAACTGGAGCTGAAAAGATAGAAAAGATTCCTTTTTCCTCATCATGCCTCTGCTTGTGATTGAAAACACTTCAAGTACCTCTTTACTCTTCTCATATTTTTTTATTCTAGTTTTTCTCATTTGTACTTGAGCCCTGGAAGTGTTGTGCTCAAGATTTTCAAATCTTTCCCAGCTAGTGAAGTACATGTCAGTCCATGGATTTACACTTAAGTTTGAAATTAGGCTCTTACTTCCACATACGGCAGAAATGGGACCTCCTGACATAGTTTGAGTGTCTTTCACAGAGCATCAAACATCTTCTCTGGGAAATGAAGGCACATGGCAGCCCAAGGAGCTGGGTCCATGGCGAGCTTTGCCTCTGAAATGTGATGGCTTTGCTCCCTGTTCGCTGTGCCAGATGCTTGATCCATTGGGGGATCATAAAAGAGATAAGTCACTTGCCCAAGGCACATTAGGGCCTGAAAGGTAGCATGCCTTTCATGCAATTAATTTTATTTCAGACAACTAATAAACATTGGTAAATATTGGCTCAAAGAAAACAGTAAACTAAACATTGTGAATTAAACTTTAAATGTTCAACTACTGTAAGACTGCAGGAAGATCACAGTTTAAACCATTCAGCAGCTAATGTGCCTCAGACAATTTGGGATGCGCCATATGACTCAGTGTGGAACAGTCTCTTGAAATGTATTGATCCTTCCTTTTTGTTCCTCTCACATGCATTGTTGTAGCAACTCCAAAAGCAGCTCATCATGTATCATGCAAAGGACAAAATAAGCACAGCCTGCCCAATCCACTGCCCCTTTTCACTGCAGTATTGCTTTCGCTGAGTAACGCTGGCATCACTCTGGGGCAATGTAGTGAGTGAATCAAACCCGGGGGGATAATAGAGACACAATTCATCTGACGACTGCAGTGTTACATGAGCTCTGCTCTTTTGTGCATGCCGAGTTTCCCTGTTGAACAGAATACAGCCAACAGCTTTGTGGTTTGCTCCGTCCCTCCTGTGCACCCACCTCCTGGCTGCAAGCAGGTGCTCCACCACTACAGGAATCTGGGTCCTATCCTGCAGCCTTGGAAGTTAGTTCCCAAAAGTTTCCTGTGTTGCAGCAATAAAGAGTGAAGCAATGTGCACTCGCAGCCCAGAAGGACAACTGTATCCTGGGCTGCATCAAAAGAAGCATGGCCAGCAGGGCGAGGGAGGGGATTCTGCCTTGCTACTCCACTCTTATGAGACCCCACCTGGAGTACTGAGTCCAGCTCTGGAGTACTCAACATAAGAAGGATGTGGACCTGTTGGAGTGAGTCCAGAGAAGGGCCACAAAGATGATCAGAGGGCTGGAGCACTTCTCCTATGAAGACAGGCTGAGAGAGTTGGGGTTGTTCAGCCTGGAAAAGAGAAGGCTCCGGTGAGACCTCATGGCAGCTTTCCAGTATCTGAAGAGCACCCACAAGAAAGCTGGAGATGGACTTTTTACAAGGGCATGTAGTGATAGGATGAGGGGGAATGGCTTCAAACTGGAAGAGGGGAGATTTAGATTAGCTATTAGGAAGAAACTTTTCACTATAGGGTGGTGAGGCACAGGAACAGGTTGCCCAGGGAAGCTGCGGATGCCCCATCCCTGAAGTTTTCAAGGCCAGGTTGGATGGGGCTTTGAGCAACCTGGTCTAGTGGAAGGTGTCCCTGCCCAAATGATCTTCAAGGCCCCTTCCAACCTGAACCATTCTATGATTCTAAGCCTTTACATTGCAAGGCAATTGTGCCCATGGGACTGGAGATTAAAGACCTTTACTGTACCCCATTCTCTTCCACTGACTTTCTCTGTGCTGGGATACAGCACGGCATCTCTGGTCTCTCACGGTGTCCAGCCCATCAGCCCCTTTGGCCCAGCCAAACTGCCCCAGCTCTCAGCAGTCTAGGCTATAAGAGCTCTAAACATAAAGCTCTTTTCTTGCAGTTCAGCAACTGAAACAATTTAGCAGTAAATTCAGCAGATATCTGCAATGTCAGACTTCTGGAGACTGGAGCAGAGCCCAGGGGAGCTCTTACTGAATCCAGCACACTGCAGGCCACCCTCTCTAGTCACGGAGCAGATTGTGCAGACACATGTTGTTATCCTAGAACAGCTTACAGCAGCATAGTGGTAAATACAGTTGCCTCAAAGAAACACCCAGCCCTTCTCAATTTGTTTTCGTAAGAGCCCCAATCTTGCAAAGCCATTCAAGTCAAAAGGCGAGCAGTGTTTCAGACTGGAATGGGACACTTGGAGTATATTGTGGGACACTTGGAGTATATTGATCTGCCCGGTAAGGCAGGATAAAGCGGAGACTTGTTGAAGTTGGTCAATGTGGCTGCAAGAGCACCAGCTGCTCAGGCCAGAAGTGGCAGCCTTGTTTCAGGCTGCATTTGATGTGCTCACCTGAGAGGTCACGGACAAGCAAAGTCCTCTAACTGTACACCCAGCGACATCATATCATTAGGGAACATGAAGCTTTTGAGCCAATCTATGATACAGTGTACTTTGGTTTGATATGTTGATTGAATAATACCCAAGCACATATCTCTCCACTCATCTGATCTGAATGGTCCCCATATAAGCCAGAGCATCACCTTACCACTCCCCACTCCCACCAGTAACAATGCTCCCGTCCTTTTCAGTATCTGGGCTCCAAAGATACTCAAGAGCTGGAGGTTGCTCAAGTCAACTTGGCCCCACCAAGCCACTTTTTAAGCTGCTCTGGCCTTTTCTTAGGAGAAGTCACAACCGCCTTTCACAGACTTTCCAACCCAGGGCAACGGCTTAGAAAACAGGTTTCCTCTGATGCAGGCTGCAATAGAACATACAGTCATTACTGTACATAAAAAGAGACGTATATAAACCACATAGAACTACTATGAAGGAAAGGCTCCTATACATCCCACTTCTTTAGATGAATTTTATTCTTTGCAGAAGAGAAAGTCAGGTGGATGAGCTTGCCCAGGACAACCAGCAAGCAAACAGCCCTTGAGTCACTCCACCGGACCTCATCCTGGTCAGCAGCTTTGCTATCAGCCTACCTGCGGCAGCTGCGTGCCACTTGAGTGCCTGTGCTGATTAAGACCTGGAGAGTAAATAGTTGTCCACAGCTGCTGGAAATGGAGTCCTCACTTAATGATGCTTGAAGCTACCCTCACCTAGAGTGGCCAAAACATGAGTTTTGGAGGTGGGGTTTTTTTTTGTACTTAGTGTTTGCCAATTTACAGGTTTATACTGTTCTGGCAGGTTCAGCTGTTTGCAAGGGGATTGAGGCCATTGCCCATGATCTGTGGGGTGCACTGTAGGTCCTTCCCCCTCCCACGCTTCCGACTGCCTCCTCTGAGCACCACATGGCTGGAGTTATGATCCCACACACCTTGGGGAAGGGCAGGCAAAGCAGGCCAGGAATTGGGCACTGCCATGATAAGCACAGTGGTGCCTGAAGGTTAAACATTGCCCTTTCTTTGCAGAGGAAAGTCATGCACCACCATCTCACCCTTGTGGTTGAGTTTAGGCCACCCTGCAGAAGAAAAAGTGACATTTCAGGAGGACAAGCAGGGTGCCTGGGTAGGAGTCTGACATTGTAGCTCAGGGATGAAGTAATTTCCCCGAGAGAAGAAAAGGGTTTCTGGTACAGCTTGTGT
This sequence comes from Anarhynchus alexandrinus, assembly GCA_008711295.1. Classification (NCBI taxonomy): domain Eukaryota; kingdom Metazoa; phylum Chordata; class Aves; order Charadriiformes; family Charadriidae; genus Anarhynchus; species Anarhynchus alexandrinus. The sequence goes on along the minus strand of VUYV01000034.1, from coordinate 2,311,057 downwards.
GGATCTGTAATCCTCTGAACATGATCTACAGGACCAGGGAACAAGGAAGAGGGACTGGGCCTGCAAGTAGTAACTTTAATATAACCTCTGTGTACCCCATCTATGGTTAAAAAATGGAGAGGATACAGCATGTTCCCCCAAGAAGAGATCACTTGTTCTGAGTAGCCCTTGCAAAGCTGGAGGCAGCCCTGACGGAGGTCTTGACAAACACTGAGAAGACTCCTGCTCCACTTTCAGACACTCGTGCACTTGCACAAAACCATAGGACTGAGGTTGCAACTAAGGCAGAGAGGCTCTGGGCTGCACCGCGCAGGTCAGGCTGGGTGGGCTGCATCATTTGTCTTGCCTTCAAAACCTGTGTGTGTGCCTAAGGAGAAAGGCGGAATTAGGGTTTCTCCAACACATTGCACAAAAGCAATGATGATGGTAATTGTAATAATACCCCAGTTTGCACTTAGTGAGTGATGCTCAGAGCTGCTCAGCGTTGCTCGTTATGAGAATCCACCTCAGGAGCCAGTTAATGCTGAATCGACCCTCAGCCGGCTTACGTGATGGCAGAGAGACTGCGAATGGCCTCGTGCCCCAGGTTCCTTCATGACGTCTTTCCTTATATCCACTGGATCAATTTTATCTGAACTGTTTGCTGCCCCTGAGCAGCAGCGAGGAAGCAGGAATGCTAAAGATAACTCTGCAAACAGAGAAGGCATGGAGGGGTCAGAGCCCAGGGGAAGGATCAATATGTTGGCTTAGCCAAGGAGATGAACGAAGGGCCACATAGACATCAAGAGAAAAAGCAAGGTGTTTTCTGCCTTTAAGAGAAACCACAGATGATTTTTTTGCCTGTATGAGACAAAGGTCCGGATTCCTGGGAAAATCAGGAATAATAATAGCAATAATATTAATAGCAGTACTACTACTACAACTAGTAATAATGGTAACAATAATAATAATAATAATAATAATAATAATAATGGTAATAATAGTACTCCAGACTGTGCACCTACAGAAGAGGCAAGCGGGCCAAGGACTCAGGCTGCCTGTTGCCTCTGGAGTTGAAATGCAGCATGCGTACGGGGACCTGTGCACCGGGGATGTCCCCTATAGCCCGCAAAGGCTTGCACAGCCATAAATGCTGATTTTCTGCAGTACCCAAATTCTTCATTCCTTCAACTGTTACCCTCTCATCAGAGGCATCGCTGGTGAGAAAACAGGCTTCCCCCTCAGCTGTTTCTGGCTTTTCTTTCTCCTCCTTCCAGGCCCCCCTTTGCCCTGTTCCCTGGTGTCTGTAGCCCCCTCCCCTTTATCCCCCTTGCTGCCTTCCCTTCCCCTCACAGCTCCCGGCTCCCTGCCCTAGGTGGGTCCCAGGCCCTCCCCCAGCAGCCACTAAACCCATCCGTGATTAAATGGTCAATGCCAATATCATTTGAGGTGGGAGAGGCTGCAGGCACCAGGGGAGGTACCCCTGATGCCACCCAGTTTGGGGTGCAGGGTTGTCCCTGCAGAAAGAGAAGGGGGCTGCAGGAAGAGTGGGAGTCCTGGTCTCACCGATCAGCTCCTGGGACTGGGAAACAGAACATCCATCGCTTGGAAGAGCAAGACGTGGATGTCGGGTTTCCCTCTTGTTTAGCCAGCCTCCAAGCAGCTCTGCTCTCCTGTGCTCAGAAATGTCAGGTCTACCTCAGCTACTCTGAGGGTCTCTGCCTTGCTCAGGGTCTGCTCCCCAGGGTGGTGTCCTCAGCCCAATGGCTTTTCCCAAACGCTGTTTAAAGCATTCCTAGAGCTTTACCTTCATAGCCTCTCCTCTTCCTGCAGTCAGACCCTCCACTGCTGGAATGCCCCAGCCCTGATGGCAAGGGGAGCAGGAGAGCCCTGGGACACTGACAACAGCCACTTCCCAGCTCGTTTAGCCACCACCAGTCCATACTGAAATCACCATTTTAATGCCAAGAGGGTCTGAGTTTTGCATTTTGTATTTAAGAACTTGATGAAATATCAAGGCAACAAGTGGCTGATGCCCTCCCCATCTGGTTGGGCACAGACTCTCCGCTATGAAGCCATCGCCACTGTCCTTGCTTCCAGATTTCCAGTTGCTTCTTCATTTTCTTCCCCACCCCCTCCCCCCGGCCCTGCCCCCACATGCAACAACAAGTGAGATTTTCCATCAGGGATTTCTCCTGCCTGTCCTGTTTGATTAATTGGTGAGGCACTGGCACATGCAGCAGCAGACACCCCATCTACTGACGCAAACGCTTTGTTTTTCCATCCTCAGCACTGTAGTATGATACTGATTAAACAGTCGTGAGTATAAAACCAGGTTAAGGCTTCTTTCAGATAACAAGACGCTGCTTTCCCTTCCAACATTAAACCCTGTGGGAGGGGACCCACTAACAGAGCTCTGGGAGGTTCACAGTAATGTGTGGTGGGATGAGGGACCATCTTGCTCTCAAGGTGCTGGAGAGGCACTTGCAAAGGCTGTGTCCATCAGGTCTCCAGTGCTGGCTTGGAGATGTGCCACCCTGGGCACGTGGTGCTGCCTCTCCAGGCTCTGATTCCTCAAAAGGGGAAAGTTTTTCCCCAAACACACGTCTTGCCTAGTTGAACTGGAAGCTCACTGTTTTGGGTACCGCCTGCCCTGGGCTTCCAGCTGGCTGGAGAGCCTCAGCACCGCGCAGGAGCATCCTGCGTGCAGGACTGCAGGACTGCGTGTGGGTCAGTGCACGTGTTGGTGCCTACGCTTCAGTAAGCATCTGGTCAGGAGCACCTCTCCTCCTGCACCCCCTTCCCTCACCCCATCTCCAGCAAATGCAAGAGGAGGGAGAGGGCAGAAGGGACCTCAGCCCTGGGGCAAGACCTCTGCACCATGGCTCACAGCAAGGCAGGGTTGGGCACCCTGACTAGAGGATGAAACCCCACTGTGGGGATTGTCACAGGCTGCGTAGTGACTGCTTGGCTAATCCTTAGCTCCCAGTTTAGAGGGTGCTTTGGGACTCCCCGAGTAAGAAAAGCATGTTGCAGCCGCACGGCTGGGATATGTGCATCGTCCTCCGCAGCCAGAGTGCAAAAGACTTCATTCAGGCAGGAGGTGCCTTCAAACATCTGATGTTGCCACCTCGGGGGAGAATGATGAAATACAGGGATATTTCAGATTAAGCACTTGTTTCATCTGTTAAAAATTGTCAATTGGAAAAGGATCACACACAGGGGATTAAAACCATTCCTACTGCTTTTAAAGTCATCTGGTGGCATGAAAACCTTTACTTCAGGAGGGACTCAAGGTTGCTTGTGCAGAAACCAAGCACATGGCAGGCAAAGAGCTGTAAGAAAAAACAGCCCTCGGTAAACACAAGCGAGATGCGGGGCTGTTTGCTTCCACAACGACAGTGGCTGCGCCGCTCGGAGAGCATCCAGGTGATTCCAGCCCTGGGAAAATGGGGACGTTATAAGCTTCTGTGTAAAAGTAGCGTCTATCTTTGCTTCCCTTTTAACAAGATTAGTCTTGCTTTTCTCTCCCTCTTTCTTTTGCTGTCTGCCGGCCACCTCCGTGCTCTCCCACTAATGTGATTAGCGGTGCATGGGGACCATACTGGCAGCAACTGTCACAAAGATCTCTGCTTACTTGAGTGCACCTCTTTCCTCAATGAAACATCTTGTGTTTATGGTCACAGGGGGTATTGTTAACTCCTGGATTCGAATAGAAAGGGATATTTACGACCCTCCCATAAAAGTTGATTCAGGGAGACATTTAGGAAAGAAAGGGACAGAAGACAGATGTGTTTCCTACCACAGATGCTGAGGAGGTTCAATTGTTCTGCATATGTAATGACTTTTTATGGTTCCTTACAAACGCTTTCCACACTGCTAGAAAGGTGCCAAAGTCAAATACGCATAGTCGCTTACTGAAGACAATTTAGTGACCATACAGGACACTACAACTTTATATCTTGTTAAATATGTTGGAGATGGACATCGCTGCATGTACAATGTGAAGGGGAATCTCTGCCTGCACCAAGGCATGGCTGCCTCACTGCCTTCCCCACTGCAACTCTGCTTTCATTTAACATTTCCTGAGGCTTTCAGAGCATGTTTACTCTCATGCCCATATGGTTAACACTTAAAGCACCTATGGATTTTTTTTTTTCCAAGCGGGGCACATTATCAGTGTTACGTCACCAGCTAAATTGCCTGCGGTTTGTGTCTTCCCAAAAGAGAAGAAAAAGAAGTTTAAGTCTTCCTAACTGTGCAAACAAATAAGTACTTGTAGGTGACAGGACCGGAAAGGTTGCTGGATTATAGGTCTGAAGGGAACAGATGACCAGTGACTAAAGCATAATTACAGGCGAGAGAAGAGAAGGAAGATGGCAAATTGCTGTGTTATCCTAAGAGCAGCCAGAGGATGCTTGGCCACATAATGCTTCTGCCTGGGGCTGGCTGGTTTTACCCTCTGATGTGAGCTCCTGCGGTGTGACAAGAGGTTTAAGGTGAGTGTACAGGAGGAAATATGTATCTCAGGTGGTGAAATGAGCTTGTGACTACTTACAACAGTGGAAGATCTGGCCGATGCCACCAATTGTGGTCCCTCCGTGCTCCTGTGACTGGAGCAAAGCCATTTCCCGAGAGTTCTTTATGCCAAAAATGTTGTGCAAAAAGCAGCTGTGCACTGAGATGCCTGCAGAGAAATGCAGCTCATCCCAGCTGCACCCACCATCCTCCCACTGTCATCCAAGGGATCAAAACTAACATTGACCAAGGACAAAGTCCTCCTGTCTTGACACACACAAAAGAAAGGGGAAAGATGGGCAGCATGAGATGGTCGAGGAGCTTGTGCACCTCCCTTTGTGCTCAAACACAAATATTTCCAGCTGGCCCGGGGTTTTGCAGTGTAACAGAGCTAAGAAGGGTTTCGTCGGGACTGGCTCACGCTTTTACCAAGTTACCTATGAACTTAAAACTCAGGCAGGGCAGGCTTAAGTTGGGAATGGATGGATAATTTTCAAATGTCCCGGCTGAGTCAAGCTTGTTATACAAAAAAGCTGAACTGCCATTGCGTGGGCAGTGCCGTCAGGGTGGCTGTAGCTGCCAGGCTGTCTTCCTGCAGTGTGCAATTCTGAGTGGGAACATCACAAAAAGGGTTGTGACCGGGGTCCCTGCGCGGACAAGTGATTCCTAATGATTTTGTAAAAATGGATGCATCTTTGGCTAACCATCCGGGATGCCAGCGTCGCTCCTGCATTCTCATGTCACGAGTGGCCGTTCATTACCCTATCATCTCCTGTCCACAAAGAAAATAAAACATTCCTAGATGGGGAAATTTTCTTTCTGTGGTAAATAATTAATAATGAAACTACAAGCTGCTGCTTGTCTCCTACACTCATACAACAAATGGTACTTTCTTTCCTGCGAATGAGGAAGGTAAAATTCTCATGGGGTAGACAGCATGTCTGCAAACGCCAAGCCTCACTTGCTAGAAAAACCTGGGCTAAAATGACTGGGGAACGGCCAAGTTTAATAAAGGCTGGAGTCAAAACAATGTTACGACTCACAGAAATTCCTGCTCAGGGCAAGGCGAGCTCAGCCACAGCAATGTCCTCTCTCAGGAGAGCTCAGGTGTGCTCCGTCCAGATTTCAGCTGGCCTGGGATTTACCTAACCCTCCCAGGTACTGAGGGCAAGGGCAGAGGTGTGCAGTCTGCCTGCCATGTCAAGCTGAAGTGACACACCAGTAAAGCCTGGAAGAAGGGGAGCGAGTGAGCGTCAGACCCCCTCCTGCCAGCGACACAGAGCTGCCGCTAATGTAGGCTTTGTTAATGTTCAACCGCCTTGGGAGAAAACAAGCTCTGATGTGTGTTTCTGGTTTCCGAGGTTCTTGCATTATTCCCAGAACCTTTTCCTCCAAAATGCTGCATTTTCATTACCAGGCATTCTCACCACTGGCTTTGCAAGCCAGACCCTGCCCTTTGGTCCTGTACCAACCTCACTGACTTTTTAGGAATAAATCCTTTTCTTTAAGAATGTGTTTCTAGATTTCCTTTCTTTTGATGTAAGCAGGAGTGTTACATTATAAAGTACCTGCTGATAAGGAAAACCCCCTGGCTACAAGCCCAGGACGCCTGACATTGGTGCCAGCAGTGACAGCAGCTTTTCATGCATCCACAGATTGTGACTTTTGCAATGTCCCCAAGGAGAGGACCACACAGGGCAGTGCTGGGCAGAGATGATCAAGCTTGTACTGAGCACATTAGCTCAAATACTGGAAGCCATAAGACCGTGGTGTTTCTCTGTGTTTGTCCACGGTCCCAGCCCTGTGCTGATGGAGCCCTTCCCACCACTCACCCAAAGTCACTGGTGCCCAGCCCAGGCAATGGGGACGTGCCTCAATGATGCTGGCTGCAAGAGCAAGCTAGCAGTTGTTACCTAGCCCAGATTATCCTTGGCTTAATTCATGTAGGTTTTCAAATCTCAGCTCTCTGCTGCCCCAGTCATTGGCTTCGCTATGTCTGAGCCCACGATGCTGCCCGGAGCGTCGGGGGAGGCACAGCCCTGCCATAAAGGGGGACTGCTGCGAGCGGTGAGGAAATGAAGCCAGGAACACCACGAGTTCTTGGCCATAAAAAACATGCTGCAGGCTGTGTCTTGCTGGGCAATGTTAGTTCCCAAAGTTGTTTTCCCTAGTTGTTGTCATAAAACTTCAGTGAAACCATCTACAGGCTTCAGAAGTTGTGTGGGGGAGGGGGTATACGTTGAGAGTCCATTGTTGGAGCCCATAGAGCCTCTTTTGCATAAACTGGCTTATACTGGGATGGCTTTGCTGGGCTCAGTGGGACAGCCAGCGAGCAGGAATCAATTAATCATCATTTTCTTCCTTGAAAACAGATGACTCAAGTAAGAATTTTGAATAAAGGTGTTTGTGCTGGGCTCCAAAGCCTTGCTCTTTCGTCCCTACAATTAGGGACGGCGCGTTTATTTAGCAGGAGTGTTTGAAGCGCGAGGTAGAGCTGAAGGCTGCCGGCCAGCCAAAGTATCGAAATACAGAAAAGGAACAAATGAACTCAAGTGACAGACAGTTTTACAAGGGCAATTGCAAACAGTCACAACACATCTCCGTGCACACACATTCAGCAGCACAGCACCTTCGGATTACAGCAAATATGTAAATGTGCCTCTAAATGAATTCTTCATCCAATGATTCATAAAGAAATGGGAGCAAGTACACCTAAAATGACCTCCCTGCATATCATTAGCTAATTGATGCAGTCTCTCCTTCTGCCTGCAGACCATCCCTAAGCAGATCACAGCTCCTCACGCTAACATCCCTGTCCCGATGCCGTCCCTCCCTGCCACTCCTCGGCAGCGGCTCATGGGGTGTTTGACACTTTAGGTTGGAGCTGCAGAGAGAGTTGCTCTGTTCTGATGGGCACCCAAGCGGCACGGAGGTGTGCATTTTGGGATAGCGCAAGCAATGGCAGTGCAGCCAAATGGAGAGATGCAAGAGAGAAAGGATGCGGTCCAGGTGCGCTCATTACAATTAAAAGCTATAAAGAGAGCTAGTTCTCTTAAGGAGGAAAGAAGACTTCTCCTAAGAGCCTGAATGGAATAACTCGGCCCTAGAGCCTTCCCCCCCGCCCCAAATCTGTCACAGGAGGGAAAAGCCGTGTCCTGCTGAGGCAGAGAGGGTATATTTAAGAGCAAGTTGGCGCAACACCCATCACCAGAGGGGCAACAGCTGCTCCCTGTGGGGCAGAGCAACAGCTTGCAGGTGGGCAGGAGAGATGGAGCAGAGAGGAGAGAGCCAGAGAGCCTGATGAGTAAGTCTGGTTGATGACTTATCATCCAAGACAGTTGTAGTCATGGAGTTATTAATAGATATGAGGTAGAGTTGTGAAAAACAGTTGTTTTTGTCAGCTTGAAGCAGAGTTGAGGAAGGGCTTCATTTTTTTCTCTTTGCTGGAGAGATGGAAACTTTTCAAATAAAACAGAAAGCTGTTTTGCTTGGAGTCCTTTGCAGAAAGCACAGCGTATGTTTGTCCAGCTTCCAGCACTTGGAGGGTCTGGCAGAATAGGTCTTCACAGAGAGCCTTCTGTTTAAATACATTCACAATTAGGCCTTTAAATTAAAGATTGACCCTGGCTGTGTGTCCCAGCCAGCACTGTGAGCCAGCTATGGGCTTTGGACAAGACTCTAAAGTGATTAAAGCAACTTGAGTGAACTAACTTGTCGCTCCCAGGTTCATACCCGATTAACCGTGACTGGAGTAACACCTTCAGATGAGAGGGTAAGGGAGAACCATGTGCTGTTAAGGCACTTGCACTGTATTTATAACAGCCCAGTGAAAGATTCGAAAGCCTACTGTGCTAAGTGCTGGATGAGCACGTAGCACAGGCTCTTGCTCTAGATTTTAGTATGCAGATTTATGAATAGACACAAAATGTGGGTGAATTTTTCACCCACAAATGGCCAAAGGGAGCTGAGAGGATCTGGGAAGAGGAAAGCAGAACTAAATGAACAAAGCTGTGTGGCGGAGATCGACCATAATCAGGTAATAGTGGCAGGGAATCATTCTTTCATCAGAAGGGAATTCTTTTTTTTAAATTATAACCTGTACAAAAGCATTTTTGCTCCTTTGATGACTGCATTGTCCTTGTTCTCCTTCCACACCCTTCACTGTGATAGCTCATTACATCCATTCATTTCACTTTGACTTAATTATGGATATGCAAAATAACCAGGATGCTAGTGCTGAATTCCTGGCTGGGACTGCAGGTACTAACAAATCATTAATTAGAAAAAGTCCAGAGACCTGTGTCATCTGATAGAAAGAAAACCTTTCTGTGGGAACAACAAAATGAAAATTTTGGCCTCTTATTTTCAAAAGAAAAGCAGAAACCAGAGGCTAATCCAAACATGTAGGTTGACCTCAAACAAATTGTTTTGCTTTGGGGTGTTTTGTAGTGCAGACAGTCTTGGGTTTGTTTCCATTCTGAGTCAACCCAAGCTTTGCAGCTGGAATTTCTCCGCAAAACTGGAGTTCAAGTCCTTCCCCCTCCCAGCACAGCTTGGTATGGTGCAGTCTGTCTCCACCTGCCCTGAGTTAGGGTGATGCTGGCAGCGACCACCCCACTGGCTGCCGAGCTGATGTGGTGGTCCCAGCCCTGCATCTTCAGCCAGCCTCATGCCACACTCCCGCAAGTATCTCCACTCTCATCCTATGAAAGCACTGCTCTGATGAGCTGCACCATTTCAGGTACTTTGAAGTGGTTTCTGCTCCCGGCACAAGGTGACAATCCTGTCTTTTGGCCATGAGGAAACCTCATGGAATAAGGGCAAGACCTAGGCTTGAGGGCTCTGTGGTTGGGACACAACTACTTTGCCCTGAGGGTCCATCACTGAGCTGTGAGGGTACAGCCTAAGGCACCCAAACAGTGTGTGTCCAGGCTTTGCTTGCAGCACAGATAGGGCCAAAGATGCCTTTGGTCTCCCTCTAACCTGGGGGCAAATGGTCTCACCTCTGGGCCTCCAGCAGGAGAATCCCTTCCTTCCCAGAAGTGCTAGGAGACCTGGGCAATGCTTGGGAAGGCTAACATAAAACCTGTGGTGGCTACCTTATCTCCCACTTTATAAACTAAGTGGTGTATGGAAATTACCCGAGGAACAAAACCTGCTAAGTAACCTAATTAGCCCTTTCTTTGGAGAGTTTACTGTAAAACGGCAGGCTTTGGGTCTTAATTTGCTGGGAAGTGCAGTAATGTAATTAGCTAGACTGATAACAAGCTGAGCTGTGTGAATTCTTCAGAGAACAGGAGGAATGTGCTAGACAAAGAGCGAAGAAAAAGGAAGAAGGAAAAAAACCCCAAAACACGCTTCTGCTGCCAAGAAATCAAAAATTTTCAAAATGTTAGTGATATAAAATTATGGAAGAGTTTTGTTTCGGTCAGAGGCAATGCCATTATCAAATGTTTCCTTATTTTAAAAGGACACAAGTTCTAGAATCCTTTAATTATTTTTTCAACATAAAATTCATGCATCTTTTGAAACAAAGTATTTCAAAATCTTTTTTTCTTTTCGAAGAAGCATCTCTCCTGTCCTGATTTTTGTCTCGTTTGGCTAAAGCAGCTCAAAAACAGCTTGGGGAGACTCCCTCTCCCAACAAACACGAGAGCACCGTCTGACCGCCATGTGGCTGGGGCCAAGCTCTGCCTGCACCTGCCCCTCCTCCCGCTGCCTGCAAGGCACCACGGGCTCTTCCCAAACCCAGACCTTCTCGATGACCCAAGCAGCCTTTTTGCTTGACGCTGCCGTCCCCCCTCCCAAAAGCTTTGCTGAGGACCATGTGAAGCTCCGGCAGTGTGAACCTCATGAGGCTCAGCCATGCCAGGAGAGTGGCTGCCCAATCTTTGTAGGCCCACCTGTCCTGGTGGCCAACACAGGCTTTTGGGGGCTTGTGGAGATCTTTCACGGCATGAAGTGAAGAATGCATTTCTCTTGTCACTAGATGGCTCTATCTGCTTTCACTAAACGTACACGGTTTTCTTTTTACGGCCCCAAATGAGCAGCAGCCCTACAGCTTTGCCCTTGTGGGGTCACCAGCCACAGCTGGGAAGGTAAATCTCCTATTTAGGTGGCAAAATTTACCTGGGTTTTGATGATGGTTTTCATTATGTGCTTGCTAACATCCCTAAATAAAATTAACACTGTTGTGAGCAACTTCATGGTTTGAGATTTGTATAAAATTGTCCCCCTGGGGACAAGTTCTGGGTTTTCTTCATCTTAGACTCCTCCAGCAGCCACTGCACTCCAGTCTCTGTGCAGGTTTGAAGCAAAAAGGGAGGAATTTGGGTGGCTGCCTGGCGTTTAACTTGGGTGCAGACTGGTGGAGAGCCAGGAACTTCCTTTTCTCTGTCCTTCATTAGGTGGGAGGCAAAGGGGCTGGCTCCCAGCACACCCCTGAGATGACTCAAATTGGTGGGATGATGCTTTCCAGACTCCTTGTGCACCACCAGCCACCTGTGGGGTCAGCTGGCCCCTGCCCAAGGGACACTACACCTATGCCAGCAGCTGCCATCCCATCCCACGCTCGCCCCATGGTACTGCATCTTCTTGGGGGCTGCAGCTTCGAGGCACCGATTTACCTTCTGAAGATGCTTTTCTTAGGGACAGGGAGTTCACTGCCACAGCCTGTGCACAGCAGCCCGGGGGAAGGTCTGGGGTGATGGGGGCAGTGGGGGACAGGGGGTTTGCAGGCAAGCCATCCTTTGGCCCATGATGGGACACCCTCCTGGGATTTTGGGTTGCATGAGGTGGAGCAGGCGGGCAGCCCTGCCCGCTGGAGCAGAGCCCATCGGCGTTTAAAGGAGGGGATGCTGGTACTGAACAGGCGCAGGGGGAGCGCAGGGCAGGTGGATGGGAAGGCAAACCCCGGCTGCGCAGTGGGCAGAGGGCTCGCACTGGAGCCCTGTGGATGTCTGCAGCCTCAAACTCTTACACTGGAAGCCACATTTTCAGATTTTGGATGTCTCCAAGTGACTAAAAAGCTACTGCAAGTCTGACTCCGGAGAAGAAAGCATATCAGGTTGTTGCCCTCCCCAGGAGAAAAAATCTATGTTGAAAAAAAATACAATATATTCCGGAGCTCCACTGTCTGTATTGGCTTAAGGCTGAGTATTTTATCAGCTGCCACATCTCTCAAGTGTATTCAAGAGACATTTGCAGCAAAATTCCTGCCTGGAAAAAGTTACTATCTGAGGATACAATCCAAAGCCATGAAAGACTGGGAGCATCTCTCGACTGATTACAAAAGGATTTGAATCAGGCCCTGGGGAACTAGTCCGGCATCTCTTCCTCGCATCGGCAGCCTCTGCACTTCGATGAGACAACCCTTGTAATAACAAGTACTTGCAGGGGTATTTGCAAGATCACAGCTTTGGCTGCACGAATGATACAAGAGACTAGTGACCATGGTGGGAAAGGAAGCAAATTTGCTTATTTAGATAATTAACAGGCATTTGAGACAAGTGTTGCTGTCTAACGCATTACTGACAGGCTAATAATTCTGTCTGCTGAAGCAGCAATTATTACAATAATGTTATGGTCCACTAAAATAACCATCCCTCCTAGCCACTGCTGCCAGGAGAGGATGGGTGAAATTACATTTCTCCTTCTTCCAGATGAACAGACTACGTGCCGGAGAAATGCCCCGCAGGGCTGAGCTGGGAGAGGAAGGACTCGTACAGCTACTGCATGGCAGCTTCTGTTGCAACCTGCCTTTGGAGGATGCCTTGTTTTTATGGCCCCGGATAGCTGCAGGCATAATTTTGCACCTGCAGTTTTGGTCAGATAGATAACTGCCGTCCTTATTGACCCATGTAACGCGATGCCTTGAGAGGCCAGTGCTGCGAGCGCAAACAGTTGTGACTGATTAGGAAAGGCACCATTTGCAGGGCAGACACAATGCTGGGTATCATGTCCCTTCTGCAACTTGGCTGTGCCGTGAGGCAGGGAGGACCGATAACCCCACCAACGTCCTTTGGGCAGGCAGCTCCTTCCTGGAGTTGTGCCGGGGGACTGAGGAGTAACTTTGCTGACTTCAGGGGACCACAACGGTGAAATGGAGAATCGGGGCAACTTTGTTTTAACCTGGTCTTGTCTGATCCTGTCTAACACCTGGGTGAGCTGAATGCTCGAGAAGGTAAATCCTTCAGGGCGAACGCAGCAAGGCAGGGGCAGGAACGAGGGAGGAGGTGTTTTCTAGGAGAGGGGTCCTCCATCACCCCACAGCCCATGGAGGGGCTGTGCCCAAGCCCTCCCTTCCCCCATCCCATCCAGAGAGAGCTCGTGGGGATCCAGTTCACATGGGTGCTCACACAGTCAGGTTTCCCTTCTTGTCACGCAAGCCATGGGAGACAGGTAGGGATACAAGACCCAGGCAGGGGTATTAACTGGCTGGCCTCAAACCCTGTAAGGAACACTGGGACCTGGCTCTAATTTGGTTCATATGACATGCGGGAAATTGCATTCATAATAGGCAGGTCAGGATAGCTGATGGGAGGGTTGGTGGGGAGCAGAGGGCTCTGGGCACTGCTCCACACGTATCTGCTGTGTAACTTCACTGTTGCTTATAGCCCATACCTCCTGCAGGCAGGAGAGAAAAACAGGTAATGCAGATTTCCTCTATTTCTTCTCTTGGGGGACCAGTCTATTGGGAGATTCATTAAAATCCACTATGCCAGAGATAGAAAAACATCACCTGACAAGAAAATGCTCTTATGGAAAACAAGCCTTTGATAGCTTTACATGCTTCTTGAACACAGGGAAAGCCAGTCAATAAAGTTCCTTGTGGCCTAAAAGCAGAAACATCTGTCGGAGGCAGCTTGCTAGGCTGAATATAGCAGCAGGAAAGCCCAACTGATTAACTCCATCCTCTTCCTAACATGTTGTTGTGGTTCCCAGAAATCCCTGGAAAGGGCTCCTGAGGACACTGGCACCATTACAAGCCAGCTATAATTCTGTAAACAGAGAGATGAAGGAAACGTTATCCTAACTGCAGTTTACCTCTGGCATCCCGTCTGCATAATTCCCACGTGCTTCATCTACTCCCCTTTAGACTGGGACAAGCTTGTAATTCAGCGAAAGAGGAAGAGCCCATGCTCTGATGAAGGACAGAATAAAGCCGTTGCTGTTGTTAGGAGGGAAAGAGGGCTGGGGGTTTGGGGTCCATATAATCTTGCAAGTAGGCCGGAGCTGGGGAAAATGGCAGGGGAGATTAGAGCAGTAATACAGTAGGCAGCATGGCTGGACTGATCCTCCTTGATGCGAGCCACCACCATGGTCCTTCTCCCACCCCCAACTCTTCTCATCCATATTCGTCCTACCAAGGAAAGCAGTCAGCTTACCGGGGCTTTCTCTTGATTGCTTTTCACATTTTGGTCTTCTTTCATTTCTGTTTATACTAATCCCATGGGATACAAATGCTTAAGAGGAACAGCCTTTTCTATCCCCTCCTCTGCATCAACTTTTGTCGAGACACGACCAGACAAGGTGGTAGATGATCTCATCTAGGTTCCCTTTTCCACAAAAGGTTGCACCAGATGATCTTTTGAGGCCCCTTCCAACCTGGGCCGTTCTGTGCTCTACGGCTCAAGTCTGGTATCAAGTAACACCTTTGTGTCTGGCACACAGAGCAGCAGGAGGGGGACTGCCTTCTTGGTGGGAATAAGGGGTGACTACTTGGCAAACAAATGCAACGTGTCATTTTAAGGATTGTGTTAGGGAAATATGCATTTCCCATCATGTAGGATGCTTTTTTTTTTCCCCTCAGTGGTACATTTCTGGAGTACACAAATGCTTAATTCAGTTAGAACAATTTAAAATTTGCTATTCAAAAATGTATTAAGCAATTCGGATGCCTTATAATGCATGTCAATCAAATAATAATTTTTTGTTTGTAAATTTGAATATAACTTCAGTTCAGAGTTCAGGTTAACATAATATTTAATAAGTTTCTTCAATCTGTGATTTGGACAGACAAAATTCCACAATTTTTAAGAAATTTCAGGGACTACAATTTAAGCTGGGATGTAGATAATTGCCTAATGCCAGGCTCCTGAAACGTGAGCTTTACTGACCACCTACCATACAGTATTCCTCCTTCTAATTATCCATATGCTGCCATCCGTCAGGTCTGAAAGCTTTGAGAACGATTATATTTCCTGTAAGCTACCTTTGAACTAATGCATTGGCATAAAACTGAGGAGGAGTATCCATCCCTTTGTCAGCCTTGAAGAACATAGCGGTTCCAAGAAGGCATTCGTATTCAATGGCTTCCAGGGGTGCCAGTATCTGGATAATATTTTGACATCCTTTCAACTGAAAACTATGGAAATAATGATCCTGTGGGGATATGCCTCAACGTTCCTACGTACTCAATATTGCCAAAATGGAGTATCATCTACAATCTTGAAACCTGGTAGCTGATGAGGAAAAAGGATTGAGAACATCTTTCACAGATTTTATAGCCAAATAATGAATTATCTGCAACACCTTTTCCTACAGTATGCTGTATATGGGTGGATCAAATATCTGGAAGGACATATTTGTTCTGATTTCCCATGAACTTCTAGACAAAATGATGTCTTGAGTTCATGTTAGCATTACCCGCTGCAAGTATTGATGCACTGTCAAAGTCGAAACATTTGACTGTGGTACATCATTTTTATCTTTTCAAATATTGCTAGTGGAGCTTCCTTACAGTCTTGGAAATGATCAAACAGACAACAGTGTATTCCCTTTTCAACTGTGTAAAAATGAACAACTACCAAAAAGCCTTTGTTTTTTTCATGCTTTTTAAGGTATCTATTGCTGAGAGGGGCAAAAGCCTTTTCAGCTACGTTTGCTTTGTCTGTGACAGAGGATGTAGTATATTGCTGGCTTACACAGATGAATTGTCTTACCTGCAGGCGGAAAACCACGCTATTGCTTTCACAATCACGCAATCATTGGAGTGATTATGGATCATACTAGGTTTCCAGCACATCTGCCACAGCGATATTTTCACATTTCTGCTAATAAAAAGCTCAAAGTTTCACCTTTATAAGAAATGCTAGAATTGCTTCTTTGCTTTATTCCACTTCCATCCTACCTGATGTGACAGTTCACCATGCATAACCGAGGAACTTCTCCACAAACTCACAAACTGCAGGAATCTTCCTGACAAATATTGCCAACTTCGTTGAGCTACTCAACACCATTTTTCCACTTACTCTGGAAAGCCAAAAGCCTTTTTTTTTTTTTTTAAGACATATGTCTGGACTTGTTGACACTACGATTGCAATTGCGGTCTCAAAACTTGTAGGGACCAGCTAAAAACACATAAATAGAAGTTAGCATCGTTCTGAAGTCACAGTCACTCTGCATCTCACCTCCACTGCATCAGGCCCAGGGATCTTAGATATGGTGCCTCAAATATTTATCTTTCAATAAGTCTATAGGAAAAAGTCATCTTTCAGTTTGCAAACTTTCTCATGCGGGAGAATCATTCCTGCAATTCCACAGCTACTCCGTAAGCACATCCGTAAGCCAACCGCATCCTGGGCTGCATCAAAAGAAGTGTGGCCAGCAGGGCGAGGGAGGTGATTCTGCCCCTCTACTCCACTCTCGTGAGACCCCACCTGGAGTACTGCGTCCAGCTCTGGAGTCCCCAACATAAGAAGGACATGGACCTGTTGGAGCGTGTCCAGAGGAGGGCCACGAGGATGATCCGAGGGCTGGAGCACCTCTCCTATGAGGAGAGGCTGAAGGAGTTGGGGCTGTTCAGCCTGGAGAAGAGAAGGCTCCGCGGAGATCTTATTGCGGCCTTTCAGTACCTAAAGGGGGCCTACAGGAGAGCTGGGGAAGGACTTTTTACTAGGGCATGTAGTGACAGGACAAGGGGGAATGGCTTCAAACTGGAAGAGGGCAGGTTTAGATTGAACATTAGGAAGAAGTTTTTCACTTTGAGGGTGGTGAGGCACTGGAACAGGTTGCCCAGAGAGGTTGTTGAGGCCCCATCCCTGGAGGTGTTCAAGGCCAGGCTGGACGTGGCCTTGGGCAACCTGGTCTAGTGGGAGGTGTCCCTGCCTATGGCAGGGGGGTTGGAACTCGATGATCTTCAAGGTCCTTTCCAACCTAAACCATTCTATGATTCTATGATTTAAAACAAATTTATCTGCATTTTAGTACACATGGAAATAATTTCTGTGCAATGTTTATAAACATAAGATCTTTGGATTCAATGGTGCTGCGTAAAGAGAAATTACTATTTTGGAGATGAAGTAAATACAACTTTTCCTACAGCAGAACCACGGGGTGGGAAAACAAAACAGCCTTTGGCAGACAAAGACACGTGGCCCATTCACCCAGCAGGACTTTGGAGGGAAATGCACTATGTGCAGTCTTTCCTGGATTGATATTTAATTCTGGGTAGATCCTGCCAGCTTAAAGGAGTAGTTTAATCAGTCTGAGGGATTTACTACCCTGAGGGGTTTTTTTATGTGTGTGTGAGGGAGTTGTGCGTTGTAGTATTTTTCCTGAGGGAACGAACTACCTCAGTTTTCTGGGGCTTTTTGCTCCTTTTCAGCTTACAGATTATTAAAATTTATCAGTAGAAGTGTGGACCTTGTGTTGGCAATGTACGCCTTCAGACTTATTTTTCTGGATTGGATGTGTTTACCTGTCAGAATGTTTAACTTCCACCTCCCACAGTGGAAAACAATAAGATCAAATCTGAAATGGAACCCACTGCTCTTTCCAGCTCTACTAGAGGACTTTTCAAAATCCTCCCTCTATAGTCACCTCAGAAGACACCAACAGCACAACACAATTAGAATCCCTCAGGCCTGGAGTCATCCTCTGTTTAGATATTTCCAAAATTGGATTAAAATTCCCAGAGAACTCTGCTGAAATCTCTAACTGGCATTGCATAGAGCAAACCCCTATGTAATGAATATTTGTCTTCTGTGTAGCCAGTAGCGACATTTTCCAAAGTTTTCTCCCTTACATGTTATTTCCTCACCTGTGTTAGAGAGGCCTGAGGCAATATCATGATTTCACAAACTCTCAAAAAGGAAGATTTATAACTTCTTTTTTAAAGTTCAGGTTTGCTTTTTATCGCAATTCTGAGACAAAANAAATACTGAAAAAAAAAAAAAAAAAAACCAAACCCAAACAAACAAGCAAACAAAAAAAAAACCAAACAAAAGCAAACAAAACCAAAACCAAACAAAAAAAACCCCGCAGCAACATTTTCTTCTAAGTGTTTTGGTTAGTATTTCTTAAAATCTGACATTTTTTCAGACTGACTTCCCTTCTGAAAATGAGGTGATTTCTTGCCATTGCTTTGTGACAGCCTGACTGATTGATTCAGCTGTCCCCTTAATCCTGCTACAGATGAGCAAGATAAGAGACATCCCCCAGGGCCACCAGGATCTTCTTCTGGCATGAACTCCTTGCTCTGCTGCATGCTGTGCACATCATTTGGCACTCCTGCCACGTCACTTCATGTGTCCCTTCTCCATCCAGCCCCCATAGGCTTGATTCCTGCTCCTGATTCTCCCCATCTTTCCTCCCCCGTTTTCCCAGCCTGCTCCAAGCACCACCATCTGCTTAGGCTTTTCCAGCTCTCAGGACACATACGGAGAAGAACGGATGGGAGTTTTTCTCCCCAGGATGGTTCCCTTGACACTGTCCTGTTCCAGCTTTCTCCCTCTGTCATTCACGCTCACTCTGTGTGGAGAATTGAAGCAGATGGGGAATATCTCCTAAAATAAAGCTTGGGTGACAACTCAAATAGTGTAAAGCAGAGCAGATGATGTGATTATGTGATGATAAACGACCTGGATGAGGGGATCGAGGGCACCCTCAGTGAGTTTGCAGATGACACCAAGTTGGGAGGGAGTGTTGATCTGCTGGAGGGTAGGATGGCCCTACAGAGGGATCTGGACAGGCTGGATCGATGGGCTGAGGCCAATGGTATGAGGTTCAACAAGGCCAAGTGCCAGGTCCTGCACTTGGGTCACAACAACCCCATGCAGCGCTACAGGTTTGGGGAAGGGTGGCTGGAAAGCTGCCTGGCAGAAGAGGACCTGAGGGTGTTTGTTGGTCGACAGCCAGCTGAATATGAGCCAGCAGTGTGCCCAGGTGGCCAAGAAGGCCAACAGCATCCTGGTCTGTATCAGGAATACTGTGGTGAACAGGACTAGGGAAGTGATTGTCCTGCTGTACTTGACACTGGTGAGGCCACGCCTCCAGTACGGTGTTCATTTTTGGGCCCCTCACTACAAGAAAGACATGGAGGTGCTGGAGCACGTCTAGAGGAGGGCAACGAAGCTGGTGAGGGGTGTAGACCACAAGTCATATGAGGAGCGGCTGAGGGAACTGGGGTTGTTTAATCTGGAGAAAAGGAGGCTGAGGGGAGACCTTATCACTCTCTACAACTACCTGAAAGGAGGTTGTGGCAAGGAGGGGGTCAATGTCTTCTCACAGGTTTTGGGTCATAGGACAAGAGGAAACGGTGTCAAGCTGCACCAGGGGAGGTTTTGACTGGATATTAGGAAAAATTTCTTCACTGAAGGGGTTGTGAAGCATTGGAACAGGCTGCCCAGGGAAGTGGTGGAGTCGCCATCCCTGGAGGTATCTAAAAGACTGGTAGATGTGGTGCTGAGGGACATGGTTTAGCGGTGGTTTTGGCAGTGTCAGTTTGATGGTTGGACTCCATGATGTTAAAGGCCTTTTCCAACCTAAAGAATCCTACAATAGCTCAGCACAGCAAATCAGGCACCAGGGAGGTGCTGTGCAGAGTATTAGAAGCCCTCAGCAAAGCGCACTCCCATGTCCTGTTCCCCCCGCTGTGACCCCAGGCAGCCGGGGGACACAGCACCACCACAGGACAGGGCAACAGCCCCCCTCTGCCATGGGATCCTGGAGAGCAGAGACACCCCCTCTGGGCTGCAAATGCCTGAATTTCAGGGCAGGCGGTAGGGAGCATGCAGCAGAAGCTGATGTCTGGGTCTCACCAGCATCACGCAGAGCCACCCTCACACTGAAACCGCCTGCAAAAGCCTTGCCCCAGGAGGAGACCTGCAAAACCCACGCAGTGCTTCTTGGGGGGGGTGGGCAGCAGAGCCCCTGTGTCCCTAACACCCCAGAAGGGCTGCTCTGTGGAGGGACCCCCAATCAGCCATTTTTGATCTCTTCATAACCGGATCTCCTCTGGTGCGTGAAGCAGCTCCACACCCAGGCAGCAATAGGGGGGTTTGTCCCTGGCGCATGAGGTAATGGAGACAGCACCTGGGCTGCTTTCGGGATCACGCAGCCCGGGGCACCTCTCACAGCCCCTTAGCTGACGGCGGAGCAGGCGGGACCAACGACTGCCGTGCCGCGGCATCGCCGGTGCAACCAGCCCCGGGCCGCGGGGGTACTTCCACCGCCATCGCCCCCGCCCCACCGCGCATGCGCCAGGCCCCAGCGGCCGGCGCGGGGACGGCGGGCAGGANGGCGGCGGCGGGAGCGCGCTCCCCGCCCGCCCTTTCATTTGCTCCTTCCCCGACTGCGACGCCACCTTCAACAAGGCCTGGCGGCTGGACGCGCACCTCTGCCGGCACACGGGGGAGGTGAGGCGGGACGGCCGGTGCTGGGCCTGAGCGGAAGGAAGCGGCGGCGGGGGAGGAAGAGGGAGGTGAGGGGCGGCTGAGGTGAGGGGCGCAGTGGCGGGGCCCGGCGGGCGGGTGGCGGCCTGCGCGGCTCGGGGCCCGGTCCCCAGGGGACCGGGGAGCCCGCCTCACCTCGCGGGGTAGCGGGGACAGGGCCGGGGGGCGGCGTGGGTTGTGTCTGAAGTGCCGCCGCCGGGGCAGCCTGCCGAAGGCGGCCCCCTGGACGCGGCCCTGCCCCCCCCCCCGAGGAGCGGGTTGTCATCTCTGAACGAGCCTCCCCTCCCCTCTCTCTCCCTCTCTTTCAGAGGCCGTATGTTTGCGATTATGAAGGCTGCGGTAAAGGTTTCACCAGAGATTTCCACCGCGCTCGACACCTTCTTACGCACACCGGGGAAAAGCCCTTCGCGTAAGGCCAAGTGTTTTGCTTCTTGAAACGGATTACGCTTGTCCTTACGGAAACGAAGGGGGAGTTAGAACTGGTGCGTGGGTGGCACGGAGCACGGCTGCCTGGCTTTGGGATGGTGATACTGCCATAACAGTACTCGCAACACTCATCACAGCGCACACAGGAACCTCCCTCACCTGAAACCTCCTGTCTGGCAGTGATCCATAATAGATGCTTAAAGGAACGGGCAGATCTCTCCCTAGAGTATAGAATTAAAAGAAGGAAGGGCAGTTGTCTCTTGTTGCTAAGCCATTAATAGCTGCATGTCATGGATTAGGAGCTAGGAATTCCTGCGTGTTTTATTAAAAATCTCTTCTGATAAGCTTTCCTGTGGCTTTTGATTGTAACAGCCTCTGGCCTTTCGTGTCTTTAAAGCAAATTTTTATATTTGGGTTGTGGGTTTTGGTTATTCCTCACGTATTCCTCTTACCTAGTGATTTCTGTGCCTGGGAAACAAATCACTGAGAGTTGTTATAAAAAAATGCAGTTCATTTGCAGGTGCACAGCTGATGGATGCAACCAGAAATTTGGAACAAAATCAAACTTAAAGAAACATGTCGAGCGCAAGCATCAAAATCAGCAAAAGCAGTATGTGGTGAGTAATTACCTTTGATACTATAAAGTGGAGGCTAAACAAGCTCCTTTTTGTCTATCTAGTGAAATACTTCAACTTGTTATTATGCAGTACTTGTATGAGTTCAAATACTGCGACTGGGATTTCAGCAAACACGTGTCGACTGGGCTGTCATCATTTGGCTCCTAATGATAACTTAATTTCCTAAATAGTGCGACTTTGAAGGCTGTAACAAGTCTTTCAGGAAGCATCAACAACTTAAAGTTCATCAGTGTCACCACACCAATGAACCTCCCTTCAAGTAGGTGGATAATTTTAATAATGAATTTTTAACAATTCCATGTGAACACTGTAGATGAAAACAGGTGCCTTTTCTCAACCTTTTCTTTGATGTGGCATTTAAAAAAAAACAACTGGAAAACTGGTATGAATTTGTTATTTCATGGCTGCAAGTACATTTCTTGTATTAGTCCTTTGCCCAGTAGTCTGTTTTGAGCAACAGTCTTGGTGCTCTGTGACTTTAGCATTCCAGCCATTTTCTTAGGATTTCTTACAGGTTCACAGGAATAATAAACAAAAGTTTTGAATTCACAGAGTCTGAAATACAAGCATAAAGCTTGTACGGTAATGAAAAATGCAGCTAACTCTGTTTTCCAGTAAAAAGCAGTGACTTGGCTAACATTGAAGTGGGTGGTAGCCTAAAAAAGGTGAGAGGCTTGGACACCAGTCTGAGAAGCTGTGCATTGCAACCCCATCGTTTACATGACACATCAGTATAGATCTGATGAAAGCAAAGTTTAGTTTTGTATTTCTTACAGGTGGAACACACTTTACAGGAGTGTTGCACTTCAGTGAAGTGCACTGGTATGGCTGTGTGACAGGCACAAAAATACTCAGTGCTCTGCCTCTGCTCTGACGGTTAGATCTGTACAAACCACTTAAACCCTCTGCTTTCTATCTCTATTTTATGTTTGAAGAGCCTACTGTGTAGGGATGAAATGAGGCTTGATTCTTTAGTTAAAGCTTAGCTTGCTGTATATGTGGAAATCATACCGTAGTTTTAACTCTTGAGGGGATCAGAGTCCTCTATTAGAAATATACTATGGAATTTACTTTTACAAGGCAGGAAGAGGGACAGAACAGACCTCTGGGCAAGGGGAAATTTGGATTATTGTGTCCACTTTAATTTTTCTTGACTTAAAGAACAAAAAATATGCAGAAATTAAACCAGTGTATTTTATACCTAGATGTAGTAATGAAGGATGTGGAAAGTACTTTTCTACTCCAAGTCGACTAAAGCGGCATGAGAAGATACATGAAGGTAATACAGTTTTTCTTCTTGCTTCAGTTATGTTTTAGCAAAGGAAAAAGGACTTCTTCCAGTACAGAGACTACGCAGGGATGTATGACAGACGTGAAACTATTCTGGGCGTAGTGATCCAGACAGACAAAACCAGAACACCTGTTTTGAATAGTCACATGGGATACAATTGCAAGGCATTGCAGTATTCAGTTACAGTGTACTTGTGGCAGAGCTCAGGATTCCTTCAGTCATTTCTTCTCCTAATGTGCTTCCTTGTCAGTAATCCATCTTCTGGAGATGGGCTAATGGTTAAGGCACTAGCCTAGACCTCCAGAGGTTAGGATCAATTGCCAGTTCTGGAACAGATTTCCTATGAAGCCTTGGCAAAAACATGTAGGCTTGAATTTTTAAAGTTATTCATGTATGTATGCAAAAGATATTTAAGTTGAATCATCAGGAGGTTGTCGGGTATGTTTGAAATAATTCTGCTACGCTCCTATCCATTCTTTCAGCTCTTCAGTGCTAGAAGAAAAAACAAACCCAAGGGACTAAGAAGAGTATCCAAAAAGCTGCATTTTGTATTGTGTTCCTTTCTTAAGACAGGGGCTTGTTCATAGTTGTTTGACCTTTCCAGTCCTGGGATTCAAATAGTGTTGACTTTCTGTGGTTCATTTGAAAACCATCCTGTCTGCTTGATAGAATGGTAGACACTCTTTAAACTCTGGAATATTACTGTATGGTCAAGATCTTACTTTTTAATACATAATACAAATATTTATATAGAAATAATATCTATTACTACAGTTATTTTCATCTGTGTGAGTGAAAGTGTATGGCTGGTGAGGAAGTAGCTTTACTGAAGCAAGGAGAGAGAGAGTTTCATAAAATCATTTCATTGGAAAGGACCTCTGGAGGTCATCTGGTCCAGCTCCCTGCGCAATGCAGGGTCAGTTAGACCAGATTGCTGAGGACTGCGTCCAGTCAAGTTTTGAATATTTCCAGGGGTAGGAATTCCACACTATGGACAACTTGTGTCAGTGATACAAGGTTTCTTCCATAAACCTGTTAGGATTTTCTCATGTTCTAATTTGTGTTTGTTGCCTCTTGTCCTATCATGGTGCAGTATGGGAGGACAGGAGGAATACTGGCCCTTATTTTTCAAATGCTAAAAGTGGAGTTCCTCCTTGTAAAACTGTAGTGTGTTTGCCAGAACCTTAGTGACTTTAAACATCTGTTCTGTCCAACAGGCTATGCTTGCAAGAAAGAAAACTGCTCATTTACTGGAAAAACTTGGACAGAGCTTCTGAAACATAATAAAGAAAGTCATACAGGTAAATTCCAAATGCTTTAATAAATATTACTTAACTTTTGATAACAAATAGGAAACAAACTGCTGATTTGAAGAGGAGTCCTTGCTGAGCTCATTTCATCAACTTGTCATTGAGTCTAGACAAACTTGTTTACTAGCACTTTACCAGTTAAATGGTTGTCACTCCAGCTAGACTTTTAACTGATGAAAACGCTGCTCAGTATACTAACTTTGCTTTGTAAGCCAGTTAAGGAGAAATTGTATAATATAGGATTTTGGATCTGGATAGTTCATACTGCATTATTCTCTTCCAGTCTCTGAGTTCCTTGCATTTCATGTGGATTTTAGCTTTGTTCTAGAGGACTACTACGGTTTGATTCTGAACCCCTGTAAGAAGCTGTTAATTTATACTCTGCCTGTCTCTCTCCCACTCAGAGCCGATAGTTTGCAGTCAGTGTTACAAAACTTTTAAACGGAAAGATTACCTCAAGCAGCATCAAAAAACACATGCAGCGGAGAGGGAAGTCTGCCGATGCCCGAGAGAAGGATGTGGGAGAACTTACACAACTGTATTTAACCTTCAAAGCCATATCCTCTCTTTTCATGAGGAGAAAAAACCATTCTCTTGTGATTATCCAGGCTGTGGAAGAGTGTTTGCAATGAAAGTATGTATTTTTTACACTGTGCTAATCTGAATCCCGTAATCTGAAATGATAAACCTAATTATTATTTTTTTCTGCTCTTTGTAACTGTAGCAGAGCCTAGCAAGGCACGCAGTTGTACATGATCCTGAAAAGAGAAAGCTGAACTTGAAAGTAAGTTATACTCTTGAAAAAATGTTCTCAACCATAACCTGTCACTTCAGAGGAGCGTAAATATTACATGTTTCAGAATGTGACTTCAAGCAGGAAAACAGGCCAGCTATCTGCTTGATTTGGGAGATGCTTAATTTCTGAAGCTCCTTTAAATAACGCAGTGCTGGCCTATTCATTGATTTCTTCGCCCCCCACCTTAGTAGTCTTTGCTCCACAGATAGGTAAAGTTGCTAATTCTGGATTTGTTTCTGCCAGGCAAAGCGTTCTCGTCCTAAAAGGAGCTTAGCCTCTCGTCTGAGCGGCTACATTCCTCCTAAAACACAACCAGGAAAGGATGTGGTCGTGACAGAAGGCAAGACAATGGATAAGCCCATGGAAAATGAAATACCAACTGTTGAAATTCTGACTCTGCAGTAAAGGTTAACTGAGACAACTTTCTTCATGGAATGACCAGTGCAAAGTTCAACAATAACTTTATTATAGTATTTTTTTTAAATAAGAAATTAATATTGTTTACATATCTGCATAAAGTCACTGATGCAACTCACTTGACTTCAGATCTTCATTTCCATCTTCCTTTACTGTACCGTTTTTCTGTTTTTCCATCTTCTGGTATGCTTTCAACTCCTTGTCAGACATGTGTCTCAAAATACAGGTACTCACGCCTTCTCTGGTAACTTTTGGCTTGGAAAGATAAGTGGCTTTCTCAGAGACAGTCTCCAAAATCTGATCAAAAAGCACCAACTGAAAAGAAGGAGAAAAATAGGGACTAAATGCACAAGCACAGGTAAAAAATCTTTCAGGCTGTTCTGTAATGACGCTCTCTCCTGCTTGGGGTTTAGCTATTAGCTGAAACCAGCTAGTTGCTAGTCCTCATTTGAGGAGTTCAGCTTGTCCTTTCCTAACCATTTGTTCTTTACTCATAAGCAGGTTTAGGAACGTCACCAGAGGGATTAAGCCATTTCCTAACACTTAGGTTGATTTCCCGACTCATCCTGTTTTGCTGTGTAAAGGCCTCTGTGAAAGTGGTTACAACTGCCTCTGACTCCTCCCCACCCTCCTCTTCCACTAGATTCGGGCATATTATTATTGGGCTTTCCTTTTCAGGGACAGTATTCTAAGGCTAGCAGGACATGGTAGCATTGAACCGAGTGATACAGTGCATTCCTTTAACAAGCTGAACTCATAATTAAACTCATTAAATTAAGCTCATAATTAAACTTTTAAGGACAACCTAGATCTGGACTGTGTCATGAAATCTTCTGCTCCATCCATACCCTTCTTCTTGCCACCCTTTCCCTGTTAATTCAACTTCCTATAAAAAGCTTTGTTCCTTTTGGATGAAGTGATATCACAATTTTTTTCCATCAGTTCAGTAGAGACAATTATCAAGGAAACCTAATTCACTACACATATTAAAAAGAAAAAAAATCTTACATGGAATCTTTATAAAACAGCCATTTGTGCAAATGACAATGGAGACAAGTCTCAAGGCCCTACAGTTATACTAGTAAGTTACAACCAGCACCCTAACATCTTTGTAGATGTTTACTTTGCCAGCCTGGGAACGTCATTCCAGTAGTTTCCCACTCAGCAGTGAAAAACTAACCTTAGCCACAGTTGCACAAATGCATCTTCAGAACAGTTAGGTTATTGAAATAATCCAGCTAAAATAAAGATTATTTTTTTTAACCATACTGTTAAAACTTTTCAGTGAGTGAGCTGTCTTAAGGCGTAGATGGGAAATTTTCACCAGCTCATTTAGTAAGATGGTGGTGCTGCAAAAGAGTAGGAACTGCTTAGACTCTGCTGTCAAAACCAGTATTACAACTGCATTCTTAAGAAAGCATGGTATTTGAATTGTCTCTATGGGACTACAAACACTGCAGTTCTAGAAATGAACAGATGCAGCTTAAGGTGGGGCAACTGTTACTTTCATAGGACCTAGACCTTCACTTATTTTAGCAGTACATGATATATTAAAAAACGTGGCTGTACTGAATAGGAGAAGTTAATACAAGTACACCTATTTAATGAAATTCATAGAATCATAGAATGGTTTAGGTTGGAAGGGACCTTGAAGATCATCGAGTTCTAGCCCCCCTGCCATAGGCAGGGACACCTCCCACTAGACCAGGTTGCTCAAAGTCCTATCCAGCCTGGCCTTGAACACCTCCAGGGATGGGGCCTCCACAACTTCTCTGGGCAACCTGTTCCAGAGTCTCACCAACCTCAAAGTGAAAAATTTCTTCCTAATGTTCAATCTAAACCTGCCCTCTTCCAATTTCAAAGCCATTCCACCTCGTCCTATCACTATATGCCCTAGTAAAAGTCCTTCCCCAGCTCTCCTGTAGGCCCCCTTTAGGTACTGGAAGGCCGCAATAAGATCTCCCTGGAGCCTTCTCTTCTCCAGGCTGAACAACCCCAACTCTCTCAGCTTGTCAAGCCTGCCCAACTTTCAGAAGTCCACTTACCATGTCTGTATTGCTATCTTTTGCTTGCCGGATGGTAACTTTAACGTGGTGTTTCTTTTCAATCCACTGTGCTATCTGTTTAGTCTTGGTTTCCAAGTCGTTCTTGGCAATAGCTGAAGAAAAGGATAACTCCTTCTGAACCACCCCTGTTAAAACAGAACTAAAACTGTGTTGGCTCAACAGCTGACAGCTGTATTAGTCGCACTCTTTCAACAGCCTGTGATGCTTTGTCTGCTTAACTCCCTTCCCCTGTGCTGCTTTCTCATACACAGAGCATCCCAATCTCGTCTCAGCGTGCACCACTTTCACCTTAGAAGGTGGCTACTTGGTATCTCACACTCACTGCTGTAATTGGGAGACTGAGTGCATGTTTGAGGCATGCAGGGTCAGGAGACTTTATTTTTATTAGTTTTATTCATACCACCCACAATGCAAGTCTACAAAGATGTCCTGGTTTGAGGTAAAACAGAACCAATTTTGTTGGGCATCATTGGTCTTATCACTCTGAGAGAGCAAACGTTGTCTGCACAATATGCTGTTTATTTCAGTAGTTAGAAGAGGCCCAGCTAAGAAGCGAAGTTACTGCACAAAATTGGTTCTGTTTCACCTCAAACCAGGACAAAAGATGAACAGGTAAGCATTGGAATTAAAGACTTAATTGTGTGCAAATTAAGTGTGCAAATTTCTACATTCTGCACAGAGTATAGCTGAATGTAAAACCTTGGAAGTTAGATAGCTCTTCATCCCAAACCCATTTTCTTGAAAGGTGAAGTGCAATATTCAACTGGAAGTATGATGCCTTGTAATATATTTGAACAATTTATGGTCTCTTCCTCCTCCTTAACGATTCTCTAAAGTAGTTACCATTTGAATAATCTTTAGTTTCTTGAACAGAAAAACTCGCTACCATAGTAGTGCTCTCCTGCAAAATCAGAACTCTACCCAAAGCACAGATACTTCATTAGCCTGAGGATAAAGAAAGAGGATACAAGGTCAGATGCCTTCTCTAACACCTCTTTGCCAAACTCAGTTTGTTAAACTACTGGAGCGGGCTGACTTAAGAAAAAACACTGAAAAGCATTCAGTACTGAAAAAGTTGTTCTCTTACTCTGTACAAGAAATGGCTCCAGACTTTGTCTTCCCAGCAGCAAGTTAAGAGGAGAATGTTTTCTGACTACTGGTGACAAAATTATATTGGTGTATCTGGTGGTCAGTTTGTAAAAACTGCCTGTCACTTTATGCCTTAGCAAAAGAACAGAAAATCAGTGATTCTCATGGAGCCGGAGTCTAGTTATATTCACTTAAATAAAAATAGATTAAAAAAAAAAAAGCCAGCAGATGCCAAAATAGTAAATCCTGAGAAGGCAAGAGAAGGCTTCTGTGGAAGACTAGAGTAATCCAAAACTTTATTTTCACCGCTTCAGATCCTTAATAGAGTGGACTGCAGTGACATTGCTTTGGATTTGCACAAACGCAAGTAAGAGGATTTCATCTGCTGAAACCACTTTTAATGCAGCATTTTTCAAAGTGCTCGGTGTTGTATTGTCAACAACGTACGAACCTGGTTTCGGACTTGCTTTTTTCTTCTCTGCGCGTTTAAGCTGTTCTTCATGAATCTGCTGCCCAGTCATTAGTCTGTATACAGGAGGTTCTACGTTCTCACGAAGGAGAACTAGTTTCAGGCCATGTTGATCCATAAGTTTGAGTGCCTCTGCTCGGTGCATGTTTCCTAAGCTCTCTCCATCCTGGTTGATTACGTGCAAAATCCGATAGGGAATTCTTCGCCCAACGCTTCCAAATGCTGCTTTCCTTTTTGGTTCCGTGTGAGATTTTTCAGCTGTACAAAATGGTTGAGTAAGTCCAAACACAGCTGACTTTCTAGGGTCAGGTACCACCACCCAGAATGGATAAAAGACCTTCTTTTGTGGTGTTTGTGTCAGAAGAGTACCAAAGAATCTTTTTGCGTAGCTATTCTCATTTCTGGTTGCTTGACATAAAAGTTTCATCACGCAAAAGGTAGTCATCCTGAGGAAGCAGGGAAGAAATAAAAACGAGTTACACCCATCAGTCAGATTCTTCTAGTTACATCAGAAAGACTTGACTTCAGTAAACCCTAGTCCTTAAAACTATTCTTTCCAAAAGATGCATGGTGTTACTATACGGACTGAACAATCAACAGTAATTTCACAGTAACAGAGGGTTTTAACCCAGAGAGAAAATCGACAGAGGAACAAAATTTATGAAGACTTGATGTTTCTTCACTATTTTAAAATCTGAGCTGGAACTCTTTTAAAGAATCCAAAACTTCTAGTTCATTTCTCCTCACATGAGTATCTACTCTTACACAGAGAGTGTACAGAGAGAGTAGCCAATGGTTAAGAGGAAGAATTTGCTGTCACGCTTACTATTTTCAGTGTATCTAAAGCCAGGACTTTCTTCCTGGTTCTGATACTCTTCTTTGGAAAGTGTTTCATTTAAGCCACGTTAATTCAGAACCACCCTAATCACACAGTGGCGATATGTGCAATGTCCATCAGCAGCCATCCCAATGTCTACAGTCTGACTCTTCTATGTTTTGTAAGGTGTTGGAATTTCAGAGCCTTGACCATACAGAGTAAAACCACCATGCAAAATCACCTTGGCATTATAACATGACAAAGTGACTATTACTGTACTTGAAAATATGGTTTATCCCAGGGCTGAAAACTCCTCCATAGCTAGCATGTAACTTGCTTTTCATAGCACTGACCCCAAATTTTGTATTTTTCTCAGTTTTCCAAATGTCATTTTGTGGAAGTAATCCAGCTAGTTACTTGGTCTTATATGGATTAAGCAATAATATTATTTCGATAACCTTAAAAAAAATTTTTTTAAAAAAGTGTCTTCACTGGTTTTTAGGCTCAAGTCTCACAGATTCAGCCATGCTTCAAAGTGAAAACAGTGCCTTAATTTTAAACCTATTTTATCAGACCTTTATAGTATCAATTGACTGGGTCAGTTTTTCACAAACATTAAATTTGGGGTGGCACATTCCTGTTTATGGTGAGCTGAGTTTTTCCAAGTACAGGAAGTACTTGAAAAAGCAAGTAGAGGAAAAGCCAGTACAGGAAAAGCCCAAGATGATAGAGGAAACCAAAACCGTGTCGTATCAGAGGACTTGGCAAGAATGTGGCTTCTTTTGCCTAGGAAGGAACGTGACTCCACTCTATAAATATATACCTACCTACCTATATGTATGTCATTGTGTAAACATGTATCCATGTGCATACATATACATACACATGGAGAAGGTGTAAACAATTGGGAAGGGTAAGGAACTATTTATAATTCTAGGTAGTGTTGGCCCAGGAACAAGTAAAATGACCAGCCTGTGAGTAAACTTAGCCTGAAAACTGGGACGCTTTGGAGCCTAGGAGAGACTTAAAATTTTAGCAGGAGGGACAAAAGCTGACACAAACCGCTTGAGGATGTTTGGGATCGGTCCATAACCAGGGCAGTCTGGCGTGTCTGTGTGCCGTAGCAGGACCCTGAACTCCACTAGCCACGGGGCACAGAAGAGAGGTACCTGGATATTCCTCGCAGGGTCTACAACCAGCTGGTAGAGCCACCGTCTGCCTCTGCCCAGCCCAGACCTGAGTGGTGGCCCCCGGCAAACACGGCTTCTTCTCGGCTGTGGCGATGGCCAGACAGCCGAACACCCACTGCCCACAGCTGAGTGCCTCTGTGCCTCCTCCGTGCAGCCACACAAAAGCCATTGAGTCCTCGCTTTTAATATGGTTTCATACACCAGCTGTGGATCACACACCGCGGGCTTACAGACCGTCATCTGGGCATCACCGTTGTGTCATGAAATGTCACAATTTAATTTCTCTTGCATTCACATCAACCTGGCTTGACTTATAAAACTAACTAACAGTACCACAGCAGTGGGACAACAGTTTATTTTAAAGAAATGTCTTACTCCGCTAAATACATGGTTTGGCCTTTATTCTCCTTCATTCTTTGTCCCTATTTAAATTCCCCAAATCCTGCCTTAACTCTCGGAGAAGAGAAATAAAAGGGCCCTTTCTGTGGGAGGATTCTTCACGTAACATAACCGTATTTTGCCTTCGGCGTTTGCGCACCAGCGAGGACAGCCGACCCCCTTGGGCGTTTCGGGGAGCGGGCAGGGGACACCCGGGGCTGTCACCCTGTCCCCCGCGCCGGGCGCTCTGCCGGTGCCGGCGTCCCCGGAGGGGGGCGGGGGAGCGGCGCTGGTGGCCCCGCAGCCCGACGGGACCCCCGACCGCGGCCCGGCCCGGCCCGGCGCGACCTCCCCCCGCCCCGGGCGGCTCTTACCTGCCGGGCCGGGCAGAGCCGAGGCGAGCCGCCGGCCCACCGGAGCAGCCGAGGGACCGGCCTAGGCCGCCTCTCCCCCTTCCACTTCCTTCTCCTCCTCTTCCTCTTCCTCCCGCCGCTTCTCCGCCTCCTGTCCCCGCCCCGGCCGCCCTGCCCTGCCCTGCCCTGCCCTGCCCACAGCGCCCCGCGGGGCCCTGTCCGGCCGTGTCCGTCTCCGTGTCCGTGTCCACTGTGTGTCCACGTCCACTGTTTGGCCGTGTCCGCTGCGTGTGCTGTGTACGTGGCGGCCCGTCGGTACCCCTCTGCCCACGCGCGTTTCTGCGCGTAGCTGCGTGTTGTGGGTATGGAATCACAGAATCGTAACATCATCGAGTCCCACCACCAGCCTAACGCTGCCAAAACCACCACTAACCGTGTCCCTCAGCACCACATCTACCAGTCTTTTAGATACCCCCAGGGATGGCGACTCCACCACTTCCCTGGGCAGCCTGTTCCAATGCTTCACAACCCCTTCAGTGAAGAA
>VUYV01000034.1:2261568-2278852 GCA_008711295.1 Anarhynchus alexandrinus | reverse complement strand
AACAACCCCAGTTCCCTCAGCTGCTCCGCAAATATACATATAATAAATATATTTGTTATATTATATATATAATAAATACATTCAATATAATAAAAATACATATACATACATATTTTTCTCATATTTTGTTCATATATGGCAGTTTGCGTGTATAGAGAGTTTCAGTCTCTTATGGACGCATGCACTTGCCTGTGTATCCACATGCTCCTCTTGCCATGTTCCCACACCTGTGTGGTGTGTCTGCCCGGTGCCATGTGTGCAATTGCTCGGTCATGTTGTTTTCCCGGGTGTGTGACCACCCAGTCCTGTCTTTTTGTGGAATTTTCGCCATGTCCGGGCTGCCCTGGGGGGAGCCGGTTGGCTGTAGGCATAAGGACCGCTGCTCCGAGGTGGCTCTCGCTGTGGTGGCTGGTGGCTGCGAGCGGGATGTGTGTGGGTGCTGCATGTTTTGCGTGTGCGAGGTGTGTGTCGAGGCTGCGTACCCAAGCCGCCGTAGTACCTGGCTGCGTACCATAATACATCACTCCGTCTCGCTCCACGTGTGAGACCACGCAGTGGCGTGGGTTGGTGTCGCATGCTATGGGCCGGGAGCCGGGGCTGCGTGTTACGCCATGGGTCGTGTCAGCTGTGTATGTGCGTGTGGAAGGTGTTGTGGGTGTTGCATGGTAGAGACGTGTCTGCAGGGGTCAGCAGCGTGTGCCTTTGTGGCATTGCGCGAGTCCCGAAAGCTTGTTGGATAGTGGGATTTGTTACCTTCTTTCGTAGGCTGCTCTACCTTGGGTTTGCAGGCTCCTTCTTCCAACTTGGAGATAGAAAACATTGCCTGTGAAAGAGAAGCTGAAATACGTGGGTTAACCCCAGGTCCCCAGCTGTAAGTTACACCCTAAATGAGTAAAACACTAAACAGCATGAGAGTTTGCTGTTCTCCTGTTGTTCTGGTGGGTCAGCGGGTCAGTGGGTCAGTGTGGAGCAGCGTGTGCTGAGAAGGTCTTTTCAGGAACCACAGTGTGCGTGTTTATTGAGGGAAGCTGTTTGGCCACCCGGGCTGGAGCTGAGAACAACGCTGGGCCTGAAAGTCCGCTTGTGTTTAGAATTTGGTGTGAAATGAAGCCACAGAAAGCAGCTGGGGGCGGGGGAGGCCTTGTCCACTGTCTTTCCTGCTTAAAAAAATCAGGACTTTTTAGCTTCTTTGCTTTGGGCCACAACTAGGTGACTCCTCTTTCCTCTCTCCCCACTTCCTGCCCAGGAAAAAGAAATTTAAGAAAAATCTGAGCTTATTTTTTTTTTTTGTTTGAAAGCTTTCTGTTCTTAACTGTGGTCTTAGAACCCTTTAATTCCACGTGCTGGTTGTTTTGGTGTAGTTGTTTTGATACACATATGCAAAAAAGACTGTCATTGCTTTATGCTCTCCATCTTCACAGAAGGCATCGTTACGGTAATTGTGTGCGAAACCGGAAAACTTCACTAAATCAGTTCACAATCTGAAATTCATTCATATCACCTTATTCTCATTAAAACTCCTTGCCTGCAGTAATGAATATGGAAAAATGCCATTAGCAGAATTAGCTAAGTGGACGGTGAGTTGTGTTAACAGTCTGGCTGACAACGGTAGCTTCACCTATTCTGTGCGAACGGCGCCTGTTTTTTCCATCCCGCCCTTTGTTCATTGCTTGATTTCGCTCAGGCTTTATGCCTTTAGAGTTGTAAGCTCTTTGGGAACAGGGATTGCCATCTATTCTATCAGTAGAGTGCCTAAGAACACCGGATCTCAGGTTGATGCTCTTGAAACATAAATTATTGAAATTCTATAGTATTCAATTGTGGAGAGTGAAATATTCCACAATAAGAAAAGGCAAGACAGGAATGGGTTTTTACTGCTCTTTTCATGGTCTGGAAATCAAATGTGGAAACTGAATAACCATGAAGGGAAGTTTTGGCAGAGCTGAAGCCTGGAGAGATTATTTTTTTTTTCATCCTCAGCTCTGCAACATACATTAGATGAGAGCTTGTCAGCAGTGCCCCAGCTTGCGGTTAGCTGCTATTGCCTCTCTGAGAACCATCCCCATAAGACGGATCATTTTCAGCAGTGTTAGTAGGAGCAATAAAACTAATAATCCTCTTCACTGCAATAAAAAATACCTGCATGAAAGTACGGTACTTTGGAGCATACAACTTGCATTCCTTCTTCCTTCCCTTTATTTAATTCCATTAAGCTTAAACCTGATGTTTGTTTTACTTCATGCCTTTCTAATTAAATTTAGTGTGCCAAGAAATAGTGCAGCCTTCTCGTGCTGTTTGTCCTCAATTAAGTTGATCTTTCTGGGGGTTCATTGTGCTCTTTCTCCTTGTCCTTTGTCTCACGTCTGTTTACACTGTAATTGTCCAGGGGCTGTGGTTTTATATGTGCCTGTCACAGTGGGACTGCAGTCTTAATTATTTGAAAGACACTATCATAATAAATGCGGTTAATAATAACTTTCTCCCTTCTATTTTGCCTGATGCACATCATCCTCTGCCCACCCCTGACAGTATTCTCAGTCATTTGTTTGTTTTTTTAATTCCTAAACCTGCATCTGTCTCTTTTTCCATTTGACATTTAGTTTCCTAAGCTGGTTAGCAAAGTCATTCTTTTCACTTTATCATTTTTTGTGCCAAATCCAGGCCTGTTCTGCTAGACCTCTTGCCAAACCACAGATACTTCGTGCCTCAGAGAATTTAAAATGCAAATATATGAGAAGGAGAAAGGATGGTGGAGGGTGAGATTTCTCACCCTCAACCATGAAGAGCTGCCAGTGATCTGCCAGTGTGGATGTTATTAACATCCTCTTGCGAGACTCAATATGCTACCGGGAAGCTTCCTCCCCATTCACAACCAATCTGGGGGGAACTAAGGGTTTTGATTGACCTCTGAGGATGTTGGAAACTGGTTCCAGCCCTTCTGTGTTTCGGGGTTGATCTCCCCCTGAAGCTATTTGTTCTGGCTACACTTAGCTGCTTGTAATGCCCAGCAGAGAGCGAGAATGCCCTTAGCTGGATGACAAAGTGCTCTCCTGGAGACTCAAAGCTCTGGTTTACTTTCATTCAGCATGCATTTTGTGGGAGGAGGAAGCAAGCTGCCGAAGTGCCTCACACCTGCAAGGAGCTCGTACCTGCTGGCTCTGGGTGGAGGACAGGTCTTCTTTCACTCCGTGGTGAACATCTTGCTGCTTTCTAAACCGGAGACGTAGTTCTCAATATCTGGCCCAAAACATTTCAAGTGCCAAACAGGATCACCAGGAATTTAGTACTGATATTGTTGGGTTTATGCAATGCCTGGGGCTCTTGGTCACGGACCAGTAGCAGCAGGTGGGACAGCAGTTTTTTCCAGTCTTATTGCTGAAGCTGCGATTAGTCTCCTGCACAGTTGTACTTGCAAAAGTACTGAGCATCTGGAGGGCCACTTACCCCGTGCACCTCTGTTTTCCTGTTTTTCTGTGTAATTCCCTCCTTCACAGGGCGTTTCAATGGGGAAGCTTTGGGGAAGACTTGCAGGGTCTTTCTCCGAGGACATTGAGGTGCTGGAGAGGGTCCAGAGAAAGGCATTGAAATTGGTGAAGGGTCTTGAGAATACGAGGAGCAGCTGAGGGACTTGGGGTTGTTCAGCCTGGAGAAAAGGAGGCTGAGGAGAGACCTTATCGCTCTCTACAGCTGCCTGAAAGGAGGTTGTAGTGAGGTGGGGGTTGGTCTCTTCTCACAAATTACAGCTGACAGGACAAGAGGAAATGACATCAAGTTGTGCCAGGAGAGGTTTAGGTTAGATATTAGGAAAAACTTCTACACTGAAAGGGTTATCAAACATTGGAACAGGCTGCCCAGGGAAGTGGTTGAATCGCCATCCTTAGATGTATTTAAAAGCCGTCTGGACATGGTGCTCAGGGACACAGTTTAGAAGTGGGCCTGGTAGAGTTAGATAATAGTTGGACTTGATGATCTTAAAGGTCTTTTCCAGCCATAATGATTCTATGATTCCTCCCCAGCCCTGCTCTTTAGCAGCAGCTGGCATGGCTCACCTCCACCTTCCCGCTATGGTATAACCATGGCCCTGTGGTTCTGCAGTCCCGGGATTCAGAGAGGGGCCGTAGCCTCCCCTGTGCATTCCATAGTATTCCTTTTCCCCTTAGTGTTTATAAAAGACTTGTTCACATAACTCAGATGAAAAACTGCCTTGTGCTGAGCTGAGCGTTGCCATACGGCAGAGAACGCGTCGGAGTAAACACGTATGTAAAGGGGACAGAAATTCTGGGTAGGTAGTAGGTCCAGTTTTCTGGATTCTCTTCCATCCTCAGCTTTTGAAAGTTGCTTCCCACAACACACTTCTCTATTTTATTCTACCAACAGACAGCAAAAAAGTAAAGCAAACCCCAAAAGTCTGTTGAGTGGTAAAGGGTCACTGTTAACTGATGCCCGACACAGAAAAGACAAATACAGTTGAAACAGCTAAAGTTTTGTTTGGTTTCTGAGATCTGCTCCTGTTACAGGAATTAAACCAAATCTTTTGAAGATGCGTGCTCTGCCATTAAATTGCTTGGGCTGATTTACCAAATCCAGGCAAAGAGCTGATTTTGCTCCCTGAAAAGCAAGGCTGACTGAATTTATTAAAATGTTACTCATAAAGCAAGCCTGTGGGTCCCCAGGGTGAGACACAATTAAAGTTAAAACTTCCCAGTGTAGAAAGTTTTTTTATCCGTTTAGTTTTACATCTTGACTGTAGGGAGAGGAGTTTCCACTGTACATCTAAGACATTGTTCTGCAGCCTTTGCAAGTTGCTGGGTTCAGCTGCGAAGATTTTAAAAGCTGCTTTTGTTGGCAGTCTAGGACACATCCGTGACCTTATTAAAGTGGAAGTGNACAGTAAATCTACTAATTTTACAGTCAGTTGAACAGCAATAGATTAATTTGTTTAAAGTCTGCATTCACAAAGAAAACGTGAACTTCGCTGCCTTGAATACCCGAAACTACAGTGCGATATTTAAAGGGTAGAAACTATTACAACTTGCCCGAGAATGGTCCAAGCAGTTCCCTGTCACCTGCTTCTCAGCACAGGTGCTGACCTCCCCGTCTATTCTATCCCTCCTGACAGACTAGCAGCCAGGCTGGGGCTTTGTGTGCAACAGAGAGCGCTTTTCCAATGCCTGGGCCAGTTTTCTTCAGCAGCCACAGGAAGCAGAATAAAGAAAAGGTTAAGGGCCACCGCAAGGGTCAGAATGGGTTAAATTTAGTTAACATCAGAGGTTATAGCTTTTAACAAGAGCATGAAGGAAACTTATTCGAAGATGCAATTTGTTTCTTCTTTGTCAACCATTATTTTTTTTTGCTCTATTGATAGTGACAGCTTAACAAAGTTTTTATATGCCGGGGTTTTCATCCTTTAGAGGATAAAGAACTGTGATGCAAAAAAGAGATGCAGGTGGAAGACTTTATAAAGCCTCCATGATTTTCAAATTGAGGGTTGAAAGTAGGCTCCCTGCGTGGCTAAGTCAAAAATAATTTGTAAATGTTAAAAAAAGTACACATTACAGACAGAGGGGCTGCTTTTTTTTCTTTTGTTTTGTTTTCCCCAGTGTAACTTGCCAAGAGTAGTGTTTTATCGGAGGCTTTACAATCTTACTGGTTTTGTATGTATTTTTTTCCAAGGTAATCTTATTTTCTTTTTTATCTCCCTCTAAAGATGATCAAAGTCAAATGCCCTTAACAACAATCTTCATCATCTCCCTTCAAGACTTTTTAGTGTATAATACATGATTCTAGTCTTTTGGTGGTTTTTTTTTTCCTCACGATTTAGTGAAGAAGCACAAACTACAAAATGCACTCGGTGGGTAGCTCCACTGGGAATTTCTGATTCAGCTTCCTGGAATGCAAATATAAGGAAAGTTTAAATCTTTCTGAAAATTATTGAAGAAAAATAATTTATAAAGTAAGTTGAGTAGGATGTTTCACATGTTTGTACACAACAGCTCATCTTCTGCCAATCAATCTTTCCTTCAGAATTGATTCATAAAATCACCACTTTTTGTTTTGCTTTGTTTTATCCTGGTACAAAGTAAAGAACTCAGATCTGAAAACAGAATTTAATTTCATCTGATAATAATCCCTAAGTACAAACCATTTGTTTGGAAGTGTTTTTTTTTCTTTTTAACATGTTTCCCTAAACAAAAAAAAAGCTCATCCCGTCTTTCTGCAAGTTCTCTCAGCAGTTTTAATCTCTTGGACACTTCAGCCCAGTTAGGCAAAGAAGGGCCTCAAAGATATTGTACATTTATAATAACTATTAATATTTACATATTTCTACCAGGTTTTGTGAAAATCAATGATTAAACAGAGAAGAGAACCTCAAATTAATGTCTTGTTCTGGCAGAAGAGTTCATCCAGTTGACCGGACAGCGCGTGTGTGTGTGTGTGTGTGTATGGACTGCCCAGTTAACACACAGGTATTATCAGATCAACCACGGTAGGTGGTGCCTTTTGCCTCCCCAGCTGCCCAGGGGGCTGCGTAGGGGATGTGAAAGGCTGAGGGAGGGCTGCAGTGGGGGATTTAGAGGTGGGAGAAGGAACTAAGACATTTTGAGGACAAGGGAAAGGCGTAGGGGATGTGCTGGGGGCACATCGATATCTTTAATTTTGGTATCTATATTGTAGTGCTGTTGTAGGAGATAGGAAGAATAGTGGAAATGATTATGATTGGAACCGAGAGACAACACCAACCTTGACCATTCAAGTATCAGTTATTTCACTGCTCTTGGGACAACTTTTG
Organism: Anarhynchus alexandrinus; assembly: GCA_008711295.1. Taxonomy (NCBI): domain Eukaryota; kingdom Metazoa; phylum Chordata; class Aves; order Charadriiformes; family Charadriidae; genus Anarhynchus; species Anarhynchus alexandrinus. Next base: position 2,272,062 of record VUYV01000034.1, on the reverse strand, counting down.
TTCGCTTACAGGATAAATTTTGTCTGATCTGTGGTGTCTTTGCAGTCTGCGTGACCAAGGCATGAAACTTCAAACTAACTTGCTGTTGTGTTAATTCAGACTTGCGCTGGGCTCCTGGCTGCGTGACTGAGAGCTGATTTTGCTCTCCAGAGAGCTGGATTAGTCCTTTGAGATGCACGTCATCACTTTGACAGTTCTCGGAGGATTCTTTCTGAAATCAGTTGGTATGAACTTTTTTGTTGGTGTAGACTAAATTCTTCCCTCCGAGGTGGCTAGCAGATCTGAAGGAAGTCTGTTCAGCCCACAGATAGAAGTGTTTGTCCTGGCATGTTGTATAGACATGTATATAGACACGTGCCTGGCAAAGGACTAGAGAAGGGAATTATGGAGCTGGAGGATACGGGGCCTTCTCTGTCCCCAAAGATGGGGCAAACAGCATGATCCGGCTTGAACAGCTGAGGGCTGTGTATCACAGAATCACAGAATGGTAGGGGTTGGAAAGCACCTCTGGAGATCACCTAGTCCAACCCCCTGCCAGAGCAGGGTCACCTACAGCAAGTTGCACAGGACGGCGTCCAGGCGGGTTTTGAGTGTCTCCAGTGTGGGAGACTCCGCCACCTCTCTGGGCAGCCTGTGCCGGTGCTCTGCCACCCTCAAAGGAAAGAAGTTCCTCCTCATGTTAAGATGGAACTTCCTATCTTCAAGTTTGTGCCCGTTACCTCTTGTCCTATCACTGGGCACCATTGAAAAAAGACTGTTCCCATCCCCCTGGCACCCTCCCTTTAAGTATTTATAAGCATTAATAAGATCCCCCCTCAGTCTTCTTTTCTCTAGACTAAAAAGACCCAAGTCCCTCAGCCTTTCCTCATAAGAAAGATGCTCCAGTCCCCTAATCATCTTTGTAGCCAGTTGCTGGACCCTCTCCAGCAGTTCCTTGTCCTTCTTGAACCGGGAGCTCAGAACTTCCTATGGCCTAACTGCAGTGAAAAACAAACGAGAAAAAGTATGGCTCTCCACAGCCCAGACAAACTGGCATGGAAAAACACAACAAAATATCCCATTTACTATTCTGCTCACAAGCTGCCACCAAAACTCAGCTGTGAGGAGAATAAGAGCAGCTTTTTAAAAATGTAAAACTGACTTCTTTTTTTTTTTTCTCCTTCTGAGCTGCTCTTACAGGCTTTAAAGCATTAATTTCAAAAGCTTCACAAAGGCATCAGGCATCAAATAGCCCAGGCTGACTGGAAGCTTGGGGAGGAGAATTTCAAAGTTGCGTGGGCGATGGCTGCAGACGCACCAAAGCAAGGTTATTTGTTCATTCCAAGTCAGTGATCATGACTTGCTTTTAATGATGGAGCAGCAGAGAAGAAGAGTTAGAGCAGCCCAAAGAGCCCTGGATTCATATGGCCTAAATTTCAGCTACGTCTTTTTCCTCGTGTTTGTGTTGGCTGGGTGATTCTTGGCTTGGGAGTCGGGAGATGTGAGTTTTGATTGCAGTGCTGCCGCTGAAGGCCCTGTGACCTTGGATAAGTCACTTCACCTCCGTGCTTCTCCTCTCATCTTTTTACCCACTTATGCAGAATCTCTTTCCCTTTTTCTTTGCAAGGTCTTTTCTCAGTTATACATCTGGACTATGCCTAGCACAATGGAGCTGTGCTCTCAGATTAGGCACTGCTATAATCTGAATGAAAAACAAAGAAATACTGCACTGAGCACTTCACCGGGACTCCCCTGTTATCTCAGGGCTTCACCGATAACCTTAATAAATAAAAGTCCTTCAAAAGTTTGCATGTTCCTGCCTACTGCCCAATTGCTTTCTTTTTGTGTAGCATCTTGAACATGAAAAAAACCTCAGTTATGATACCTGGGTTGTCAGAAAATAATGATTTATAGTATTTCATGCTTCCTGAATTATTTTTAACATAACATTTCTTCCTGAAATGATATGCGGTAGCTTCAGTACTTCACTGTGCCTGATTTTTGTCAAACTGAATTATAAAACAACATGCTGCTGTATATCTTATTCATTTTGATATTTTTTCCGTAACTTTGCTCTTTTGTGTAAGTGCAGTTCATGTATCTGAGCTCAGGGACAAAGCCTCCTCCGGAATTACACAGTACACGCAAAATCTACTCTATTTTATCCCCATAAAGATGGGGACCACTGTCAGGATTACTGGCTCTGCTGTATGATCTCAGCAAAGTTGGGTGTGTTCTCTAAGATCAGCCTCTTCTGCAGATGCTCCTCTACCAGGTCCAAGATGTCAACATTTTAAAAAATATGTACTTGGAAAAACAAAATCTGCATCCTTCAACAACAAAGCATTCACACCAGTTCATACCTGCCCTTGCAGCTCATTCTGTTCCAACCAGAATTCAGATTGGATTCTTGCAGGAGATACATATGGGAAACTCCAGAGTTTTGCATTTCAGCCTTTCCTACAACTCTCTGTCTTTTGTCTTTATATCAGATGTGCTCTCAGAGGGCATCTACAACAAACCTCTCACAGCTAGGCCAGCTGTCAGGGTCCTGTGTAAATGGTCTCATCCCAGACATTGTACATTGGTGACTTCCAGACCCCTCAGTGCGTTATCTACCTCATGTTTAATTCCAATAGTCTCTCTCCCCCTTCCCTTCCGCCCTCCCTCCGCATGCTGTAGGGTTATAGGAACAAGATTTTGGCTCCAGGAGGAACTGCTGTCTCAGACAATGTCTTACTTTGTGGTAGAAGTGTAGGATCAGAGGATAATTCAGGTTGGAAGGGACCTCAAGGGGTCATCTACCCCAACGGCATACCCCCAATCGATTTTGACCTCAACTCGGGTGAAAAAAAGCTTTATTTATCTGTGAATCACTTCAGGAATTGGCAGGACCTAAGTGATTTTCAGGTTCTGCCCTTTTACATTCTGATGAAGGATTGGGGCCCTTATGTGTACATTTTCTTAGAAGCAATTACAGCCTTACAAGCTCAGTCCATTTGAAATATAAGGAACTAATCTGTATTTGAGTAGAAGGTTGAGAATTTATTTGTTAATAATTTCAAAGCACTTTAATTGTGCTGAGACATCTTTACATTCCAAGCAATTTATGTATTTGTTTAGATTCATATGCCAGTGATACTTACATGGTATCAGACCATAAGTTATTTACATAAATTAAACATAGATGATGGAGCCACAAGAAATGAGTCATATTTTTTTCTGTAAAGAGCAGCAGGAGGTAATTGTTTTGATAAGAAATTCAGAAACCAGCTCTGCATTAACACATAGAATTGTACTCAGAAATGAAATGAATTATTCCCATATTCAGCTAAGATCAAGTAACTCACAAACATAGATGGTGTTAGAAGGACTGAGCAGAATTTATTCATGCTCTAAAGGCTCACACGCATTCATTCTATTTAAATTTGTTAAAGGAAAATCATTCTGCAAAATGTACTAATGAGAACTTTGTAAGTATTATTGACCATAACAGGATCTTGAAAAATCTTAATTTACTAACCTGTAGTTTTATAGTGTTTCCCCGTGTTCAGGGTAGTATAAAATTGGTGCCTGGTCCTAATAAGTAAGGGAACTGGCACATGTAGAGAAACTGAAGTTTCTTGTTTTTCTGCTTGTTTACAAGGAAATAGATCAACAGAGCTGGAATTATTATTTTTTTTTAACACCCAAACCTCATACTTACTCATCTGAGCCAACATGTTTCAACATGCCACTGAAAAAGATAAGAGTTATTGTTAGCCATTTCATGTCTGGGTAAAAATAAAGTGGGAAAAATCACTGTATCTTTTCTTAAATGGCCAAAAAAGGGAAAAAGTTAAAAGCAAGCCTAGAAACCGGGCCAGTTGGTGCTTTATTTAGTGGTTCTTTTTCCATTAGCTCATCCTGCTTTTGTAAACTTTGGAGAGGAATGTCATGTTACAACAGTAACATTTGCTTTGCTTTTACAGTTTCATATGTGGGTAATGAAAACCAACTGTACTTTGTGAGCTTGAAATATAATTAATTGATGCTCTAAAAGGTAAATGGTTTCTTCTAATTATGTCTAAAAAAGTCATGAGTCAAGCAAAGTGATTTATATAAAGTAACCGTAACGAATGTCTGAATAAATATATAACGACTATTCCTCTGTTTCCTTCTGTTATTTTAAAAGTATTAATTGTCAATCCTTTGGAATATTTTCAATAAAATTAAATTTTGGAAAAAGCGTTGCATTTCATTGAAGCCAAAGGTTTTGCTCTGGGATCCTGCCTCAAGAGGAGGGAAGGGCAGGTTCAAGTTTTTACCACATCAGCTTCATATCAAAATTTGTCATCTCCCATCACTCCAGGCTAGATACGTGAACCTAGTTTTCCACATTCCCATGCAGTCCTCCTCAGTCATTTACAAACTGACTGCAGGACAAACAGAAAAAGCATACAAAATTTCCAAATTTGGATATTTTCAATGAATTTATTCACTTTTGGTTGGCAATCAAGATATTTTTGCACAGTGAACAAAGCTACTGATCTTTTCCTTGACTTTTAAAAAAGGTTTTCTCAAATAATAGACCTGAGTGCTTTGATATGGAAATCCCCTGAGGTCCTTCATACCTTCATTGCCCTCTCCGGGCTGTTTTTTCTAGCTGGATTAAATTTCACAAAGTACACCAATTACTAATTTTAGTGAACTGTGCCTCAGCAGTTAAGCTGAGCCTTCAAAGTATCCCCACTTTGGGTTCCTCTGAGTATTCAGAATGGCATGTCCCCAGCGAAATGCACTTTGTTTGGGACATAGCTCAGTGGGACAGAAGGGGCAGAATATTCCACAGATGGAAGACTTCCTTTCAGTAAAGCTGCTCAGTTTTAAATCGAAGATTTCCATAAAAACACTTACAGTGGAAAAATTTTGGACAAGCCCTAAATAACAACTGCTCCCAAAGGCTACCAGGAAAAAGGGCAGAACAACATTGTTTATTGACCATATAAGCACTTATCTTTGTTGAAGTCTATATGGGTTGGAAACGTCGACTGTAGACTGAAAAAACGTAGAGTCTTAGGGTGGTGTTAGTTCAGTCACTAAAATTGCATAATGTCATTTGCATAATCACTCCCGTACCAGTAACTACTCGATACCTCCGCAGCTACAACGGTAGTTTTGTTGAATGCATAAAAGAGGAATTACAGAACCTGCTTCTCCTCCCTTCTCCATTCCCTGTTGGTACAGAAAGGGCCCATTATCTGGGGCAGGCACCCAGGGATGCACACTTCAACAAAGGGTTATGGTCCATGTTCATTATATGCAAATTTGCCAGAGCATTAATCTGCTAGGCATTAACATAACATCAATTGGTGCATCGGGGTAATTCTCGTCCGATCCAAAACATTCCTCATGTAAGCAAAACAATTTAGCTACAGAGAGAAATGATGAACTAATTCATTTTGGATCTAACCATATCAAAATCAGCAAATATGAACCTGAGTTGAATGTGACCTGATTATATCTGCAAAAAGCAATGCCTTATAGCTGGTTTATTCATTTAAATAATCAAAGTAAACAAGGTAGTCCTGAATGCATCTTGCTTAACTTGATTACTTAAATAAGCAGCCATCTGGCATGAATTAAGTTTTTCCTTAAATTTTTCTTCTTCTCATTTTTCAACACCAGAACTGTTTTGTATCTTGTGCTTATTTCACGCTATTCCTCTGCTAGAGTATCTTTACATAGAAATTGGGGGCAGAAGTTAATAGAAATATTAATACGAGTACAAGCTGAACTCACTGTCTTTACAACTTGATACTAATCAGCTACAGGGAGTATATTAGCATCCCTATTTATACAATTATTTTAGCCACAGGAGAATCCATTTGTTGCTAGAGGAATACAGCTGAAATCTATCAGGATTAGAAGGCAAGGAAGGATATCACAAAAAGGCTGAGTAAAAACCCTAGCAAGTTGAAGTAACACAGCTCTCTATTTGAGGTCAGGGTCCTAATTGCATTAAAAGTCTTTTTGAAAAAGAAACACTTTTTACTCTTCTTTATTAAACAGAAAATGCTTTTGGGGTTACAAAGCGTTACTTAAGGTCTGATTCTGAAGGGGTATGTGTGTTTTAAGAGCTGCTTTACTCATAGGAACTGTCCTACTGACTTTGAAGGGATAAAAGGCTTGAGAAAAGTTGTGTATGCAGGAGAGTGCTTAAGCATTGGGACTGCTGATGGGCTCATTGGTAAGTACCTGTGTGTACCTTTGCTTAGAGCTTTAGATAATTATAGTTACAAGAATTGTACTACAGCAAAATTAGTAAGAGCAAATCATGTTTAATAGGGGTGGAATGTTTTTTACAATGACTTTATCTAAAGTCTCTTGCTTACTGTGGAGTACAGGACATGTTTGTATCTCGAGAAGAGCGGACCCTCAATCCTGGTGCTTGTGTAATAATACATGTAGGAGTAGTGTGACCAGCAGTTGATTCCTCTCCCTTGACAATGCAGGCCTGTGGAGCTTGATCCCTTTCTCAGTGCACACATCAATCCCAACTGTTGGGTCTCTAAGAGGTTCCCAATATGCACAGATCCCACCGTCTTTGCTACGTGACTCTGGAAAGCCCAAGTGCGTGGGTGTTGCTGTGGTATTCACACCACGGGCGTCCTGGTGTTGTCAGCTGGATAATGTGCTCATCTACCGGCTGTATTTTGTTGCACGTGGTCCGACTATCGCTGTTCCCCTCCCTGGCTGCTCCCGTCTTGCAGGTGGAGGACTGCCCACGCAGAAAGGTTGTGGGCAGTATTGGCAGTAATGGCATTTACACGACACGTGTGTGATGTAGGAGGAGAGTTGTTAAAATAGCATTTTTCCCTTTGTATCAGTGTGCAACATATGGTGAATTTGTAAAGAAAGGAAAAACCTGTAAGATGCTTAGTGTGGGCAACTGCATGTACTGGCAAGGTGACTCAATGAGGAGTTAAGATTCCTGCATTTAGTATTTGCCTCCTTCTACCCTAAGACCTTTAAAAGTAATTTCATTTTTCTGTGCTGCCATTTTCCCTCTGTTGTGGTTTAGGCCAAATCGGCTACTGGGAACCTGGGGGACCCCAGATGGGACTGACAGATGCTCCCCTCTACCCCTCTTCAAAGAGAGAGGCAGAGGAGGAAAAAAGAGACTTATGAGTTTAGAAGGAACTAAACTACTTTAATGAAATATTAATAATAAAATAAAAAGAAATTATGAAATATATACAAAACTGTACCAAGTGCCCAGGATGACAATCATGACACCAGCTGGCACTGGGGCAGTCCCAGGCTGGACTCAGTGATGGATGGGAACTGGATTCTGGATCTGCATTCAGGATTGGGATCACAGGCAGATGAACAGAGTCCTCTTCAGATGTCTGCCATTGAAGGAAGAGAGCTGACCCTTTGATCCTTCAGCTTTTATACTGAGCATCATGCAGATGGGATGGAATACCCTGTTGGTCAGTTTTGGGTCACCTGTCCTGTCCGCTCCTCCCTGCAGGTGGGACCCCACTATGCTTTTCCGCTTCTGACCTTCCAATGGGGCAAATAACAAAGTTGGTTGGCTTTGGGTGTTATGGCTATAAGTATAAGCAAGAGCCTCTCTACATACCATGCCTGGGCATCAGCTATAAACATTGGTCTTATCACTCTGAGAGAGTGAACATTGTCTGCAAAATATGCTGTTAATTTCAGTAGTTAGAAGAGGCCCAGCTAAGAAGTGAAGTCACTGCACAAAATTGGTCCTGTTTTACCTCAAACTAGGACATCTTCCCACCTGTTATCTCCTCAGGTTAGCCAGCAGGCTCCCCGAGGAGTTTTCACTGCACTTCGCTTGATATTCATACAGTGACGTTCATTGTGGGGATACCATGGCACAAAAAAGGACTGTCCATTAACTAAGCCATAGTCCCTGACTGCACAGCTACTCCTAACCTGTGGGACACAGGACGAAAATTTTTAACGTAAACGTCAATGAAAGACATTCAGTTAATGTGGTTGGTTGGTTTTGGCACGCCAAGAGCTTACCACGTTCACTCTGGCTTGCCTCACTGAAGAAACCAGGCAGGTCAAGATAACTCTGTGGTACATCTGAGTCCTCCTGTCTAGCCACAATCTCTAGGTGCTGCTGTCAGACAAGCAAGTTGGAAACTGTCCTGATCAAGGAGACATGTTGAAAAGGAACTGAGCAGTTGTATTGGGTTTGTATGGCAAGGTTTTAGTAGTGGGGGGCTACAGGGGTGGCTTCTGTGAGAAGATGCCTGAAGCTTTCCTCTGTGTCCGACAGAGCCAATGCCAGCCAGCTCCAAAATGGACCCGCTGCTGGCCAAGGCCGAGCCCATCAGCGATGGTGGTAGCACCTCTGGGATAACATAGTTAAGAAGGGGGGAAAAAAAACCTTGTGAAACTGCAGCTGAAGAGAGGAGTGAAAATACGTGAGAGCAACAACTCTGCAGACACCAAGGTCAGTGAAGAAGGAGGGGTAGGAGGTGCTCCAGGTGCAGGAGCAGAGATTCCCCTGCAGCCCATGGAGAACCACACACTGGAGCAGGTGGATGCCTGAAGGGGGCTGTGACCCCACGGGAAGCCTGCACTGGAGTAGGGTCCTGGCAGGACCTGTGGAGACAGGAGCCCACGCTGGAGCAGGTTAGCTGGCAGGACTTGTGACGCCATGGGAAGGACTCGTGTTGGAGAAGTTCATGGAGACCTGCCTCCTGTGGGAGGGACCCTACGCTGGAGCAAGGTTGAGTGCAAGGAGTCCTCCCCCTGAGGAAGGAGTAGCAGATACAATGTGTTATGAACTCACCACAACACCCATTCCCCGTCCCCCTGCGCTGGGGGGAGGAGATAGAGAAATCAGGAGTGAAGATGAACCCGGGAAGAAGGGAGGGGTGGGGGGAAGGTGTTTAAAGATATAGGTTTTATTTCTCATTACCCTACTCTGATTTGATTTGTAATAAAGTAAATTAATTTTCCCCAAATGGAGTCTGGTTTGCCCATGATGGTAACTGCTGAATGATCTCTCCCTGTCCTTATCTTGACCCGTGAGCCTTCGTTTTATTTTCTCTCCCCTGTCCAGCTGAGGAGAGCAGTGATAGAGCGGCTTTGGTGGACACCTGGCATCCAGCCAGGGTCAACTCACCACTGTAATACCTCTTCACAAATGCATTTTCCTTTTCCTTGGTCGAAATACACTGAACGTCAGAGTTATGCAGGAATGGGTAACTAGAAGAATGTCTCATTCCTTCTGGTATATCAGCTTCAGAAGGTTTCTGACATGTTCTGAATATATTTTTCCTCCTGCAGCAAAGATTGCAGGATGGAAGGAAAATAAAATGGCAGGTTTATCTCATTGCACAGTTATTCTGACTTTGCCAATTTGATTTTAATGTAAGTGTAAGAATGGGGTATCCTTTCCCTTATTAAGTTAGAATAACCTTCCCTCCTCCCCACCCTGCACATACACGCACCCCCTAGTGCTACTAGTTGTAGTAATTAGCTCAATGTGCTAATGAGAGTTTCCAGGGAAAACGCTGATAGAATTAATTAATGGGTGAATTTCACTTTAATAAATGTATAGGCAATTTTCTAAATGCAGATGGCACCGTCCACCCTGATAGGGGCTCAGCCTAGTGCTACTTAATACAGTAAGTGTCTGGGGAAAGTGGTTAATTTGTAAAATGCTTCATGATACTGATTAGAAGAGAAATAATGCAATAATGCTTATGTTTGCTTCCCAATGCATTATTCATTTCTCAACAATTTGGAAATGTGGCGTCCTTTTATATGTTCGCCGTTTCCAGACCTGTCCATTGAATCACGAGAAAGGAATGAACGTGCAGTGTCATTAGAGCAGAGCCTCACGTGCTTTTCCTGCAAGCCTGTGCCTCTTGACAGTCACAAGGCTTATTTTGTATCATAAAAGCAAAAGGTAGCACCGGGACCCGCACTTCGGTTATAACGCACATTAGGGAGTCTGACATACATTAAAACATTTGATAGCAAGCACCGATCTGCCCTTGCAGGTCCAAGGAATCTTGGACCCTCCTGATGTTTGCTAGTTCCTATGGTCCAAGCTCCTCTGTAAACATTGTATTTATTAACTTAATTTTGTCATGCAACATTCCCAATCTCAACATGAGGACAGAAAACAATGTTCTTACCTGTTAGGCCCCAGGAGATTTCAGGATTTTGCAATCAATCAGCAGTGTAAACTGTGGATTACTGTTTTACTGTGCCTTTCTCATTTACAGGCAGATGCTGTTCTTTGGACAGAGATGGTCACATAGAATCATAGAATGGTTTAGGTTGGAAAGGACCTTGAAGATCATCGAGTTCCAACCCCCCTGCCATAGGCAGGGACACCTCCCACTAGACCAGGTTGCCCAAGGCCATGTCCAGCCTGGCCTTGAACACCTCCAGGGATGGGGACTCAACAACCTCTCTGGGCAACCTGTTCCAGTGCCTCACCACCCTCAAAGTGAAAAACTTCTTCCTAAT
>VUYV01000034.1:2178647-2261526 GCA_008711295.1 Anarhynchus alexandrinus | reverse complement strand
CCTCCTCTGGACACGCTCCAGCAGGTCCATGTCCTTCTTATGTTGGGGACTCCAGAGCTGGACGCAGTACTCCAGGTGGGGTCTCACGAGAGTGGAGTAGAGGGGCAGAATCACCTCCCTCGCCCTGCTGGCCACACTTCTGATGCAGCCCAGGATGCGGTTGGCCTTCTGGGCTGCGATTGCACATTGCTGGCTCATGTTGAGCTTCTTATCAATCAGCATACCCAAGTCCTTCTCCCTTTCTGAAGGCTCAAGCCAGCTGCCAGTGTCCCAGTGCCATGTACCGGCTGGGTGTGGAGTACCATCCCCAGTCAGAGACCTGAGGGCAGAGAACAGTGCTTGACATGTGCGACAGTGATCCTAAAAGGAAGGGAGGGATGTGAATGTGTCTTAGGAGACCCTGGCAGCTGACAGTGACTAGTGATGGATGTCTCCAGAAGGATGCACAAGCAGCAAGTAGAGAGAGTCTTCCTTGGTGTGTACCCTTCTGGCTTAGGGATAGTTGTGTTTGTGTGCATTCATGTATGTGTTTATACTTGTATACCCATTCCTGTTTATATGCTTGTGGAAACACATATTTCCATTTTCTTGAGCTAGAGGTTGCATTGCCGTATTTGTTTGTAATAGCAGTTGATTTTTTTCTTGTGCTATTTGTGTCTAATCCCTTTTACAACTGATCTGTGCCTGTGTCTTATATCTTGTGACGTTTTCCACAATTTAAGTAAAATAGTACTTTACTGTTTCTTTTAAAATATATTGTTCTTTGAGAAAGAGCAAATAGCCATTCTCTTTTGTTTTCTCAATATCATTTATAATTTAACATCTCACTGTCTTACCCCCGTTGATTCATTCTTTTTGTAAACTTCAGTGTCCTCATATTTGCGGTCACTTCCCTTAAAAGCCATTCCATACCTTTAGTATCCGTATCCCATCGTTTGGCAGTTCTAGCACATGCTTTTAAGGTAGGGACACCAGAACCAAATACAGTATTCAAGGTCTGAGTACACCCATACTATGGCATAATGGTGTTTTCTATTTTGCTCTCTGTTCTTTTCCTAATAACTCCTGACATCATATTTACCTTCTTGACCACCACTGAGTAATGAGCTGGTATTTCAGAGAGCTATTCAAAGATCTCTTCCCTGGTGATAATAGCTAATTTAGAGCCCATCACTGAGCATACATAGTTAGGATTGTTTTCCCCCATGCACATTACTTAGCATTTATCAATGTTGAATTTAATCTTCCATTTTATCCTCAAAGTCACTCCACAGCATAAAATCCATCTGCAGCTCCTCATAGCCAGTTGTCATTGTTACTCCCTGACAATTTTGCAACATCAGCAAACTTTGTCACCTCACTATTCACCCCTTGTCCAAATCACTTATGCAAATGTTGGCCAGCACAGCTCCCCAGTGGTTCTCTCCTTCATCGTGAAAAACTGCCTCATCTTTTCCACCTTTTGTTTCACATCTTTTAACCACTTTAGATTAGTTATTAATCCTCATAGGAGGATTTTTCATGACAGCTCCATTTCTGAAAGAGCCTTCATGAGGGACCTGAGTGAGAGGTTTTTTTTGAAAAAAAAGAAGGGGAAAAAAAAAGAGTAACAGCACAAAGTTCCTTGTGCACAGAGGAAAAAGTACTTATGAAGGTGGGTGAAGCAAAGCTCCTACTGACCTCATTGTACCTGAAGGTAAGATGCAAGCAAATAAGAAATGAAATATCTGAGGCAACTCTTTGGATGAAAAGACACTCCATGGAGCCAGGGTGTTCTCCAAGGCAGCCAGGGAATCTCAGTCCTTGCAGGGCTTCAGACCCTGACTGGAGAAGGCCCTAAGAAACCTGGTCCAGGTTTTAAATCGTGCTTTCCAGGAGTCAGTGCAAACGCCCAAACCTCCATCCACAGCAGCTGCAACTCTGGATATTTTATTTGTCAAGTTCCCCTGTAACTGTCCTGGCCAAAGATAGCGTTAGTCTCACCTTCTGTGATGGTCTCCATGTGCAACCCAAACCATGTCTTCGAGCAGTGCCTGCGTACAAAATCATTTTATGTCCCTTGTTTTAGATAGAAAATTATTTTTCTCCCAGACAAATCTGAAATTAATTGTCATTTATTACCACAAATTATTGTAATTAGAGCTGGTTTGCTATTAAGGGGCTGTAAAAAAGTGAATCGCTGTTTAATTCAAGCTGCCATTTCGTGATTTAGTCATGACTTGCCTGTGTCCTTCAGGCCAGCGACAAAGGTGATGGATGAACCATGGCGTCTGGAGAGTGTGGTGAGCTCCCCAGGTGGAACTGGGGCTCTGGGGTGCAGTTCATCACCCTGGTACACCTGGTAACGGAGAAAGTGATTTATTTCTCAACTGAAAGGGCACAGCAGTGTGAGCAGCCAGTCCCGCTGAGGAAAGAGCTTCAGCTCTTTCCTGATTCTCTCGCTGCTCCCTGTGCACCCACTTTGGCAACAACTCCCCTTGGCTCAGCGCAAGACACCGAGCCACAGTCGAGCAGCTGTACGCAGCATTCACCCCCATCTTTCCTCTGAACTCAAAGTTTTGCGCAGGCTTCAAAGACCTGTAGTCTCAGGGGTTAAAAATATATCTGTATTCTATACGTTCTTCAAATAACTAAAGTCATCGTTTTCAGGATTTCATGTACAGCGCTTGTTTTATTAATCATTTATAGAGCTTAATTTTGGAGGTAAAGGTCATGGACCACAACATCACAAAACAGTTTGTATTCCAGTCTTCGTGATGGAGGAAAGTGTGGCGCAATGTACACTGCGTACTTCCTCTGTCTGTATCACGCCAATCTTAAAAGAAACCCAACTCCTTTAAGAAGTCTTACATCATTAGGAGTTAAACACAAATTGCACTGGCAAAGCTCGAAAGGGAAGGTTGCAGAATGTTGTAGTTAAGGTTGAGAAGCCTTCTGTGGGTGCACACATCGCACTTTGGTCCTGACTTACACCGCTCATTGGTGTTACTGTACAAAGAAGTCTCAGCAGCTGCTGTAAATGGCATTTCTCTCGTTCCAGCCCATGCTATGTCATACCACCCATTGAATTGTGCAGGAACTACGTCTGTGCTGTGAATCATGACTGAAAAATGGGTCTGGTTTAAAAATAAATATTCTGCAGGGTTTTTTAGAGGTGATGCCAAGAGCCCTGACTCTGTTCACAGTGTGGCTGCAAAACAGTTGCCCCGGGGCCAAGGTGTAACGCAGTACCAGGTGGGCAAAGGGATGTGCTGCAGGAGCGAGGGGGGCAGAGACGTACTGCTGCTCACCACAAAGCCACTGCCTCACGTGGAGGCAGTTCTCCATCCGCCACTGCTGTCATCTCCTTTCCCGGCCCTTTCGTTTCCACCCACCGTGTGGGCACCTGTGCTGTACCGGCACGAGCAGTTCTGCGACTGCTGAGCCAGACGGCTGACACAGCTGAAAAATGACTTTGCAAAAAGGTGCGTTATTTTTCATCCGAGTAAGTACAGCGGTCCTGGTCACCCTACGCTACACAAATGTCTGCGCTGGCACAATTGGTGGGCAAGACCAGAAGTAGAAGCAAATGCTGAAGATGGGGTTGGGAGGCTGTGCAGAGAGCAGGAAGCATTGCTGGGATTAAAAAGCTCCATCAGTGCAGGGACAGTAATTCCTGGCAGGTAATCTGTTCATCCTGTGGGGCAAACGTGTTCACTAGTTGCTATTTTTAGTTGCTGCTATGGAGGGGAACACACTTTTGTCCATCTTCAGAAGGGAATGGTGGTGGGTTTCTCCTGGGGAAAAGGAGAGATGCTTAGAGAGAATTAAGGAGCTCTTCCATTGGTACTACCTGGCACACTCCGTGCTGCGGATCATTTTCCTGGGAAAGAGGCTCTGTCTCTGCATCCAGCCTGGAGAAAGATGTAATAAGCAGCTATTAGCACCGTGCCTGCAGGTCGCTGCGCACTGCAGCGAGCTGGTTGTCAGCTCTGCATCCAGGTTCCTGCCATCTGCGCTCTTTGAGCGGAAAAGTCCTTGAAAATCCATCCATTTCTTAAAATGGAGAGATTTGATGGAATTCATCTGACAATAACTATGTAATAGGGTCAGTTTGGTGCTGTTTGGTTTACTAGTACACGAATGTGTTCGTCTCTGTGCTCACAAACTTCCATTTTCAGTAAGCTGCACACTGATTGCTTTGGATTTGGTTTGCTGCTGCTTAAATCACCGTGCCAGCCCACGCCTCGGAGTGGCTTGTGCCACGCTGCTTGCAGGCTTTTAAGACAGTCTTATTGCCCCGATCTTAACAGGCTCACATCAGGGTTTAACGCTCGCTCCGTAAGCAGGGGGGAAAAAAAAGTTCTCATGGGGGTGGGAGAAGGGGATTTCTTCATCACTACCCAGGTTACACTTCTGGGGTGTAGAGGGAAAACTTAAACCCAAACTCTGAAAAGTCCAGAACGACCTAAACTAGTGATTACACGGTTTTCTGGGTTATTCAGGCTGGGATCTGTTGCGAAGCATCAGTTTGATTGACAGGAAATCTGATCATGGCTTTCTGTGCTTTATGCCATGTCTGAGGGACCCGCCAGGTGAACTGGGGCTTTTGGGGGATTGCACAGACAGGGGCAGGAGGGAAGAGCCAGCTGTGGTCATGTTACTGCCCTACATCTCCTGCTAAAGCATGAAGAAATGGGAAAAAAAGCTCTGTCCTATCTTTCTCTGTACCCTGACCAGCATGCCTGCAGCTTTCCCACCATCTGTCTGTGTGTCTGTCTCTTTCCTTAACATGTGTACACAAGTAAGAGCACTTTTGGCAAGAGGCAGGATGAAGGATCTAAAAAGCACATTCCTTATTCGGGTCTCTTCTTGCAAAAAATAGTGTTAATTTTTATTGCTGTTACATAAAGTGAATGCCAAACAGCATCCATGGAGGAAAAACCAGAAGGCAGACTGGTGGCGGAGCAGCTGAGGTGCGAGACGTGGGGCCGCTCGCCCGGGGGGCGGCTGACACTTTCTGGCTGGGTCTGCTGTTCTGCACCAGGGGCAGTCGCCGTGTCCGTGACTGCCGAAGCTGGAGCTAACCTCGGGCTGTCTTTCTCAGAGACAAAGAGGAGCGTGGATGCCTGTGGGGTTTCGTCTGTTTATAGTGGAACGGGAAGAGTTGGTATTTAAGGACGTAACTGGCTCCCGTGATAAATCTCTCCCTTCCTGCCTCCACCACACTCCTGTGCATGCAGAGGACCTCACAAAAAATCCCGGTTTCTCAGATATTTCACGGGGTATATTTTATTTGCGGAGCTAAAAGTCTGGAAAAAGCAGCAAACGCAGTACAGGGATGAGCTATTTAAGCATTTTCTCCTTCATGGTCCTTTCTGGCGTGTATCTCAGGCGCGTGCCCAGGTGAGCTCCCCACTGACCTAGCTCGTCAGCCTGCAGATCCTTCTCATAAATTCATAGCATTTAAGGGCAGAAAGGAACCTCAAATCGCCTGGGCAGACTGCCTGTCTATCACAGGCTATTACATTGCATTTGCCTACCTCTGCCTGGAGCCCAATTTCTTGTGTGGGAATACAGGCATCCGGCCTCGGGCTGGCGGTGGCTGTTGCCTTTGGCTCTGAGAGTTCACGGTTGAGCAGCCCGGCTGGCGGAGGAGGGCTGCACTCCACTTCCAAGCTGGATTTGTGTGGCTGCAGCTTCATTCCTTAGTTCTTGCTGGGACTTTCTCTCCTATACCATACAGTCCCTTTGCAACGTACAGTCCCTTTTCCCTCGGAAGACATTCACGGAAACTGTAGCGAGGTCAGCTCTCAGCAGCCTTTATAAGCGCCTCAGGTTTTTCACAGCAGTATTTTCGCCAAGTCTTGAAATGGGTGTTGTTTATTTGGGGTTTTTTCGTAGCTCCTTAAATATTGAACACCTTCCAAAACTGCAGAGGCCAGAAGTGGATACAGCGTTAGGGTGCACGGTTAAAATAGCCCTTTCGGCCCCAGTTGGATCTGCAGGGGTCATAAGAGCCCTTTAGGCACACAAGGGACACATTTTCCCACTTTTCCCCTGAATTTCTCATCCCTCCTTGGACACAGCTCTGCTGTCCTGCTCCCTTCCTTATAGCTTCATGTCTGGCTCCAGGGCTCCAAAGCCTTTTCTTCGTAAAGCTCAGCAGATTGAGAAATCCAGCTTATGGTGTACAACTGTCGTGTGCGTTCCACTGGTCCCTAGGCCACCTGGAAAGGTGCTGCACTCTTGGCCACCGAGGAGACTGCCAGACCCTGCTGAACCCCAGAAAAGCCACCCCTGAGAGCTGAGTGCTCCGGCACTCCTGACAGCTGCTTGCTCCTTTCAGGTGTCAAATTTTTAAAATAATTTCTAAAAAATTCCTTTTAGCATCTCCTGGAGATGAAGTGATGTAAGAATCTGGGTGGACAGAGCAAAATGCAGGGCAAAGCACAAGGACAAAAAATGGTAATGAGGCAGAAACCAAAGCGAAGTTCCCAAGGGCTCGGGCATAGCCCTGAGTGACTGAGCTCTCCGAGCCCCAGCTGTGCGCTGGCTCCTGGGCTCCAGCGGCTCCTGGGAGAGCTTTTAGGCAGTGGCAAGGTGAAGCAATGGACATCACCTGGGAGCTGGGACAGAGGCCCAGCCCAACCACGATGTCACGCCTTCAATGAGTGGTGGGAAAACGGCCTCAGAATACTGATGGGCCAGTCCATCAGTCTGGCCAAGATGACTGATAGCCCAGATGGGACGGTGTAACCTGGCCCGGGACGGTCACCTGCTTGGGTTTTACACCTGCCTCGGTGCCCTGAACAATTGTGATTTGCAGAGGTCTCCCAGTAGCTGCTCCAGCACTTTGTAAATCCTCACTTAGGAGGTTACTGTAGAAACCCATTTAAAAATCATCCTGGTGCAAGGGCTCATGGGACCTTTGCCCGTGCCCGCGCATCCCCACGCAGCCCGAGCACCTCCAGCCTTCGGAAGCAGCTGTGGGCAGGGTGGATGGTTCAGCCTTCCCTAAACTGATGGATGCATCATCCATCGCCAAGGTCATCAGGCCAAATTTGCACTGGTGCAAACAGATGCAGCTCCTGTTAAATTTGGTGCAAAAGCAGGCGTATAAACCAAAGCTGAATTTCAGCTGGAGTATCTTTATTCTGTAATAAATTACTAAACGGATTGTCAGATTTGATATTCTCTCATAAATGTCTAATTAAGGAAAAAGCAAACCTCTGCTTCATAAAATCCCTGACTGATAGTACTAATAAAATGTCATAAATGCAATGAATGTTGTGATAATGCTTTTAGATACTAATTGCCTTTCATTATCATTAGCACGGAACTGATCAGCACCCAGACGAAGATACCGCTGTGCCGTGGTGGCGTCGCCAGATGCAGGACAGGGACTGGCCAGGAGGAAGAGGAGAAAGGAGGGGTCTTTGTGTCGGTGGCTGGGTTTGGTACCTTCCTCACCTGTCCCTGGACCAGAGACCACCTTGCAGCCCCGGGAGCAGGGATGCCTGTCCCCAGGCCCTGGGAGTTCACCGACACGGGTTGTCCCCATGCACGGTCTGCCCTCTGGCCTGCGGAGCATTACCCTTGTGGCAGGGAGCTGAGCGTGAGGGTCATGGCTTCCACCACGGCAAACTGAGAAGTTCCCAGCTCGACCCCTCAGCTGTGTTTGAGGCAAGAAGGAGGCTGCCGGCTCGACTTGCGTGCCCCCAGGCAGGGATGCAGGCAGAGCTTTGCTTTGCTGCTTCCCCAGCATCACACTGGCGAGCTCTCCCTGCATCCCATGCTCGCCCCCGTACCCCAGCCATACAAGGGTTTTAAAGTTGGAGATGGTGGCGTGGAAATTATGTGCAAATACGCAAATTATTTCATTATGTCGCTGGCATGAAATGCCACACACAGAGCGGATAAAAGCTTGGCAGCTACAGAAACGGGGAAAGTGAAAAGGAGTTCAAAGAGGGATGCTAAGCTGCCTCATCTGCCTCTTGCCCTCCACGTGAGTGAGCTGCAGGGGGAAAAATACTCTAGGCTGGCCTGAGAAAGCGTGATATCTCCACCTAGCTTTCCACGGCTACCTCCGTTGCATTTGGTTAATGCAGCTGAACATCGATGCTTTGGCTGGAATTTATTCCCATGTTGAGATGCATCCATGCCATGGTTGCAGTACGTGCATATTTTTCCCAACCTCATCTAGTAAATCATGAGTAGTAGAGAGAAGAAGGGACCAGGAGCTCCTGTTTTCTTTATCCTCCAAAGCAAAAAGTCAAGACTGGCAGTAAGACAAGATTTTTTTCGCATAATTTGTTGTCTAACACAGCAATGCCAGGGGTCAGGAAGGGAGGGGGTAGCACATGTCCAACACCTGGACTTACAATTTTTGCCAAATTATGAATAAACCTTTCCAGCACGCATGGTTTCCCGCCCCTGCCTGGTGTAACCCTGCCTGTTGGTTAGACGGCTGTACCGCTCCGAGGGCCGAGACTGCCAGCACTGACCTGGCATCGCTCTCGCCCCAAGTGCCACCTCCAACCCGGGAGCCTTCCTGCTTCAAAATCCTAACCCCGGCTGGCTTCTGCCGGCCATGTCCAGCCTCACGCTCGGAGCCTCAGCAATTAGATCATTTAATAAACCATCTCATTTCGGGGTGTTTTGTGTAAAGCATTTTACCTGGCTTTGTTTCTCGCATTGCTTTGTATTCCTTCAAACTCCAACCCCGCAAATCGATGCGGTGCCGCTATTGTTGCCTCTAAAATGTTTACTCCTGGCTCTCTTTAGGACCTAAAAGGCTGAAAACTGCATCGTAATTGCCCAATTAGTCCTAATGCTGCGTAGTGTTGACTGTTTAGTTACCATATATTGTGTACAGAACTAATTGTGGTGAAAGTAAATGAATGTGAAGGAAACAAACAAGCTACTAGAAAATAATTACTTGGAGTGTTTCTTTTTAGTACCTGTACAGCAGATTTCATTATAGTCAACAGCTTCTAAAGCTGCTTGAAATAGCGGTATTTGTCATTTTCATAGAAACTTGATAATGACATTAATTTATCTTAATGGTCTGTTCTATTGTTATAAATAGTAAAATTAGCTTAAATTGTCTTGCTTTTGCTGGTTTTGGATGGCTCCAAAGGGCCCCACAACAGCAGATGAGTAGATAATTTGGTGTGCTTGACAGATTTCCAATAATTTGTTATGTGGAACATGAGGTAATGCTAGTACCATTAATGTTCATTTTCCTCTAAATTCATTACTGCCCTTTTCCCTTTTATCTTTTTTAATGTCTGGGCCATTTTTCTATATTTCAAGTGGAGCTACAAAGCCTATTCATATTCAGCTATAGTAGCTATTAACATTCTGCACATAGAGAACATCATGTAGAAAAACAACTCTTTATGAAATGATGAGGCTGGTGGCTATTTATGCTGGAAAGTAGGCAAAATGGGTTGTTTGCTGGTATTAGGGATTGGCTGTAATTAAGTCAAATGTAATTTTAAAGAAATTTAAATGTTTTCATTTTTATAGCCAAGGTAAAACACAATTCAGGGAAATTCTAAGAAGGTGTAAATGCATTAATAAAAACTATTTTCCCTGTTTTCTGCCACTCCTGTTTAAACTTCACCGAGGATTTTATGCACAACGAGTTATTTGCACAATATTTTCTACCCAATTTAAACCTAATTAGTCTTGGGAAAGTATTAACATTAATGGTACTTTTATGTGGGTTTGCTGATATGGTAATGATCTGAACAAACAGGAGAGCTTTCCGTCAGGGAAGAATTACTTTGCCTTCTTCTCCTTTTCCTTCTTTTTACTTTTGCCTCTAACCAACATTGGCATCTTCTTCGCCTCCAGGTGCAGAGATGCAGAGCAATGGAAGGGGAGGAAGAGGATGAGGTTTTGCTGTCCATTATCTCGTCAGCGTGTATGTAGTGTGTATGAAAACCCAAGAAGAAGCAGCGAGACATAGGCTGGCTGCCATGGCGTGACTATGGAGGGATGTCCGGCACCGTGGCCATGTCCCCATCGGGTGGCAGGGGAGCAGGGGCAGGCCAGGAGGGGAGAGGGGCTTTTCTCTGGGGGAGGATGCCCTTGCTCCAGCCCCAACAGCGCCTCGCTGGTGAATGGTGGCGTTGAACCCCTCTTCAGCCAGGTGGGAGGGGGATGACCCTGCGGGCACCCTCTTTTTTCTGGAAATGTGAATGCTTCCACCAAAGCGTGTTGTTTTGATGAAACTTCAAAGAGAAGGCGCTCCTGCATGATGAAAGTATTTTTGAAAATTGCCATTTCATCAAATCTCAGCGTTGTCTTTCAGAAAAAGCTTCATCAGGAATGTTCTTAACTTTTGTATTATTTTTACATTATTTTTAGCGTTCACAGAATTGCAGAATCACAAAGGGGCTGAGGTTGGCAGGGTCCTCTGGACGTCATGTGGTCCAACCCCCTTGCTCAAGCAGGGACACCTAGAGCTAGTTGCCCGGGACCACGTCCAGATGGCTTTTGGGTATCTCCAAGGTGGGAGCTGATATTTCTTCCATTTAGGTGTATCAGGCAACACACATCTCTGAGAGACCATGAATTAATACAATACACAAAACAGTGTGTTATTTTAAACTTCTCCTTAAAAATCAGCCGCTGCTTATGCCCAATGGAAATGTCCTACCTTTAAGTCCACCTCCCAGCACTGCCACTTGTTTGTGACAGCGTGATGATGGGACTCCCTCACTCAGGCTCAGCCACACAGGAGGGTCCTGAGCTAACCCCCTCATCAGTCAAAGGGAGTGAAAACCTCCAGCCCTTGCTTGGGCAAACATCTAAGTAAGTGGAGGGATCAACTTCCTGGCCTCCCTGCAGCTTGTGGAGGCATGATTAGAGGAGATGTTCAGCCTCCAGGTGGGTGAAGGTGGCTGAGATGGACCCACCCCACAGCTGCCCATGAACTGGATGGGCAATGTCCCTCTGTGAAACTGGGGATCCCACAGGTGAGTGCCCTAGTGCCAGCTGGCATCGTTGCCTGGCTCCCTGCAGCCAACAGCAGCAGCCAGCGAGGGTGCAGGTGCTTGCAAGGGGTGGCTTGTTCCCGAGTTACCTGATGTTACCCCTAAAGAGGTCACGTTTCCCTGACAGCCCCCAGACCACAAGCTTTGAGCTGAGCTTCGTCTGAGATGCATCATTTCCAACCCAGGAGAACCTAACTGGAGGTGGCTTGAGGTGATGGCCCCCCAAGCGTGGACCTCCCTGAGTTCCCCACCCTTTGGGACTCCCTTGAGCCCCATTTTTTTGTCTTACCATGTGTGCCCAATGTTGTCCGATGCCACCTGCATGCCAGGAGGGGAGCTGAAATCTTCTTCGTTGCTTAAATTTTCTTGACTGCTCTCAAAACCAGCCTCTCTTGGGGGCTTTACATCTGACTTATTTGGAAAACTCCTCCCCCTGTGTACGGTAGGATTCATCTCACCTACCTTTAGACACTATTGTGTGAAAGTCAGTACCTCAGCTGCTCATCCCCACTCCCTTTCAAGACCGGGGGAAAAAAAGCGATGCCCACAGTGTGAGTCATCTGATTTATTTTGGACAACTACATTAGGATGAGATGAACAGCACCTAAAAGCGCCAATTTCTCTCCATTAAGGAGAAAGGGAGCCCAAGGTCCCTGTAATAAACATTAGATATCAACATGACGGATATCTGTTCCTGGGCAGAGCATCTCTAGCCTCATGCGTCCCACTGAGACTGTCAACAGGAGAGACGCTCGTCTGGTGAAATTCTCCTCCATCACGAAGCTCCCGGGTAGCTCAAAGACTGCAGAGCTACAGCTGTGTTTTACTTCAAGGTATGGAAACACAACGTAATTACACATCGCAAAGCCTTTCTGGACTTCCAAAGCTTGTCTTTCTTTCCATGTTTGGGCTGAAGCTTACCTGCAGTCTCCCCACAGGTCTATTTTGCTGTTCCTGTTTTGTATATATGAGTTTTAAATCATTTTTTTAAAAGATGTTCTTCTCTTATTTTTAAATTCTGGGGATGTCGCTGTGCACGCTGAATTTTAAGAAAATCCTTTTTTCTGTCGCTGCTTCTGTACTGAGAAATACATTGACTTGACTGAGCATTTATAATTAAAATATCTGATATTCAAAGCTTCCAAAGACTCGCTGAATGACAGTCAGACACACCTGGCTGAAGCTGGAAACGGCACATTTTATCTGTTGTTTGCAAGTGTCTGTCACAACATGCCAGGTTTGCTCCTCACTCCCTGGTTTGCTTTTATCTGCTTGACAATGAAAAATCATGCTAAGCCACGGGGAAATTTGCATCGCAAAGATGCATCTCTGTGCTCAGGCTTCCTTCCTTGTGATAAAGTCAATAGGTTTTTCATTTCAGGATCGCAACCCATATGATTGGTAAAAAAACCACTCTCAAGCCCAGGTGAGCAGCTCCTTATTCTTCGCTGTGAACAGGAGACCGTGGGAGGGTGACGCAGCCTCTGAAGGATACGGCTGATGAAGTATTTACCCTAAACTAAGGAAGATGTCCATCTGGCTGTTCATTTCTAAAACAATAACCGAAGAGTGAGCCGCAAGCCTCACATCTTATTCCCTCCCATTGACTTTACCTGGAGTCCACTAGATGAAGTTGTGGCCCAGGAGGACCCTGCCCAACTGCGGCAGCTGATGGCCCCCATGAGGCCACCAGCGTCAGGCAGTGGCGGGATGGCAGGGTCAACCATCAGAGTGGCTCTAAGCAGAGGGCTGTCAGTGTTGCCACTAAAAGCTCTGCTTTCACTCGTGTGTAAAAGGCTGATTTGCTCTGGGGCTCTGCACAGAGGAGTTTGTTTGGGGAGCAAGTTTTTGCTTTAATTGTATTTCAAAGAGCAGGTCCTTGAATGCTCCAGCCATGATAAACGGCAATAGCTGAGGAGCTGTGATGGACTTGGCAGTGTTAGGTTTACGGTTGGTCTCAATGATCTTAAGGGTCTTTTCCAACCTGCATGATTTAATGATTCTTGTGCTGACACAGCATGAATTGAGGCAAAGTCAAGCCATTACCGACACCTCTTGTTGGTAATCCATGCGCAGCGTAGTCACGTAGCCCATGAGACCGTGATACACACAAAGACCTGGATGTAGTTGATCTATTTGCTAATAGAATTAACCAATCCTAGCAATAAATGAAGGCTTTTCTAAAAGCAGATGAACGCATTAGAATTCATTAGAGTGGGGCAAGTTTTCCTCTGCCTTGTGGAAGATGGACGTGCAGCAGCAACCATCTGCTGAAAGACATTTCTGCAGGGCTTCTCGATTGACTCCACTCATCCTACCTTCCTTGCCGACAAAAATAACGAGACACAGAAATAAAATGAAATAAGTGTAGACAGAAACGTAGCTGCTGGACGCCTTCCAAGCCTGCCCTGGGGTTGGAAGCTTGCAGAGGCACTTCTGGTCCAGGGTCACTGGGTGGGTGGTGGGGTCAGTCCTTCCCGGGTCTTGGTACTTTGGGAAAGGTACAGAATATATAAAAGGTGAGGGGAAGGTGAATTAGGAGGGAGAGAAGTTAAGGAAAAAGGAGTGTTGTGTTTTGTTGTTTTTTTTTTAACCTATCTAAGACTGATTTACGGCTCTGTGAGGAAGCAGAGCCGTGCCTCAAGTTGCTGCGAGTCTGGAAAGAGAGCAAACACGTGAAATTCGGTCTTGCCCACACCGGAACACCCAAAAGGCTGCAAACTTTTAGGTAATTATCTATAATTTGTTACTTATAGCATATAGGTTGTTATAGTTAATTATATGGGTAATTATAATATATGGGGTACTATATAATATATTGATCATAAAATTATGTTATCTATGAAATATGGTAGAAAATTACCTACAGTTTCCCTGTCCTGAGGTTTTGATTGATTATGCACCCTCGTTCTTGACCACATCCAATCTTGCCTGCTGGCTGGGAAGCAGGATGCTACCAAACCCCATCCTTGTGCAAGCGCTGCTGTTGCAAGTAGCTCTGGGCCCAGGCCAGGGGTTTCGGAGCATGTTCTTGGAATCTGGGGCCACCCAACCTCCGAGAGGGTACCTGAGGAGGCCACAGTGGTACAGGTTCACGTACGCGGCTGTTGACTGAGGGAGTATTTTCCTGCAAGTGTGTGAGTCCCAGGAGACTCAGCTGATGAAAAATATTTTTCTATGGTTGATGTCTCACTAGATTTCTGGCAGCAGCTTTTGGAGAGGGGAAAAAAAAAGAGAAAGTGTTTCATTCAAGAAGCTCCTTGTGAAATACAGTTCCTTTAGATTGCAGTTCAGGTTGCTCCAGACAGCTGAGAGAGATGCCCTGAAAACACAACTATTTTTGATGTCAGGGAAGGCACTAAAACTCGCATAGATGATGCTGTCATCCCCAGGGAAAGGCAGTAAAACTGGCAACGCTGACACATGAACAGCCCCTGGCAGGACACAGCGGGTGGGGGCGAGGACCAACCACGTTCCCCAGGGGGGATGGCCTGAGGAGAGGACTTCTTGGGCAGGAGGCGGGTGTGCTCGGGGCTCTCCTTGCCTTGATAAATGAACCAGGACCAGGGAGACATCCCCGGTGCCAGCCCCAGTGCCAGGCTGCTGGTGGCATTCAGTGCCTGCTCTGCTTTAGCTTCCCGGTGCAAAGGTGTTCACTGGATGTGAAATAAAAATGTTCATGCAAATGAGAAAATAAAGAATCACAGAATCATAGAATAGTTTATGTTGGAAGGGACCTTGAAAATCATCCAGTTCCAACCCCCCTGTCATAGGCAGGGACACTTCCCACTAGACCAGGTTGCTCAAAGCCCCATCCAGCCTGGCCTTAAGCACTTCCAGGGATGGAGCTTCCACAGCTTCTCTGGGCAACCTGTTCCAGTGCCATACCACCCTCAGAGTGAAAAATTTCTTCCTAATATCTAATCTAAATCTACCCTCTTTCTGTTTAAAACTGTTACCCTTAGTCCTATCGCTACACTTCCTGATCAAGAGTCTCTCCCCATCTTTCCTGTAGGCCCCCTTTAGGTACTGGAAGGCCGCAATAAGATTTCCCTAGAGCCTTCTCTTTTCCAGGCTGAACAGCCCCAACTCTCTCAGCCTCTCCTCATAGGAGAGGTGCTCCAGCCCTTTGGATCATCCTCGTGGCCCTCCTCTGGACCTGCTCCAACAGGTCCATGTCTTTCCTATGATGGGGACTCCAGAGCTAGATGCAGTAGTCCAGGTTGGGTTTCACCAGAGTAGAGGAGCAGAATCACCTCCCTTGACCTGCTGGCTACACTTCTTCTGATGCACCCCAGGATATGGTTGGCCTTTTGGGCTGCGATCACACATTGCTGGCTCACGTTGAGCTTCTCATCAATCAGCACACCCAGGTCTTTCTCCTCAGGGCTGCTCTCAATCCATTCTCTGCTGAGCCTGTATTTGTGCTTGGGATTGCCCCGACCCAGATGTAGGACTTGGCCTTGTTGAACTTCATGAGTTTGGCATGGGCCCACCTCTCCAGCCTGTCCAGGTCCCTCTGGATGGCATCCCTCCCCTCCAGCATGTCTACCTCACCACACAGCTTGGTATCATCGGCAAACTTGCTGAGGGTGCAAGAAGAATTGTTAGGTACGATGCCCCGACCACTGAAATGGTGTCCATAGAGGAGTAAGGGATGGGGTCACAGGTTTCCGAAAACACCGTGGCCAGTGCTGGGAAGCAATGGCTGCAGCATGAGCTAACGCAGCTCATCCAATTTGGTGTCTGCCCCTGCAAAGTCCAGTGCCAGGAAAAGCTTCCCAGTTATGGGAGATGAACAGTGACCGAAAAGGCTGAGCAGCTCCTCATGGCTGCTGTGAGAGTGCAGTTGCTGACTGGAGGCCAAAGGTGTTGACATGTTTTTCGGGCGAGCTGTGGCACTGAAGGAGCGGGCAGGGCTGGTGGCAGCGAGTGCTGATGGCGGAGGGAGAGACAGTGGCCCTGCGGTACACCCAGTCCACGGGAAAAATGGTCTGAACCTGCTCTGGACCTCCAGTATCCCCAGTGTAGAGGAGCAGCGGGACTGGTTTCACCATAGGAGGTGCAGAGTTGGATCCTGGTCCATCCTTAGCCCAATTCATATGCAAAAGCCACCGGGGAAAGAGGGACCACTCGCTTCTCCACTCACCCGGAGAGCGATGCCCTAGTCGCACCTCTGCTCAGCAGGCAAGGAGCTATGAAAGGAGGCAGATGCAGCAGAAGACACGTCAGCTATTTGTGCCCCAGGCTATGGGGCAGGTTAACCGGGATGTCGGAGAGGGGCTGGCTGCTCTCTCCCTGAGATCGGTTGCAACCCACCGGCAGCACTCCAAAATTTGCCGATTATCACAGTTTGCGTTTAACTGAGCCGAGCTGGAGATGGGGTAACTGAAATTCAACAAGTCTCGGCATATTTGCTGTTCTGCCCCTGCGTGAACTCACACAAATCTATTTTTCAAGGTTTATGGTAAAACTCATTCGTGCAGCTCAGGCCAGGCTGGAGCTCTTTTCTGCATCATTAGTTCCTTGGCTTGTTTTTCTTTTTCCAAAGTTCTCTGCAGGTCATTCCCCCCCAAGTGCAGCGAGGGATGGAAGAGCACATTGAAATCATTATTGATAAACAGTTACATCTTGAAACTACACAGAGCCATTATTTCACAAAGATGCGAACAAAATGGTGTTGCATCGTGTGAATTATTTTCCTATTTGAAACACAGAAATCTCTCTCAAATAGCTTTAAAACCCATATTGTAGTGAAGCATCCAGTTTGTTCCATTAACTACTCACAGAGTCAACTGGAGAACCACTGTTATTAATTTCAATGGAAAGCTAAAATGCAGTTCATTTTCTGTAATTGCAGGCCCATCACCTAAAGACCCAGGAAAGGCTTTTAATCCAAGGCATTTTTAGAAGGGTATGATTACATCGCATATCTTCATAAGGTGCATAATTACCAGGGCGTCAATCACAAAGAAACACAAAGAGCCAAACTTCCCGGGCTGTTAGAGAGCGGTCCCCTCCCGCCGCCCCGGGGCTGCCGCCGGCGTGTGGGGTGCCGGGGTGGGTGCTGGAGTTTGGGGACCTCGCTGGGACCCAGCCGAGGTGCTTCCCACACACAGACCGTACGCTACCT
The DNA here is from genome assembly GCA_008711295.1 of Anarhynchus alexandrinus. Taxonomy (NCBI): domain Eukaryota; kingdom Metazoa; phylum Chordata; class Aves; order Charadriiformes; family Charadriidae; genus Anarhynchus; species Anarhynchus alexandrinus. Next base: position 2,244,405 of record VUYV01000034.1, on the reverse strand, counting down.
GTCAGAGGATGAAGTAGAGAGACCCTGAGCCTGGAGGAAGCATTAGCGGGCTGGAAGATGCCTTGGGAAAAGCAGCATTTAAATGGTCATAGGGGAGCGGCTGAGCATCATGGCAGTGGGACAGCGACAGGGAACATGCAAAAAGGTGAGAAAAAACGACAGAAAGCTTGGGAAGAAAAAAATCTGAGGGTAAATGCTATTTAGTTTAAGGATGAGAAAGACTCTGTGAGGTGCAGAATATTCAGCAGAATACAATTTCACTCCAAGGGCACCAGGAGAACCCACCACAGCCAGACGGCTGTCCCGGGACCCCTGGATGAGGGTGGCTCCTGGCCGGTCCCAGGACCCCTCGTGGTCATCACCCCACGCCAAGCTGCCAGCTGCGCTCACACCGTGCGGTTTAAATTTGAGGTCTTCGCTACCTTGACTCTATTCAATCAAAACAAATCGCGTAGCTCCTCCAGCCTGCCTGTGGGAAGAGGAAACTCCAGCTGGAGGGGAGAAGAAAGGAAAAACTTTGGGTCTGCATTATTGCTTGGCCGTTTTGCTCACGGAGGGACTGCCACGACGGCCTGCTGCGATTGAAGGCTGCCACAGCCTGGAGGCGTAGCAGCAGGACTCGTGGCCACGGGCAGTGTGGGGCCACCGTTTCCAAGCGGGGTCCTTTGTACTCGCCAACCTGACTCGTGGAGGAAACTCAGATCAGTAAAAAACACAGAGATGCCAGAAGACCAACCCAGTTAAATCAGGCATTTGATGTGCATTAGCAGCCCCTTTCCTTCGGCTCTTGGCTTCAGTCCTCTCCTGCTTTAAGCACCGGTGGATGCTGAGCGGCGGCGGCAACGGCAGAGGTGTGACAGAGCTGAAGCCGTTTCTTTCCAGAGCTGCTTCACCAGTAAAGAGGAGCCACCTCCTGCTGAGTCTCACGACGAGGGACCCTTTAATTGATTGCAGAAAGAGCTAAGTGTACTTAGCACCTCGGTGGATGGGGACTAAGGTGGGTAATAGTGGTGGCAGAAGTAGCTGTTTGGGAAGCAATTTAACTAATAAAAAAGTAAGAAACAAAAAGGTCGAGCCTTGCCTCTGCTGCGCTGCATTTAATCTGCACATGTACGCAGGACCTCAGGCTCCTGAGTTGTTATGGTTGTGTTTTTTTTTTATCTGGCACATTTCCCCAAACACGGTAACATTTTTTAACTTCAATGGATGACATTTTGTAATATGTTTAAGGATCTGTAATATTTTATGCTTGTAGCTTTTTGCGATTGTTGTTCCAATATGGCACTAATGCTGGTATTAAAGTCTAATGTGATTAGAAAGCTCAATTGTATAACCGAGGGGTTATACTCTTTATCTATTCTAATCTGATTAAAATGCTTCTCTTCAGTAGCTTTCCGCAATCGCTTTATAGCAAAACCTGGGAGCAAAGCCACCAGCACTTTGGTTTGTCCCAGATCGAAAGAAATACCAAATGGGTTCCTTAATTGCGTACTTCACTCATTACCGTACAAAGCTGGGTCCAAACTGCAAACCCGGCTCCGTTGGGCTTTAGTGGAACTGCTCACTGAGAAAGGGCTTGTGGAACCGGTGGGATGCCCGTGCTCGCCCTGAGGCTGGTTAAGGTTCAATACCTGCCTGCTTTAGGGGCGGAAAAAAGGCATTTTGGGTCTTGCTGCCCCGTGCCGAGGTTGCTAAGCAATGAAGTCACTACAAGTAGCTAATGTCACGGCGACATCTAAACCCCATCATAGCATTAAACTCATCATTGTAATTAAATTCGCTCACTGCTTATGATACCATCTCCCTTACGCGATGTATCTTGTCCAGTCTAGTGGTAAACTAGTTAATGCAACAGAACACAGCCACCTCTAATTTCCATTGCCATTTAGTGCTCATACGCCACAATTTATCACAAATCTGAAGGCACAGTACAGAAAATGTGCTGCAGAGAATGCGGTTATTCCATGAACAGGTAAAAGCATGAGGAGCTAGCTCTGTTTTACTAAAACTTACCTCCCCTCCTTCAACTGTTCCCCTAATGATTACCAACACTGGTATGACAGAAGAGCTGCCTAAGACCAAACAGCTGCCAAAATAGAGGTGGTTTTGCACTGCCATACACCATGCTTTGGGGACAAAGCAGAGCTGCTAGATGGGGGGTTGGAACTAGATGATCTTTAAGGTCCCTTCCAACCTAAACCATTCTATGATTCTGTGAACCTCCTACACAGCAGAGGTTATTCTGTGTGCTATGGACCCATAGCGTTAGGCAAGCCTAACTCCGAGACCAGAGTGTTGACATGAACCCTTGCAGCTGCATCTTAACTGGTGGGGATGGTTGTTCTGCAGACCACCTCCCGTGCAAGATGCCCAAGTCACCACTGAGACCACAACCACCGATTCCAGCATAGCTGAAGCTGGTATTCGCCACCATGGCAGGCTGCTGCGGGATGCAAAGCAGTCTCGATGCCACTGCCTCTTCTCTCAGCCTGAGCCATGGTCTCCACTGCTGGTTGCTGTGGCTAAGGCAGGGTAGGAAAGGTGTGGGAAGGGAGTTGAGGTGTTTAAGTTAGCTGCTACTACTTGGGAAGGAGGGTGAAGAGAGGCAGCCCCTCCAAGATGTGATATTTGCCCCAAAGAGTCGCAGACGAGGCTCTCCCCTTCCATCTCTTGCCCAATTCCTTCCCCTCCTGTGATGGTAGCGGTTGGCTCTCATTCCTCCTTTGGCAAAACAAACTTGGCTTTCTCCGCTGAGGAGCACGGTTTCTGCTTGGCTGTGCTCGCAACCCACAGATTCCTCCAGCCAGCCTTTACCAGCATACTTTAGCAACAAAAACAACCCCCAAACCCAAACACATTCCTTCTCCTTCTAAAACAGCTTCAGGCACAGTGAATGCCACGGCAGGCTCTGCACCTTTGACTGGACTCTCAGACCTCTTTGATTTCTTAGTTGTCTGAAGTTTTCCGCATCACTCTACAGAAGGGAACTCATCACCATCATATGAATTGCAGTGCATCATTGACATGGGCATTGCATCCATATTGCACTGCTGATATTCAGGGGACCCGTCCACGTGATACGGCAACAAAGAGAATGACATCAACATTTAGCTAGAACTAAGCTGTCTTACCCATAGAACATTATTCGAACTGTCCCAGAAGCATAAAGTCTAAGGTTTTCTCAATCCTCTGGGCAACAAGTAATGTAAGAATTGTTCTTCACTAGCTGGACAGATTTATGTCAGGTGTGATGAAGCCACTGTAAATCATTTTCTGTCTCTCCTTTTTCTATGTGTTGGGGAAAATCCACTTTTTAGGTCAGTTTGCTTGCCTAGAATTTTCCTGAGACAACTGGGATGAGCATATTCACTGACCTTCCTTGGTGTTACAACATCTTCATGGCCCGTGTGGCATCGGACACGTGTGGCCTTAACTCCGGGTTGGCCACCATTGCTGCCTTGCCTGGCATACTCAATCTTTTAACTCATCAGGATCTCCTACCTTAGTAGTTTTTATGATCCATTAAAACTGCCTCAGAAGTAAATGGTAAAGTTTCTTAACTAAAAGGAACTTGCCTCGCTTCTGATATTATCTGGGTCACACTATATCTGAGAACCAGGCTTAGATTTTCATTAGATCCGGGGTGGGTATATTACGAAATCTGCAAATAAAAGAATTCTTAATTCTTTTGTGATGGTGAATTTTCCCTTGAGTTGTTCCTGACTCTAAATAAGAATTTTAGAGCAGCAAATGAAATATCTTCAGATTTCGCTTCATTGGCATGCTGTGAAGCAGAATAAATTGGTTTACATTCTTCGCTGGAGATCCCTAGGGTTGTTTGGGGAAAGTGTTCCTCCCACGAAGCTCCAGCACACAGGTCACTAGGTGCACCACCTCACACAACAGCTCTGTGCACCTTCAGCTGCAACAATGAATTCATTAATCTGTAAATCAAAACTCTGATGGTCTGGCTCTTACCTTACAAGTACAAGAGCTAATCACCCACTGGCAGATGTGGCCGGTTTCTTCTGTGTTTCTGTACATAGACGGAGTTTTGTTTTAAAGGAACTCATCTATTTGTAACCTACTAACTACCGCAAGGAATAAGAATCCAGGTTCTGGGCAACTTCACTGCAAATCATTAAGAAATTGCTTTTAGACTTATTCCAGCTTCGCAGACATCTAAAGATAGAGCATACTTGCCTGCAGGAGATGGAGATGGGAATTGATTACCAGGAGGCTCAAGTTTCAGCTCTAAAACGGAGGTTTCCAGCAAGACTGTCTCCTTGCATCAAATCTATGCAGTGAAAACATCCTCCAGCTGATCAGTACCAGCTGCCGTTGAGGGGAAAAGAGGAAACGCTGCTTGCGGCAAAGTACCATAAGGCACAGATCTTGCCTCCATTTAGAAACACTTCTCAGTGCTGGGATTACTGGTTAAACAGCTGGTATGTTACCCTGGCTGGATGACCGTGCCCTCAGACTCTTTTGGTACACACACTCACTGTAATTTATGATAAATCACAGCAGAAAAGAAATATCTTTAAACTGAGCTTGCCCTGAGCTACCCATACCTTTTGCAAAGAGCAAGACAATACTTTGAGTTATGACAATGAGTAGAATGAACTTTTATTTTCATTCATCCTTCATTAATACCACACAATTAGATAGCAATATCTGGAAAAAAAAATAATTTTGAAATAATTTAAAACAGAAGGCACAGAAAACCAAACCCAACTACGCAGCTACAAGAGAAAGGGGAAAAATGACTCCGGAAGGGAATTAATTCAGAAAGGTTTTATCGCTACACATTCTGATCAAAAGCTACAGCACACAGAAACAAAACCGTACAGTTTAAGCTAACCCACACTTTTTTTTACATATAAAAGAAAAAAAAATAAACAAAAAAATCTGATTTTTGCAGGGTTTTGAATGAAAAGTGTAATTTTAAAAGTAAAAAACATTAAATCTAGTACATATGTCAAAATCTTCCCTAAAGGCTACACTAAGATGTACTTTACAAAAAAATCTGTATTAAGAGCAAAGCATACAGTTAAACAGCATCTGGGGATGGGAGGAAACCTGTTCTCAAATCAGAGTACAAATACGTTTGGTGTTTGCTTCAGAAACAATTCTCAGTACAGTAATATACTGTAGAGGACATTCTTTTGTATTTTAATACTATGAAATTAAACCAATAGCATACATTAATTACAGAGAGGAATAAAACCACTTCATTCATATGAGATGTTTACAGGGTTTTTTTTTTGCAAAAGAGTAACTTTATTTTTTTTTAAAACAAAGCTACTGGAATTAATGACATGCGATAATATGCCCCGATATTATACCGGCTAAGTTTGAAAATAAAGTTCATGCTTCACAATTGAAATATGCTGTGATTCTCAAATACATTCTCTGGTAATTAATAATACAATACAGAGGTCATTCATAAAATCAGTTCAGGTTGGGAACCCGGTTTACAAATGAAGCTCTTTTTCAAATACGCAGAACACTGACAACACACAGGGTTAGCTCCAGGTCAGCACATTTCCTTCTGCGCTCCACCCCTCTTTTCTTAAACAAATGGGTGCTTAGCCTGCAAATATCACGGAAAGGCAAAGTCTAGAAGTTACAGGTTGGTTTGTAAAAATACTAAATACAATCCAAGATAAATAGTATTACTCTTACTGACAACTTAATAGCAGGTGCTCTCTAAAGGAAAAAAAAATAATATCCTGAAATGCAAGAGAGATCGTTTCAGCATTTGATATCAAGGCATTTGCACATTTGTCAGGAGGTGAAAGAATAAGAGTGAACTTTGCAGCTTACTTTGCAGTTGGACTTGAATTCAAAGAGCCTTCCTTCTAGCCTGCCAACCTGTAAACCGTAACGTATGGTTTCTTAATAGCTTGCTTTTTTTCCTGGAAATAATTCTCTCATTTAGAAAGTACAAGTCAAAGTATTGTTTCCACACATGAATAAAGACAGCTGACAACTACAATAGAAACGGTAAAAATGATCGTCGTAAAAATGTTCATCAAAATTCTCTGACATAGCAAAACATTCATTTGTAAAGTAAAGTCTAATACTGCAAGCCACTCACTCAAAGGCGACCTCGGGCACGTGTATTCTTGCCAGCATTGCAACAGTAATTACTTCCATATTTCTTGTCATTATAGGATACAAACTCTGTAATATATTAAAGTTTCCTAACAAAGAGTCCAATTATTGCACTTTATAAAAATTCCAGTAATATCAGGCTTTTGTCCTAACTTTTCTATGAACACTGATGCCCTGCAAGAAAAATTTGGGGGACCAAGTAATTTCTGATGAGTAAGATGGGTTACTTGAATCAGTCTGAAATATTGAATCAAAAATGGAAAGGCTTACGAAATGAAGAGACGTACCTTTGGAAACGCATTTTGATTCATAGCAGCAGATAAGATGTGTCATTGCGGTACTGACACACGTTCTCTTCGCAGGGAAGAACGAGCACATGGCTATTACGTTTATATATCACATATAACTCAAGGACTGTGCAGAGAAACCCAAAGAACCACGAAGTTCTTCTGCTGACTCTACAAACCTGATGGGGAAAGCTCAATGACAGCCATATCGGAGTGGGAGTTTCTCTGAGAGCTCGTGGATATTTGCAGTTGCGTCAGCAATGGATATAGCGAACAGAAATGGCTATTTCAGGATGGAAAGATATATAGAATAAGTCTGAGAGGCCCGTAAAAAAAAAGAAAATACAGCAGTTTTGGCCCTGCTTATAACCAGCTGTATCAATAGGGAAAAAAAGATAGAGGAGTTTTTTTGTGCCAGCTGTCTAGAAAAAGACGCTGCTTGAACCGAAGTGATTCAAAAATCTATATGAGGCTCCCAGGCCAGCAAATCACGGTTAAAGTCACTTTGTTCCTCTGCTCCTTCAGCATGGGAACGAGTGCAGAATGGCTCATTCCAACTGTGGATAGTCCGTTTACAGCAACAATCATATCACCACACCTAAAAAACACAAGAAGAAAAACACCCAAATGATGACTACTGCTCTGTCGTATCTAGTACACACCAACAAACAGCGCTTCATTGCTGGGGTGGTAGGTTTGCACCAGGTTGAAAATGTAGCTAAAAAACCCAAGGGGGTTCAATTTTAAGTCTGTTTTACTACTGAAACTCATCTGGGAAATTCCCAAATTGCTAGATTTCAATTCTAATACAAAGATAGTTCTGCATTAAGAGCTAACCTGTAGGGAAACATGAAAAGAGTTGGAAAGATCTAATGGAGTCAAGAGAAGATAATGAGATAGCACGACAGAAGCATTTCTGTTTGTGTGGATTATAACACGTTTACACCAAACATGGCTTTACCATAGGAGGTGTAAGTAAAGATACTCATGGTTACCAACTGCATTCCAACCGAAAACCTTGTTTTCAATAGATTATGATTTTGTCAAACGTAACCATTTGTCTAGAAATCTCCCTCAGCAGACGGTTCAACTGAGAAGCTGTAGCATCTCTGTGTTTTGAAGCAGGGAACAGAAATTTGGGAGGGTGCTGTTTGCCAGCCTTGAGAAAATTGACCTTGAAAGGTTAAGTTTCGGTTTTTACAAGCTCAAGAGACACTTCAAAAAGCACCTAAGTTCTTCCTACATCGAGCATGCTCCATCTCCAGGTACCTCTTCTCTGCAACTTGCATGTGTGTCTGGCATCCCCCAGAGCAAGTCAAACATGAATCTGGAGATCAAACAGGACTTTTCCTGAAACTGATCCTCCCAATTATTGGAGGCTCCAAAATGGATGGCAAAAAGATGCTCTCCTGAACTCTCCCAGTGTCCTCCACTAGAGCAGAGCAGAGGAAGAAGAGGCGGTGTGACCAACACCAGTCAAATGTGCATTCAAAAGCACTTCTCTGCCTGAGCCAAGGTACCCCATCACTCAAACCCCAATGCTACAGCTCACTGAGCGGGGCCTCACTCACTCGGCCTTTCTGCTGAAGTCATTCCACCTTCTATAAGATCACACTAGACCGATAATATAGGCAGAAAACTCTCTTAACTATTGAACTGTGAAGTTATTTTCTTCCTTTGTCTCTGGCCAAACAAAACATTTAGATAATTTAAACAAAACAGAAGAGCTTCAAAAATCCCAGCCCCAGGATAACTCACGGTGCAGGTTCTAAGGAGCTCTCCCTTGTTGATGGCCCATTTTTAAGTCCATATTCTCAGTAAGACAGTACATTTGAACAGAGGGTACTATGTCACAATATCACACAAGAGCATCTTTTCCATTCCTTACAAGGGAGTAAGTGTGAGCACAACCACTCTTCCCCTCTTCTTAGGAATGATGCTTGAATTTCCATTTGCGTGAAGACTTCTAGTTATTAATTTCCCAATCTGAAATTATTTACTTTGGGTTGAACTGAGATCTTTCATTTAATCCAAACTGTTTCATAGTTGGCCAAAAAAATGTAATTTTGTGTTCAGCCAAGCTATTATTTTCGTTTATTTATTTAGTCATTGAACTGAAAAATCAATTACTGGCAAGGCTCTAGGCATAAGTGTATTTTTTCTTAAGTTACTTTTTAAGTAAACCTACACGTAAAAATCATGCCATAAAACTTCAAGTTGCATATTCTTTACCGCCACCTTCACAAAAGATCAGTTTATGAACAAGAGAACGTTTTATAGGAACTGTATGTCCTAGTTCTGAACTAATTCTACACAAGGCTAAGATGCATATACGCATATACGCAGGGTTGCATCCAAACATAACATCTGAGTAGATTCATATAATCCTTAAGATCAGAGGGGTCTTCAGGAGGTCTCTAGTCCCACCTCCTGCTCAAAGCAAGGTCAGTTGTGAGATCTGACCAGGTTGCTCAGGGCTTTATCCAGTTGGGTCTCTGAAACCTCCAAGGACAGAGACTGGGCAACCTGTGCCACCACCCTGACTGTCCTCATGGGGAAACGGTTTCTCCTTATAACCAGTCTCAACCTCTTTTGTTTAACTTGTGCCCACAGTCTCTCTTCCTCTCGCCCTGCACCACTGTGAAGAGCCTGGGCTCCATCTTCTCAATAATCCCTTTGTAGGTACTGGAAAGGGCTGTCCCCAAAGACATCTCTGCTCCAGGCTGAGCAAGCCCAGCTCCCCCAGGCTCTCCTCCTAGGGCAAGTGCTCAAGCTCCCCCCATCTCAGGGGACTCCACTGAACTTGCCTCGTTTTTCATGCCAACTAATAACTCATAGGGCACTGACATGGGCTCTTGGTTCCTTAACTATCTTTTCAGAGATAGTGACTTTTTCAACTACTTTCTTGCCTTTCCATTAAAGCAGCAGCAACCGTCTTCAGTACCAGAGTTTCCAGCAGTGGCTGGAAGGCTATATGAAGGCTATATGAAGGGATAAAGCGGTGTTCCCCACTTTACAGAAGTAAGTTCTAATTTTCTAGCCCTCCTCCAGGAAGACAAAAATGTTACGAACTAGCCAGTTCTGCACATAGACATTTTGCAACGTCTCTTGGCCTAAAGGAGCGTTCAGCAGGGAGATGGGAGACAGCAGGTGACATCAGCACTGCAGCCAGGGAGGAGGACAGGAGTTGGCAGAGGTGCCAGCACAAGCACCACCTCTGACAGACACCCCTTCCCCAGCAGAAAAACCTCGTAGTTCCCTGCATCACACTCATCAGGGGGGCAAAATGCTACCAGCTGCATGATCCCCCCCAGCACAAGATGCTTATTGCGGCCTTCCAGTACCTAAAGGGGGCCTACAGGAGAGCTGGGGAAGGACTTTTTACTAGGGCATGTAGCGATAGGACGAGGGGGAATGGCTTCAAACTGAATGAGGGCAGGTTTAGATTGAACATTAGGAAGAAGTTTTTCACTTTAAGGGTGGTAAGGCACTGGAACAGGTTGCCCAGAGAAGTTTTTGAGTCCCCATCCCTGGAGGTGTTCAAGGCCAGGCTGGACGTGGCCTTGGGCAACCTGGTCTAGTGAGAGGTGTCCCTGCCTATGGCAGGGGGGTTGGAACTCGATGATCTTCAAGGTCCTTTCCAACCTAAACCATTCTATGATTCTATGATTCTACGCTACAGCATATTTCCTTAAGCAATTAGTTGCACCAGCACGTAACTATTTAAAAGTGTTGATTATAATTATTGTTATTACTACTACTATTTTAACTTACTTTAATCTTCCATCAAAGTACGCGGGAGTTCCAAGAACAATTGTTTTAATGAAGAAAGGCTGGTTCGTGTGGTTCTCCTCGTAGCCACCGACGATGCTGAAACCCCAGCTCCCTAAATTGCTCCGCCGCAGTACTACGTCATGGCAGCTATGTAGGCAGCTGTGGAATGGAAGCACAGGACAGCTAGAGAAAAAGCCGCGTACACCACATATAGATATTTTTATAGTAGGCACACCACCTGCTGTCTCATCGTTACCACTGTGCTAAGCGTGGAAGAGAAGGGGAGAGATGGTGATTCGACTTCTGTTCCCAGAGTAATTTTGCAATATTCAAACTGGTTACCAAAAAAACCCCCACCCTACAATCTTGAGACAGAAAAGTGCTTTGAAAGAAATAATGCAGTGCTAGAATAATCACTTAAACACAGTTAACTCTGTAAACTGACAGTAATAGAATGGCATTTTAGGGATTTCACAGGTGGCACGAATGGGGGTGGAAAATAAATGCCTGATATGTTTAGTTTCCAAGTCAAAAATGCAGTGCGTTTTTCTTCCACCCCCAGTCAGTTTAGGCTTTTTCTACTTTAAGTAAAGATCTAAAAATCCATGCATCATCTTTGCTCCCTCTGAACTGATGCATCACCAGTAATGAAAATATAAGCGATTAACCATTTTATTACACAGAATGTAAATAATTCAGATTATGCTTCACTAACTGTACCAGTATATGTTATCTCCCCCGTGAAAATTAATTCTTGCTAATAGAGGTGGCAATAACTCTAATTAAAAAAAAACAAACCAAACCAAACCAAAACCAAATCCAACATAGAAATTAACTTTTGGGTAAAAAAGATGCCAAGTTCTTTACTGATGTACAACACTCCTTTAAAGAATAGCAGCACAATATATAGCATAACTTTAAGGTCCACACATGGGCATCTGTAGTATATAAGCAATAAACCACTTCTGAAGCATGGAAAGGAAGTATATTTACCAAAACCGAGAGCTGTTTATTGAGATTAGGTAACTCGTTAATACTTGAATGGAAGAGAAATTAATTGATAGTAAAACTCAGAAAAAGTGTGAAATCTCTGGAGGACCAACGCATGGTTCTGTTATCTTCAACTGCATTCTGCTACCAATATGTCTGGTTCTTGTCGTGGTTTTATGCTCAAACTACAGACCTGAGCCTGGTAACCCTATCAGAGGGAGAGGAATTAACTTCAGTCAGGGCGTGCAGGCTAACAACTATGCGCTGTCGTGGGAGGTCTTCTTGATAGCAAGCAATGCTGGAATGAGCTTACAGCTGTAGCCGCAAGAGAGTGAAAAACAGAACAGTAAAAATGAAACATGGTGGTGTGTCGCAGACTGCAGTTTAGTCAAGGGGAGGGAACTCGCTGCAAATCTTGAGGAGTTTTTGTGTTTGGAAAAGTTGGTAGTGGGTTCTTGAAAAAAAAAACAAACACGGGGATTTGTAACTACAGGCTCATATGTATGCAAGAGACCCATGTCAAGAGTCTGTCAGAATGGCAAGGCTGATCCAATATTCTAAAGTTATATATTTGGCCTCATAAATTTACGTAGCAGATTAACAAAGAGAGACGTGAGTATATACTTTGTGTTTTCATTAATAATGTCTGTGGGTTTAGATATTCTACAGAAAGTTAAGATACAGTTAAACAATAGAAAAGATGACTTGTGTTCAATGAGAGCAATCCACGTGGGTAGTTACTATGGTTTGTGAAGGGATAGACCAAGTCTATTCATCTTCCAGTTTCCTAAGGAAACATTGCTCCTGTTCACACTCCATTTTGTAAGCGCACTGCCAACTGAATACAGCTGAGATGGTCAGTCAGGCAGAAATAAGGGCAGATGTGCTGCAACTAATAACGTCTCTGCTTTTCTATATCTCTACGACTTAGCTTAAAACAGGTAACTAATTATTTTATCAATTAATTCTGTACCTTGGAAGTCCCAGCCACATGACCCACGATGGAGACCAGCTGGCATCGTATTCATTTTCACTGATGGTACTCAATTGTTCTTCATTAGCCTGGGGCTGCTCTTCCACAATCTGGACTTCCAGGGCTTTCAGGGCGACTACCGAAGAGGCAGCACTAGCTTTCAGCATGGCCACCGCCTCGCTGTGACTTAGGTTAGTCAAATCAATGCCGTTGATGTTCAGCAGCACATCACCTGTTCAAAGGCGCAAGTGAGAACACATCAGTCTGTCAGAGTCGTTCCTACTGACAGCACCTCCCACGCCACTGTTTCATTCAATACTGTATTTTTTGGAGCTGAGACCGTCTGAACTAACAGCCTGGGAATGTGAATAGCTCTGAAGCCTTAGACTGTCAGTCTGAAATGTTAAAGTACTGAACTATTAAGGTGGATCAGTATCATTTATTTCCACACAAGACATCAAATGCTGTGGCTTCTATGGTATATGACCATGAAAATTTGGGACAGAAATTACTTAAGCACCTCACCATCTCGGCTGCAACTGCTATTGCAGATGCCGCTACATAACAGTTTCCAGTGGTGCATCTTAGGTCCACCCTAACTTTAAAAGGGAAGGAAGAATGATAGAAGGAACAATACATGCATCACAAAATAACCAACTCTTGTAAATAAGTAAGGCTCCACAGAGTGTTTTAGGTCTTCTGCTTTTTCTAACTTGTTACGCGGGAGACCAAAATGGAATTCAAAAGCTACTGGAAAGGTTGGTACAAAACCCAGTCCATTAGAAGAAAGAAAAAGCACCTCTACAAAGATAATCTGGAAAGAGCCAAAGCCACTAAAAAAATTGCCACAATTTTTATTTTATTTCAGAACATTTTTAAAAAGTCTCAGGATGAAAAGAAAAATGTTATTTAATGTCCAAGCAGTGACAGTCTCCTCTTTCACACAACATCTCACTTCCCAACGAAAGCCAGAAAAAACAAGGGTAAAGTGCAAACAACTGGGTCACATTTGGAATGAGACTCACTTTTTAAGCTTTTTCCTCCCAGGGAAACCTAAAGTTGAGCTGCAGCTTAACTTGAAATCACTTTTGTTGCTGCTGTGGCTACTTTAATGTTACACAATGGAAGAGCAATTGCAACTCTTCCATCAAGTGTGTTTTTCAGAGTAATACAGAAAAAGGAAGCATACCCGTTGGTACATGGGTGTAAATCTCCCTCTCTGAGAAGCATATAAGGATGCTCCCACGCCGTTCTTTTTAAATTTGCAATCTGTGAAGTTTTTTTCCTAAATTTCTTTCCTAAACCAATCTGTAATGCTGTGAACTCTGAACTGCAGAGATCCCATAGGCAGTCTTTGTTTCACATACGGCACAATATGTTTTATTCATCAAATGCTTTGCTACGGATCAGGCAGGACTGTCTCCCCCTACACCGAGTCTAACCTCCACCTCCCGGTCCCCTTCTGCAAAGCCAAGGAACACGGACGGGTGCTGTAGCACCCCAGAAGACCAGCAAACCCAAGCTGTCCCAAAGGATAAGAAAGCATGGGGCAACCAGGGTCAACACTGACGTAGCTTCAGGGGTAAACTTAGCACGGGTGTGCTGTGGCCCCTCATCAGAGCATCTCTGCTGTTCAGATACTACACTGAGTAGCAGAGATTTCTCGGCCAGAGAGGGGGCCCAGCCCACCACATTAAACACAAAAACAGGATGCGTGCACCAAGCATCGCACTAGACCCTCAGCTCAGGGGACTACCGTCAGCTTTAAAAAATTTAACTAGACATTTCCTGATCTTATTCACTTCCCCTGCTATCGTTCTCTAAACATCCCTTTCCTAGAAAAGGTGGAAGTGTGACACTAAATACTCCATTTCCATTATTGAAACATCCATCAGCGCCTCAGTAAATCTGTCAGAAGACTTTTTGACACCACCTGACTCCAGAGCACGTAACTCATCAAACAGCAATCAGAGGCCACCCGTGCCACCAGGAAAGCCAAGCCCCACCTCGTTTAATCCTGCCGTCTCTTGCCAAACACCCGTGAGGCTGTACACTTGTCACGAAGATGGGCAGTTCGCCACTTTTGCTACCTCTGCCTCCTGCCACTGTCATTCCCAGAGATTCATGTGGCTCTTTTTTCACAGTAATGTGTTTTTCTTGGCATGTAACACACTGGGAGAGATCCTGTTTGACAAGGATAAATAACATTGTTAAAACTTAAAAAAAAACCCAGAACAAAACACAACTAAATACACCCCAAAGCTATACTTTGGCACTTAAGCAGAATGGTTTACAAGGACTAAGTAGTGCAAATCGGCTTCAGCTGGATTTCCTCCAGGTCAGGAAAAAAAAAAAAAGCCACTCGTAGATAACAAATATAGACACAAAGTTTATAAAGGCCCATCTTGAAAATCTCACTCCAGTTTTTCTTAGCATCCTACACTAGAATAGGCTAAATTTTAGGACTGCACTACAAAATTGTATGGTCAAAAGAGTGGACACAAACCAGAAACAAATCTTTTGATGTCTTGGTGAACATCAGCATTACCTCATTTGTCAGTAGAATGTGGCCCAGAACTACAAAGGAGCTTCTGAGAAATGAAATCACACACGTGCTTTCATGATGGCAAAGAGAGACCATTTAAAGCCCTTACACGTCATGGTTTTTTTCACAGCTGGTATGGAGAATCTCCCAGAGCACAAAGTAACTAAGGCCAATCAATGCTATCGGCTGGTGATGGGTGCCTCACGCCTAATGATTACAATGAAGACCCAAACCTGAAGCAAGAAGAGATCCTGTATTTCATTTTCTAACACCTGAATTACAAGGTTTATCCCGTTAAAGACAGCACCTGTCATTTGTTTGGTGGCCAGCCCAGCCCAAACCACGACACCCATATTTATTTTTACCCCATCAAAAGGATCTAAACCTGAATCAAAGTATATTTTATTTGCTGAACTCCTTCCTCTTCAGGATATTTAGTCATACATTCAAACCACAGCACATACACCTGTAATAGCATCTTAAATCAACAGAATCCAAAATAACAGCAGAAATAACCTGGGAGATTCTTCCAACTACAAATATTTATTTATTCCCCTGCCTTCTCCAGGAAAATGGCAACACTGCTTTCTTCAACTTCCAATGCCACACGCTTCTTCTGACTGACTCTGCTCCTCGCATATACACATTAATCACATATGTAGCTATACATACACATACCATAGCTTATTAAGACAGCTCTTTCTTATGTCTCCAGGCTTTAGGACCAACTGGCTGGTGCCATGCAATTATACAAACATTTTTTAAGCCAGAAGACTTCTAAGCCAACTGTAGGTTAACGAGAGAGAGGCAAAGATAAATGGTATGAGACGTGGGAAACGTCCACTTGCGGTAACACGGGACTTTCCCCTTTGAAAGAGCCCAGGGATGGTATTGATACGTGAGGGAAATCAGCTCAGCCAACGGATCAATTTTGGAACTGTGATATGAACACAACCCATACTGGCAGATGGAAAGTGGGTTCACGCTCTGATATAGCTGAGCTGTGGTCATTGTGTTGATATGGCCCAACGCTGTGGCAAGGACTAACGGCCACTAACTATATTCAGGAGCTTCGCCTTTGTCCCTCAGGAGGAAAACAAGCTTCCTAGAGCCTCACGGGTTCCGTTCCTGAAACTACCCAAACTTTTAAAAGAAAATACTATCAACACATGTAAATCCTCCCAACAGAAGTATGATGTTAAACAGTGATGCCAACAGGGTGGACAGGAGAAAAGGCAGCTTGGTTAACATGGTCACCATGACAATTATTTCACAAAATCAACTTCTCAACAGCGAGAAGTCATATTTTTCTAACTACGAGAACACCTCAAGCACAGGCTTTATTTCTGCAGGTCTTCCAGATAATTTGACACTAGCTTCATGAAATTCTCTTTGTTCTGCCTTTCTCTCCCCGCTTGACTCTGCAGAACTCCGCAGTCGTGCAGCCAGCACTGCTGCCTCATGGAGGAGATGACACATCCCTCCAGCATGCTCTTTATATGCTGGATGGTGTGCACCACATCTCCTGTCCATGCCGGTCGCAGCCAGCACAGTGGCAACAAAAAAATAACGTTCTTGAATGACAGCTCTCCCGTGCAGCAGGAACACATGAGCCACTGTCTTGGACAAGGTCTAACATCTACAGCTGTATGAGCTCAGAGAACTTGCTGCTTTCACTGTAGTCAGCAAATCCAAAAAAATACTGAAATGCTGTTGCATATCTTTTGTTCCCACTCCAGACATGATGCAGGACTTGAGTAGTTGGAAGTCGTCATCTTTTTTTTTTCTTTAATAGCTAAAAAAGAAGATATAACCCTTTCTTCCAGTCTTGCCTTGCTACACACTTAGAATATCACATGAGTAAAATGGTATTTATACCTCCTAAGAAGAGAAACACTAACCTTATGTGAGTTGGGTCTGCTGTGAAACAGCTGCTGGGACTGGTGCTGATGTGGGTTGCTGTTGTGAGTCCCGGTGTCTCGGATAATACTGACTGTCTGTGACTTCAGGGGTCTAGAGATGATCAAATTCACCCTCTCCCCACTAGCCTGTCAAATATATAAAACAAAGTAATGAAGTTGATAGGATACTGATTAGCGGAGAGGGAGGAAAACATATGATGAAATATGAAACAAGACAACAGCAGAACCTGTTTTCCAATTCCTGGGGGTGTCACAAACTGCTTAGACTGCACAGTCCCTTATGTGCTTCTTGCTGCAATTCCCCCCAGAACGGAGGGGATATTAACACTCCTCCTTTGCCTCTGATGTTACACGTACACCAGCTGGAAATCCTTTGCCAAAAGGACTGTTTCTCACTTTGTGTTATGATGCCTCAAACTTTAAAAATCACCCAATTCCACTTGCAGCCTCTGCGAACTTCTGCAACATGAAGCAATAAAAGAAAGAAATGCCCCTGTGATGGCTCCAGGGTCTGCAGATTTTGGTCAAAAGCTCTGAACACCTCTAGTACTTCCCAAAGAGACTTCCAAGAAAGATGTTATATATGAGCAAACCGTCAAATTCCGGAGTTTGGGGAGTATCAGGAGACTCAGGTACCGGATGTTAAATAAAACATCAACTCTTTCTATTGCTGCAAACCTACACCTCAATAGATAAAAGTCAACCAGTGTAAAATTCTGACCACTTCACTGTACCCAAAAACTGGGAAACAGAAATTACAATTCTCAAGATCATTGTTGCTTTCCTTTAACTGCAAGGGAAGCTCTTGAAATGTTTCCTGAAACAAGTATATACTACTTGTTTGTATCCGAGATCTCTATGTGGTGCTGGGTTAAGCAAAGATGACTGCACTAGACTGCAAGAACCTTCTATTGGTCTATTCCACCTTTCCTAAAAACAGAGCAATTTTCACCAACATCCCATCAGCAGGAAGCAGCAATGTGCTGCAGCTGTTTCCTTACAGACTGGGAGAAAGGCATGGAGTAAAGGTTTTCCTGTGGGAACAGGGAAGGGTCATATGTCACACTGCATCAAGCTTTGGGTAATATTTGTGTCCAGAGCAGAGCCAGACATTGGAAATAGCCCCTTCCTGAATACTCAGAAAATGAGTTTTACTGCATGGGATTCATGGAAGACCTATTTTTTTCCTTCCCAGCTGCTACCTGTTGCCTCTACGAAGTTTGACAAATCACTTTTCCTGTTTGAACCCCAATTCCATGCACAAGCAAATCTATACAAAACAAAGCCCACTTTTATAGAGCTTACTGAGAGATTAAAACTACAGTACATACATAAATATAATTATAATACTCTATGTTTTTCTGCTAAGCAATAGGCTACATGGTACTCTCCCTGCTCACATGAGCAGTCTTCTAACCTTTCAGGCTGTGCGCCAGGGAATACGAATGCACTTTTCACTTCTGAGGAGGTGAAGTTCACCTGCTAGGAGCCAAGGCAGACCCTGTTTTGCACTATTATTTCCAGAATACAAATCACAGCAAATTGCATCGCCGCAGGTTTTTAGGCGTTACACAAGCTGTTCTGGCCAGGACAGACTCTACCCCAGGCTTTGCCCAAGAAATAAAGCTGAGCTAAGGACTCGGGTAGGGAATGCAAATTACCTGTATAACCTGAGCAGCAAGCTCGGGTGTCCCGTGCTTCAAGTCATGTCCATTAATTGCAAGTACGCGGTCAT
The DNA here is from genome assembly GCA_008711295.1 of Anarhynchus alexandrinus. Taxonomy (NCBI): domain Eukaryota; kingdom Metazoa; phylum Chordata; class Aves; order Charadriiformes; family Charadriidae; genus Anarhynchus; species Anarhynchus alexandrinus. Next base: position 2,226,059 of record VUYV01000034.1, on the reverse strand, counting down.
TGCTGCAGAGCCTGCCGTCTTGAGCAGCCAACCCCCCTTCCAAAAGGTCGAGAATAAAAACTCCCGGCTCATCCGTTCTGCGTACAAGTTTGATGCCGAGCTGCTCGCTGGAGTCGCGTTTATGCAGCGTCACTTGAAAGCTGTCTTCCCGCAAGGAGCTGGTGGTGTCGGCGTGGTTGTGCGTGCGGCTGCCGAACCGCCTCTCGCGCAGCACGGTGAGGTGCAGCACCGAGCAAGGCTGGGAGAGCACAGCGCGAGCGTGGTTGTGAGACACGTTGCTTATGTCAAAGCTATTGACCTGCAAAACAACAACCACAAAAAAAAATCAGAATGATATTTTCACGTGTTTAGTTGTTCCCGGTGATGGAAATAAAGTCCTTTCCAAACTAAATTCAGAGCTAACTGCAAAACTAACCTTGGAGTAACCTACGTATCTGACCCTACCAGGCTTCCTCTCTCATCCTTCCATCCTCTCCTGCAAACCCATTTTGGCTTTTTTTTTAATTATTATTATTTTTAGGTTGGAAAAGACCCTTAAGTTCATCAAGTCCAACTGTTAACCTAACACTGCCAACTCCACCACTTAACCATGTCCCCAAGTGCCACATCTACCCATCTTTTGACTACCTCTGGGATGGTGACTCAACCACTTCCCTGGGCAGCCTGTTCCAATGCTTGACAAACCTTTTGGTGAAGAAATTTTTCCTAGTATTCAATCTAAACCTCCCCTGGTGCAACTTGAGGCCTTGTCCCACAAAGGTGACAACATCTCTCTAACAGCGAACACCTTCTTTCATTGTAGTCCAGGGTTTTTGTTCTCCGGGTCTCCTACCTTATCTTCCTTAGATCTTTACATTGTTTGTTCTCCAGGACGAGAACTTTCTGTGTGCTTTCAGTGTCAAGCCCAGCATCACTTAAAACTATAAAATAACAGCTATAAAAAGCATACATCCAAATCTCTGAAGAAAGCTTGTATCTAACAATATGCAGTACTTCCATGATGTGAAAAATTTAAAAACCCCTTGAAATCCAGAATAATGAAAACTGTTCATAAAGGCAGCAGAAAAAGGTGGTTGTACCAGTTCTCAGGTCTTAGCATGAACTTAGGAGATTTTCCACTGACTTCAGCTAGGTCAGAGATTCAGACTTATAACCTGTATCACTTAAAATTCAGTTGTAAATGAAAAGCACATTGAACTTTCACTCCCTATAAACAAGAATTGTGTTTGTTATGTGGCCCACTGATCAGTAATCTTCAGTCATTGCTTGCGCTATAAAGTTCAGATAAAATTGACGGTGCAATGAGATTTGTCAGAAAACAGAAGCACCACAAAAACCTGCACAAAAGCTGTATTTGCCTTGTTCTGTAAGAAAGGGTTCAAAGTTAAGACTAAACCTTCATCCTTAGCACGTACTATTGTGCCCTGATGGAGGAAGCCCTGCCCCATAATTTCAGCAGATAGAAACTAACACCAAATGGACTATACTGACCTACCTGACCTAAGCCTTCAGTGGTCCCCATTGCAACCTAAGTAAGGAAAAATACAGTCTTGCAGCTTCCCACCATCTAATAGCAATATTAACACTTAAAAAAAATAGGAAGAGAAAGGACTCAGAAATCCAGGTACGACAGCCACCACATTTACATCATGCAACTGAGCTGGGGGGCTCCCAGAGGTCAATGCCAAACCATTTGGCCGTGGTGGTTTCAGCAGGGCAAAGGGGTACCCGTACCCTCACTGAGCCACCTCCAGCCCCATGCCCAGCACAAAGCCACCGCTCCCGGCAGCACCGGGAGCTCAGACACCGAACCACGGCCGTGTCCCGGTCTGCTACTGCTCCGAGACAGGCTGTAACCTTGGGCAGAGGGAAAGGAGGCACAGCTAGGAGAAATAACATTTAGAGCTGCCACCAGCAAAACCCACTAGGGCTCATCTGTCAGAGCCCTTAAATTAAATCCAGTTTTATTTTTAGCTGTCGCTAGCCAAAGTAAATACATAAAATATGGAAGCATTCAAAGGGCACAGAAGAATATATGCAATAAAATGTAGTAATTCTTCCTACAAGGCAGTTCACAATTTCAGAACAAAACAGCCTTAGCATTTCTTGGGGAAAGAGATTCTCATTAGGACATGCTTTACATGAATTACAGTCACAGTCCAGCACAAAAAAGGGACAATTTGTAGAGCACTTTGAAAATGTTAGGTACCTATCTATACCTTGCAGACAACATACGCTTTTATGTAGCTGTTACTAAATGCTGTTCCCTCAGATCTTGAAAGGGTAATACTTCTTGTTTGACTGGGCAAGAAAATGCTGAGTTTCACCTCACAGTCCTTTCTGGCTTTCTTTTAGTCCTCTACTGCTCATAAAAGCCTTTGAAGACATTTTCAGAAATATTCGACTGAAGCGTGCACGCTGAGCTGCATCTAACTGCACTTAATTACAGCTGGCAGAGACCGAGCCTGGTCATTTTAATACAACAACTCAGCACCTGCACAGGTAAATTCAAAGCAATAAAGCAATAAAGATATTGTATCTTCCAAAAATTCTGGCTTTTACCTCCCGTACCTCTCCCTCAGCGTGACAGCAGGACTCTCACGGACACCCCCCTAGCATGGCACAGCCCCAGTGCCAGCACATTGATAGGGAAGAATCGCTGCAGCTTATAAATCCTATTTATAGTCAATTTATTGCCATTTATGGGTTTGGAAACTATAACTGACACCTGCCCAAACAGAATTTCCAAAGCTTCACTGGAGCTCAAGCTCCCTATTCTGGCAACCAAGGAGAGCCCTTGAGTATCGAAATAAATTAGGCAGCATTCAATCAGTGTCTGCAACTGCTTGTTAAAAAGGTAACATTTTGGAAACCTCTTGGGTTGCCTTCTTGGCCAGCTACTACGCTAATGCTACAGGAGAGGAAAAAGGCACGTTTCTCAAAAGGGACTTTATTTTCTGAAGTGCAAACTAATTTCATTCCAAGGGTAACCACAGTATTTAAGCTACTTCTAATGGTTTGATTTCAAAACAGTGAAATGAAAAAGGCTGATACTGCTTTTGGACTGATCTTAGGCTATCAGATCAAAAGCAAACGTTGTTACTGAAGTCATTTTGAAATGACGGTAATGTATTTGTTTCAGGTGGAATGATTAAAAATAGAAAAAAGCTGGAGGACTGTCCTGTTTATGTAGAACTCTGCTATTGCCATTGTTAAGAGTCCTATAAACAACCCCTTTCCCTAACATAAAACTAAAACTCCAAAATTAATAGAATTTGATCTTTTTACTGTGGCTCACTACTTAAAACTGTATCAAAAATACACACTCAATCATAAACAAACAATTAAAATTTAAGTTGTTTACTTCTTTGGAAAAATATTTAGAGCACCTTGCTTCAAATCATGCCAGTGAAGAACATCACTGACTCTTTTACACATACCGAAAGATGCAGGTCAACAGCCTCAGCTATTGGAAGGTAACAGAGAAGCCAGAATAAAATAGCAGTTTGCATGAAGTCGGCCTTACAGTCCACAAATTGCTTTTTACATAGGACAAATTACGCCAACTTGTTAGCCAGAAGTAACCTGGGGTTCCTTCAGAAAGCATGCATAAAGTTGAAATAAAGACCAAGTCCCACAACATTTAAAAACAGAAAAATAAACTCGTATTTTAAACACTGGTAAGAGATGCTAAGGAGGAAAAATAATTCCAGGGACTGGTCCAACAAACAACATAATGCACGACAGCCGAAGGTGCTGGAACAACAGGCTCTGCTCTGAATATTAATTTGCCTTCCAACTGATAATTGCAAAGCTAACATTTACACAACATGGTCTGACAAGGAAAATCTCCCATCTCACTTAACAGGCAGTTCTGCGAGGAGTGAATGGAAAGCAAGCAGACAGAATACGTAATTAGGTTCCATACTTGAAGTATTTGGTCTCCAGCAAGAAGTCTTCCATCTCTGGCAATGATCCCATCTCGATAAACCTCTTGAATGACAATGTTGATCAAAGGTGTTTCGTTGCCACCCACTATGCTAATTCCTAACTCGATGTAAGGATTGGACCGATGAATTTCAATAGTAGTGATCTCTCCTTCAGGCAAGGTAGGTGGCTGTTGATTTGCTGCCAATTATTTTTAAAAAGAAAGATGATTAATATCCTTTATACCTCATTCACTTTCAATAAAGCAAATCACCAAAGGACAATGTAGACAGGCCACACAACAACGGTTTAACAACAAACGAAACAAGTGCAGTTGGATTAGTTCCACTAGTTGTTGGAACACCTAGCTCGTTACAGACAGCTCTCTAACGACTTAGTAGCATCCATGCTTCTTGAAATGGGGTCATTTGGATCGGAAAGGATATTCTGATCCCTTTGGATCCTGTCCTTTATAATAAATTTCACACACTTCATTTCCAGTGGGATCACTTGCGTATTCATATTTGGTGACGATGATAAAAATGTGTTTTAGGGGTTACCCCATGTTATGTGACTTGGTCGTGCCTCTTCATTAGCTGGTCTCACAACTGCACTAAGAGCTGCCAATGAGTTATTGAGTCAAGAGAAGGAGCCCATTTCTGAAGCAAACATGGAGACAACTAAAAAGGAAAAAGCAGGATGCTAAAGGATGGCATATACAGGGGAGAAGGAAGGGGACAGGACCACCTTCCTCTGCGGTAAGGCTCAGCGCTTCCTCTCTAAGATCCCAGATGCTAGAGACGTTACTGCTCGTTCGGTGCAGATGGATGCAGGAGTTACTCAGCTGCCTTTTCGCTCGAGCAGGACAGCACTCCGCGTGTGGGAAGGCTGCTGGTCCGGGCAGGGGTGGGGGGGGAGAGGGAAGAGGGGAAAAGAAATCTCATCTTAGAAAACAACTTTTGTAATTTTACAGAAAATATACTCCTTTTGGCTCGCTGCAAGGCCAGCACTACTAGCAGATTACTGTCACCTACTGCACCATGATATGATAAATGATGATACAGCACCACAACATCTGGCACACCCTCTGCGATATTTCTTTCCTTCCTAACTGTGACCTTATCCCAGTCGTATACTTGCACATAACCAAAACCCACTAACATTTCTCCAGGAACTACAAAAGAAAACAGCAGAAGATGAAGATGCACATTCATGGTTGGCAAGAGACATGCTCTGATACCACAAATGTTTCCGCATCTGATAACGGAGACTTGAGAAGATAAGTGATGACATACTGTCTGCTACTGTGTTCTCCTCAAAAGGCGGATTGTCAATGCCGGGCTCGTCTGTCCACGCGGGAAGGGCGGGCGAGGTGAAGCTCTGCTCGGCTGGCACTATTCCCTGATCTGCGTCTGGAGATAAACTGTTAGGCTGCTCCGTCCCACCGGGACCGCTCTCGCCCTCTGCTTCGGCTTGCAGCTTGCTCGTTTTCCTTCTCTCCAGAGCCACCCTTCGATGAGAAGCCCCAGGACACCTGTGAAGACAACGTTCACACCATGTTTCAAGCCTGCAGCAACGTTTGTAGCACAAAATGCCCCAAGCACACCATCAAATAAAATCAAGTCTTATTCAAAGCCACAGCTTTAAACTAATCCTAAAAAATAGCACACACATTGGATTTTAAGGCCAAAATACGTTTTTGTGGACAGAACTCCAAAGCAATGTGGCCTTCTTCACAAAACTTTTACTATGTAGTTTTTTGGCTGTGAATTAAATGTGCTGTCACACCTTCTGAATGTGAACTTACTCTGTTATGTACATTCCAGTTTCTGGAAGATAACCTTGCTGAAAAGATTAAACAGGAATGGCATCCAATTCCACAGAAGGGGAGCCCCCTTCAAAGACACATTTGGAGACCCACTGAAGCAATCTCCTTTCACCTTAGTAAGCCAAGAGAAGGAAGCATCATATTTTCCTGGGGCCATTTGAGGGACGAACAAGATGAAAATTTTACCTATATTGCAATCTAAGTGTTAAAATACTGAAAAAAAAAATTATGCTTGTCTAGGAGTTTGTATGAAAAGTTTAGCAAAAGTAACAGCTCTGCTCATCATGTCCTCTTGAATCAGCAGAAGGTGTTTCATCCTCCTCCTGTCTCCCCTTTTTTCTTCCTGACTTCACACAGGAGATGCAATTTTTCGCTTTCCCTCATGTAACAATGCTCCATCAGCATTTGGCGCTTTTCACTATAAACTCAGTTTTGTGAGTTCCCATTATTCTTAATGCAATTTTTTTTTTTTTTGCTTATGTTTAAAACCCTACAATAGTTTATTGCAGAGAAGGGCTGCGATGTTGCAAATTCCCAGAAAGCCTTCATTTATTGAATGGTCTTACATTTATGTGGAGATAATTGGATGTAGACATCAATCTTAGATCTGCCTCTGTGACAGTTTTGCCAGCGTCTGTTATTTCACTTCTTACAGTATTTGATGTCCTTCTTAAAGTTCCTGCTCCTGGAGCTGCTGACCACCTAAAGATGCTCGTGCTGTACCAGTGTCAGAAAAAAGGAACAATGGTCTTCAAAGGACTCCCTGTTTGGGAACTTGACAGATTGTTATAACACGAGGAGGAATGCTTTATTTTTGCAACATGAGAAGAAATGTGTTAACAGAGTAAAACACAGCAGAAGTCTAACGATGTCCTAACTTGTTAAACCGGCATGTTTTGAGAATCACAATTATGTTCTGACATTCTGTGAAACGGATTTGATAATTGTATGGTCACAGTGTTTTGGTGTGAGGGATTTTGAAGAAATGTTAGCAAAGTTATTCAGCTCCGAAGAATGTTGATAAAGACACCTGTATAGCTTTTGTGACACCCAGCAGTGTTATACATACATAAAAAAATCATATGTTTGTTTAGAAGAATGGCATAAGGTGACCCAAATGTGCTGTGAAATATGTATAAACACTTAAATTAGAGACGGTTCACATTATGAAACTATACACTTAGGAAATAATTTCTCAGAGCTTTCCCCAGGGGGACGTGTTTTACGGCTGATGGTCATCTTGTTCTTCAAAGTTAAGACAGGGCAAGCTCAAAAGATGAAATTTATTTGAAAGGTTTTGCTTTGTGAAAAAGTTTCTCTGATTTTAATGACAGAACACAACCCTACTTCTTGGTTTTGCCCAGGTAATATTTACTACATAAAATCACTGGCATAGTGGGACTGATCCACTAAGAAATCTGGCTGGTCTCAATTTATTCTGGTGGCCAGAGACCCAGAGTTACAGGTGAAAGTCGGCAGGAAGTTTTTATTGTTCCCCATTTCACAACACCAACCTCAAAACAAGAATCCTAAAAGGCCAAGAAAAGGAAAGATGCAATCCCTCCCCCTCTAAATTTCTAAAATACTTTAACTTGATGGGTTAGCCCTATACTCACACAAACCTTCTCACTGGCAACAGGAAAAAAACCCCAACAATCTCCAACACCATTCACTTCTGCAGCCACACGGCAAGAGGTAAATGTTCTTGCAGAGGAAACCTCTTGCCTACTGGGAGCTCTGGCAGATCTGCTCTCCCACGACGATCCACAAGAGTTTAGGACAAAGCCACCCCAACCTGCCCGTCCTTGCTGTCCCTGAACCGCTCTGCTGTAGGGGTGACAGTTTGCAGCAGAGAAGTGAATGAATAGCTCAAAATTGACACTGTCAGAGGACCACGCTTCAGTCCCACCAAGCTTGGGCCACAGAGTCTGTCCAGCCTTACGGGACTACTTTATGAACCAGATACTTCCTTTGGTATCTTCTACCAAATCACTGCACTGCTGACTCTTGCTCCACCAGCTCACAAGGCCCTGTGGATCCCAAAGGAGCTGGTGCAGATGGCAATCTTATCTTTTTTTTTTTTAAAAAAAAAACTGTATCAAACCAGGACAGAACAAAAAAATCACCCCTGGAAGTGTCCTACTTCTGTCAAAGCCTTCCGAACCACAGCCAGGTCCTCCTCCACTCTCCTTCACATTCCCCCATCGTTACCTGGCAGCTGATGAAAGCCGTCGCGCGAAATATAAATAGGTTTGAGGTTTATTTTTGCCAATGATATTTAATTATCATTTCAAAGGCTGATATCAAGAAATGTAAACAGCCTCCTGAGCACACCTACTCAGCTCAGAGGAATGCTTTTTGTGCAGCACTCTACAAGACAAAAAAGGAAAAAAAAACCCCAACATATTCTTCCCCAAATTAACCAGTAATTGTAGCAGACTACAACTTTCAGCCTGGCATAGTGGAACTGCGTTGCCAGGAAAGTAATTGTCCGGTGGAGACATTAATTCATGGGATGCCAATTCCGAGGTCTTTAAACACCATATGCCACCTACCAAGCAGCAAAGCCCAGTATTGGTATTCATACACATCTATAAGGAGATTTTTCCTTTTCACTTGCAACATAAAATGATTTTTATTGGCAGGAATGTATTATTCACAAACAGCAAAACCATACAGCAGCTGTAACAGTTAACAAGCGCCAATAAATCTCTAAAGGTGTACACCTTCACTAATAATGTTTTTGCCAAATATCTGGAATAAAGAGCATTTTGGACTAAATCTTGTAACAAGTTATGTACATGGATGGGCATCTCGGGATCAAAATGAGCATTGAAGATTGTTTTTATGGGTACAGTGATCCATTATCATATAACAAATTACATAAATAAGGGCTGAAATGAGACCAAAATGTGTCTTACAGGAATGGCATTTCATATCTACCTACAAAGCCAGAATATCTTGGCTAGGAGTGAGAAGAAAGGCAGGAATGTATTTTAGAATTTCCAGAAATTATTTCATTTCTTTCATGAATCAAGATGCTCAAGAGTAGATACTGAAACAACCAACAAAAGCAACTGAGTGATGTCATTTATCGGGAAACCTGAAGGGCAGTTGCTTTTGGGATGTAAAATGAGCTTCTGCTTATACTCATCGACTCCCTCCTCTCCTCCCTTCAGCACCAGCTTCTGCTCAATTCTGGACGGTGACAAAGCATAGCTTTTACCTTCAACTTCTCTTAATCCATATCAGACAGAGAAGTTTGGGGTTTTTTTTACAGCCAAGTCTGCTGGGTTTCTCATTTAAAAGCTGACTTCTTGGAACACTAGCAGCAATCCCTCTCTGCAGATAAAAAGAGCTTTCATACAAAATTAAGATGTAGTTTACAGTGTATTCTGTGGAATAACAGTAGGGGCTCAAAAAACACATTTGCTCACTGACTACTGAAAAGAAAGATTTCATTGTAACTTATGCCATCAGCTTCTGCCCAGTCTGGAGGTTCGATAAAAGCAAACACACCAAATAGCCTCAAACCAGTTGCACTAAATCGTTTTCCAAGCAGGAGCTGAATTTAAGCAAAGACTGCAGAGAAGCAACCCAAATGCCTTTGCTATTGCTCATAAAACTTTGACAGCACAGTGACCTTAAGCAGTCATTCTGGCAAGATTTACAGCTGCAATTCAGAGTAAAACACGGTGCTGCTTTGGAAAGTTAAGTGTTTGGGTCTTGGTTTTTCTTTTGCCAGAAAAAAAAAAAAAAGGAGGCACCAGGAGTTACCTAGATTTGGGAAGCAGAGAAGACTCAGGAAAAAGGAAGAGGGTTTTTGTTGCACATTTCCCTCTCATACCCAGTGATCTGAGGAGCCTACAGGGAGCCAGGTGGCTTTGGAGCAAAGAACCACCACAGAAAGATCCTTCACCTTTCCAACAATGGAAAGACTCTGTAAAACCAGGAGAAACTCTGAATCTGTTGTCTATACGCTTACTCAGATGTAAGAAAAGACCTGCCAAAAGAGGGTTAAATCCTACAGATTCTCTTCACCTCTCCTGGTGCTACAAAGAGCAGGGCAGGGACAGTGCTGGCAGCTAACGTGGGACCGGGTGGGAAGAACAGGACGCAGCAGCACTATCATAAACACCAAAATAACTGCGATTGCCAAGATTTTGAATGATAAAATTCTGTATTTATACAACTAATTTTCCTGTGGATCTTGTTAATCTAAATCCATATATTAAGCATGCTGACTGACACACAGTGAATAGCTCAGTAATTTCTTCACCTCCAGAAAATACAGTCCTATGTCGAGTTAAGTTTGAAATTGATATAAAATTGGCTTGAATCTTGACCTCAACATTAAAACATTTGGAAAAATGTCTCCATCCAAAACGGTAACTTAAACTACCATAGCACATAGGGGAAAACTGAAGCCCAATTCAAAGGCGATACATAAACGCAACACAATACCTTACGCTCTCATTAAAAAGTTGTACGAATTTCAGATTATGTTTTTGTACAGTGGAGTTTCTTCAGGTCTGAATAGTCCGTAAGAATGAACGGAATCAAAATCATACACAGAGAAGCTCAATAATTTTTTGTTGGATTTCCTTCTGATAAATTTACCTTTGCTATTTAGAAGTGGAATTGGCACCTACATTACTAAATATTAACAAATTTTCTATAGCAAGTGACTGAGAAAACCAGTACAACTCAGCATTACACGTTTTTGGGGTTTTTTTTCCTTTAAATCAGATTATGTGCATTGTGTTTAACTTTGAAAACCACAGTTTTCAAGTGAATGTGATGAAACTGAAAGACTGATAAATCAAGAGTATTTTCTTTCTGCAACGAGGTTATCATGGAGTGCAATTAGTGACCATGAAGTAATCCAGTTTGTGTCTTGTGTCTCTCATCTCCTCGCCGGAGCAGCTTGCAGCTACCTTACACTCTGAGGTGCCTGCTGGATATGATGACATTTTCTTCCAGCTTTTATGCTCAACTGGAGCTGATTAAAACAACACTGGAAAACCTGAGTGTGAATGTTTTTAGACAGTGAATACTAACCAACCATACAGCATTTCTTAGAAATACAAACTAGCTCATGTAAGAGCTTGTTGAGACTAGTTTATATTAATCTATGCTGAAAATTATAATAATACTGAATTTTATATTTCTTTCCTACATTTAATGATCAGTAGTAGAATTTTACTGGATTCACTAATCTATATAAAATCAAATTCAAACTATGCAGTTGCTGCCATCGTTTATGCCAGCAATGATAATTTACAGGTGTTCAGACGTTTGCAAATAAACTTAATTGAAAACTGTAAATCACCATATACTCAAAATGTGTATCGCATCCCAAGACAACAGAAGGAATTGAAAATGAGCAGCCTTCTGCAACTGAAAGCTTTTTTCCGGCAGACAAACAGGAAAAGCTAGTGACTCAGCTCCCTCGGATTTCATAATAACCTTGTGCATTAAGTAAATGAATATTTCATATAAACCTAAAGAGAGCACACATAGTGTTCCATGCACAGAAAAATTATGTGGTCCTGTTGTAAACAGCCCTAATACCATTCAAAGAGACGCCAACCAAGGAAAATGGACTGAAGAGGTGAGGGATGGGACAGTGGGAAACCAGAGGATGAACCAAATATGTAGCAGGAGTTTTGCCAGCGTTTTGCCTTTTATTAAAATCAAATCAGTTTAACATTAGGATTATAAATCGAACAAACAGTCAGGCTTCCTCACCACCCCCAAGTCATCACATAAATCAGGAATTACTTGCCTGGAGGAAACAAGCAAGAGCCTAAGCTAACACGGACACCGTGTGGAGAAATAAAAAAGGGGGAAAAAAATAGAGAGAAAGGCTTTTCATTAGTCCCCGTACGTCCCTGACACAGGCACCACACGTGTACATTCATGCCATGGGTACAACAACCAACAAAACCCACAGGCTTCCCACAGTCTGTAGGGTTGCTGCATGTCCTGCATGCCCAACGTCCTCCCAGACTCCGAATCCCCGGAAGCCTTCAGCAGGAAGAGGGCACGCTGGAGATACCTACGCAAACAAGCTGTTCCCAAAGCAGGCGGTGGCTGCTCTCTTCCCCTTGTCTGTGGAGCACTTGCCTGCACACACACCCACCCCACGCCTGAGACCCAAACAATCTCCTCTGCAATGTCACCCTTCACCCAAAGATGGTCTCCAAGAGTCTCCAAAGGGACAAAGACCAAGACTGCGAAAGAAATTCATGGGGCGATAAATCCATGCACCTCTCAAATAAACCCTCCCATGCAGGTGGCCACCGGTGTCGCTGGACCAGATTTTGAGGGCCAGCACAGGAGGCTGATACCGCCCTCCTTTTGGGGAGGGCGACAGGAAAGGAAACCTCTCCCCATCTAGCCGCAGCCACCACTGTCCCTCCCTCTGGGCCTGAGGTTTTCAAGCCCAATGTGGAGGGCTCTGCCTGAAGAACCGGCACAGATAAGACTACCAAACCATGAAACACCCTCATGAAATGGGAAACTGCTGAAGTTTATGCAGGTTGGTTTAAAAAATAAAGAAAAAAAAAAAGAGTATCAAATTGAAAGAAAGCAAAGTAGATAAGAACAGAGCCCATGACGAAGTCATGGAAATGAAAGGATCTCATCTCAGCTGGTGACTGAGGAGACCAGAAGAGTTAGGACTCATATCATCCATTGTCGTGAAGAGTCGCCAGATGATATCCTTGTTTTTATGAATGCCGCTGACAAAAACGCTCACATACTGAATTGTATTTCCCTAGTGCCTTTTGTCTACGTACAATGGGTATGCGCATTGCTTGTTCTTCTGGGTTTGATGCTTTTTTGCAGGCACAGTCACACACTTTTCTGAAATCTCTCTCTGCAAAATGAACATAGGTGTTCAAATAGAATTGAGTTGTATACAGGGAATATTTTCTGGTAGCAGATGCGATTCACCTGAACTGGATCCTTTGAAGTCAGATACATTTCCTTTGAATGCATAACTTCCTTCTCTATATAATTCTTCACTGTACTCCTCTTATAATTTCATAAATCTCTAAACAGCTTAAAGTTAGTCGGTATAGATACGCATAACATTTTTTTAGCCCTGACATTAATTCCATCATATTCTAGCTTTAACATAAATGGTATGTCCAAGTTTTTGTTCATGACTTATGTAATGAAATAGCTAATGATTAAACAAACCCTCTGTTTGTTTCCTGAAAATATTCTCCAACCTATACAGGAAACAAAAGAAGTCAAACGGACTCCTCAAAACAAGTTTAACATTTTCCCATTACAAAAATGACACTGCCTTACAGAGAAGAATGAAACATCTTCACGTAGTGGGGTACTGCACACACGGTACGGAGGCAATTCCTTTGCTTGAAGAACAAAGTGCACCAGTCTGCACAATATGAAATATCATTCTATCTGAATTCGATAATCATAGAATCATAGGATACCAAGTTGGAAGGGACCGCAAGGATCATCTGGTCCAACCTAATAATAATCTTATTTCCCTCTTTCTATTGTGGCCTCCTTTCAATATTTAAATATTTAGGGTAGGACAGCATAAAGCAGAAGAACCATAAAATTACTAACAGTTCAAAATAAGGCCCTAACCATTTAGGTGTAGGTAATATTGGAATGTGTCTCTCTGACACAAAATCACTCACGAAAGCTTCTCTGAAACTTCCCACTGGTGTGAAGTGATGAGTTTCTACCAAATTAACAGGGTGTTGGAAGTGTTCTATAAGCAATCAAAACAAACAAACAAAAAATCCTAGAAACTACAGCATGCTCACATGACATACCATCAACCTGTTCAGTAAATAGATTTTTTTTAAAAATAGAGGAAAATAGGTATCACAGGAGTCTTGAGAGATACCCTGTCCATCTGCTTACCTCAAAGCAAAATCAATTCTGCTGCAACTGTTTCTGATAAAGGTTGGTTTAACACATTCATAAACACTTCTGAAAGTGGGGAATACACAAGCACCACCCAAGCAATCTATGCCAGTGCCAGACCATTATAAAGCCTTTTTTCCCTAAAATCTGAACTAAATCTCCTTTGATCCTATTCCACTATTCCCTTCCTCTTTGCAGACACAGTTTGCACATCTCTCATTTCCCCCCACCCTCAGCCTTTTTTCCCCTACCATAAACAATCCCCATTTTCTTTAACTTTTTCTGCTAAACCATGTTTTCGAGACCTCTAATGAATCACGTCGTTCCCCCCATGACTCTCTCCAAATGTTTACACTATTTCTGGTGCGACGTCCAAAACGGGATCCAGTGCTCCAGTTGCGCACAGTTACAGACAGAACCTTTCCTACGGCCTTCTGCTGTGAATTTAAAAACCGCCACCAACCCTCTCCCCACCTCCTGCCCCCAATTTCTACTGCTACACAAGCTGGCCTACCAAGAGTGGAAAGAACGTGCAACGCAAGCATCTACACCGCTCACCTGTTTTTGAGATGTGCCGCCAGGTCACATCGCTGCATGACCTCCTGACACACGGAAGAGAAGGGGCACAAAACAAATAGCTTGTCTAACAGTTTATGAACAAGAATGCTGGATTTTTTGCAGAGTTTAAAATGGAGTCTCTTTCGGTCCAGCGGGCAGAAATCCTTCTCCTGCAGAAAGTTCCTTAGGCACTTGTAGCAGAAAGTGTGTCCACAGGGAGTGTCCAATGGCTGCAACAAGGGCTGAAGGCAAATGTGGCACACCAAGTCGTCGTCCACTTCGTTCTGGTAGTTGTAGAGGTGGTTCTCCCTTGTCCAGTGCTGCTGGCCACACTCGAAGCACAGAGGGTTCAAGGAGGCATTCTGCTCCACCGAAGCCATGTCGTCACCTGTAGTCCCCATTGTACAGCTAAGAAGGCTGACGGATCCTCCTCCTCCTCCTCCTCATAGGATGGGGTTGCTCACGTAAAGCTCAGAGGAAAGCAACTTCTTCCAGGGTGACTTATGCTCTTCAGTCACGTGTCATTTTCTGCAAGAAATAAAGAAATATAAATTAACCATTTTGAATGAATTATGAATGTTTTGGTCAGAACTTTTGACTTCTTCTGGGTTTACCAAAACACAACAGCTAGACAGATTAACAGAATATTCCTGTTTTCTGTAAATTTGTCATAGAAGAGAGCAACAAAAAAAAAATCTGTAAGTACGATTCCTTTTACAACATAAACATTTTACAGCTTCATAACAGCTGCTGCACTGCACAGTTTTCACCTGCAAGATGACCAGTTTGTGACAGCAAGGACACCGCATTATGCAATGTCACACTAGAAGCATGCAATTAGTGTCTAGCACAAAAATACCCTATTGTGTAATAATGGTTATATGACCAAGTAATTAAATGTGTTCTTTAATATGAGATTATGATTTTAATCTGGTCCTTCTCTCTTTGTTGGATTTTGACTATTAATGTAGAATATTACACATTAAAGGTCTAAATACACTGCATTAAAAATAACAGCAACAAACCGCTTACCCTGTTCTTTCCATTAGTAATATTGCATGTATGTCATCGCTTACCTTCAGGTTTTCTCTGTGGCTTGCTACACAGTAAGAGGGACTGATTCTATACAATATGCCACATTTGATTTAGTACAGAGGCCGGTAATAAAAATATGGAATAAACTAATCATATGAAGCCATTAGTTCCAAACAACTAACCTGTTTCGCTTTTTATCTAACAAAATTACAGCATACTCCATGTGACGATAATCATGTCAGTCAAAGGACTGTAAGTCTGTCACTGTGGGATTTATTTTCTAAACTTCATAAGTTATTAAACTTCGCCTCTCTTAAAATAGCTGCCTGGTCAGGAAACTGTGCAGCCATCAGTCTGCATTTCCAAACACTAAATCCTTACCCCTCCCAACCTTATTTACCCTTCTCTCCCTTACACAAACACATTGCTTGACACTCACAGCAGGATGATTTAGAAAATAAAACAAATTTTCCCACACTCTTAAGAGACCTCCTCGTTCGTTAGTTTTGGTAAATGTTCTCATCGGTGGGGGAAATAAAAAAAAAAATAAAATTTGAGCAATGCTTACTTTGTACCTAAATTCTTTATTGCAATTCAGCAAGCAACGCTCATGACAGACACTTACTGTGTTCTAGCAGAGTAGTAGCAAGCACACGGAGAAATGAAAACTGCTAGGCTAGGTACCAGCCCGTCATCTTTATTTTTAGCTGCTGAAATGTGGTCGTAAATATATTCTGAAATCCATGTGGAACACATGCATTTCACCATGTCTTACTTTTTAAGAGAATCCCCTGTTTTGGTTTTTGCCCCTTAACCTCACACAGCCAAGCACAAGACTTAGTGCACATTTTACAAGGATTATTATATCCTTTGACGCAAAAAGGATTAAATAGTAATTTGTAATCCAGGCTTCTATTCTGCCGTGGAAATTGATGCTCATCACTGCCCTGCCTCGTAGTAGATAATGTGCACCTTCTGGAAAGGATTTCACCAGGGAAGAGCATAGCGGTTCTTTGTTACTGGAGACTAAGAATGCAAAATGAGACCCCAAAAGAGATTACTCAAAAACCAGTCTTAAACGTATTATGTAAGAGTTCAAAGATTGGAAAGCAGATAAGGAGAGCCGCGCACGGGGCCCTCGTGCTCAGGCCGCAGCTCGCTCGCTCTGCATTCCTGCTGCTGGATTAACGCAGAAGGGATGAGACCCGTCTAATGGCCGCCCTTTATGTAACGCAAAATAAACCAGATAAACGTTCTAGAAAAACGCTGCATTGATTTGTGACTTTACCAAATTATTTTGCCGCTTTGGGCACCAGGAGAGGAATAGACGGCACATGTCGTATTGTACTTGGGGGTACCTGCAACACCAGCAGGTAGGGCAGAGGAAAGGGACATGCAGAATGGGCACAGAAAGCCATTTTAAGACCGTGTTGCACAAACACTAAACCCACTCCTACTATTGACTATGACCAGGACTCTTCCTCCTCTTCCCAGTAACCCGGGTCCCAAGAAAGGAGCAAGTCCTACATCAGCAAGGCTACGGAAACACCCGGGGACCCTTCTGTGTACTGCAGTTACGGAGCTCCCGTTATGGACCCCTGACAGTGAGCATCCCAAATTCACCTTCTTGAAGGCTTCTAGCATTTCTGTCCTTTGAAGTCTACGTGACTCACATGGCAGTCTGCTACAGAGCAGCAGCCAGTGTCATAACGGTAAATACACCTGTGAAACACTTTGGCCATATACTTGCTACGGTCCAAGATACCCACACCCCTCTTTTGGAAGGTTGTGATTAAATTCTTTTATGCGTTAAAAACTTTTTTAAATAGCTTACTATAAATTTTGAACAAAAAGTCAAATAAGAAAAGTTATTGAGAAGACAAGACTTTCACTGTCGTGTTTTAAACTACCACGACAAGCCTTCTTTCTTAGGAAAGGTATATCCAGAGACACACTCTATTTACTGAAATCCCAACAGATTGTCCTCCGTGAACTCTCTATTGCCCACCACTGAAGGAGGTGAGCAGACAGACCTGCTCCTATGACTGCCCCATCCCAGTGTCTTAATGCCGCTGGTGGAGGGACAAGTGCCCTTGGCTGTGCTTTGCTGCGGCGGTGCCACTTCAGGCCAGGGGCAGGCTGGTGGCTGACATTGCCTCCAGCCGCTTCTCAGCGCTGCCGGTGCCCTGTTAGCTTAAACCATCGCTAAATGCCATACAAACTAACCCCACCACCTTTTCTGCAGCTGACGTGACCGCCCCTCCACCACCTCTCTGCCAGTAGAGCTGCGGGAGAAACTGATAGTGGACCACAACATGAAGATTAAACAAACAAACAAACCAACCCAAACCAACCCCAAAACTCAAAAAAACCCCACTGAGATTTCTTCACTTTCGTGCCACTGCCTGCTTCCTTCACCGCTGTGCTGCATTCGGGGCAAGCCTGCTCCATGCCTGAGGACTCAGTCACCAGGATTTGTATTGATTATATACCACAGCTGCCTAATTATCAATTCCCAGACTTTTTACAGGCTATGCCCAGCGCAAAATATCAATGGATTTACAAAGTCCACAAACACAGTATTTGTGGTCTGAGCAACAACTGGGATGGCAGTAAGGTCTAAATTTCACGGATGTAAAGCATTATATTCCTGAAATCCACAATACCAAAACACTGCCATTTATAATACCCTACTTCAACCCTCTTTATGCATCCCTTATAATATTGCTGCTCTTATCGCTGCAGATCACCAGCTCCACAGGACAGTATCAGTTCAGGGAAGCTGCAAACAGGAAAACCGCTCAAAATTATAAAAAATATAAAG
This sequence comes from Anarhynchus alexandrinus, assembly GCA_008711295.1. Classification (NCBI taxonomy): domain Eukaryota; kingdom Metazoa; phylum Chordata; class Aves; order Charadriiformes; family Charadriidae; genus Anarhynchus; species Anarhynchus alexandrinus. The sequence continues at coordinate 2,207,973 of VUYV01000034.1, read as the reverse complement.
AGGGTAGAAGAGCCAGCCAGGCCTGTTATTCAAGTCATGTAATTCCCTAGGAAATAACTCTCCCGGGACTTCATTACAACAGCCGAACGGTGCAGGTGGTGCCCTGCTTTCAGTTTTAAATCACAATCCACTTGGGAACTGGGCAAGACTGGACATCCAACTGTGCAAATTTTTATTTTAATTTTTGAAGTGGAGTATGCACGAGAGCAATTTCAGACTGAAAAAGACAGCCTTATCCTTAGGCCTCCTCTAGTTCTGACTTACTGATTCAGCTAACATTCTTTGGAAAAGCTCTACCCATTTTTACAAAAGCATAAGATGTCAGGCTTCATGCCTACATCAGGTGTCACAAAGTTTATTCCTTCTGTCTGAATGGGCATTATGAAAAAAAAAACCAAAACCCGAAGAAACCACAAGCAAACCAGAATCATAGCAATAACTCAGCCCTTTTACTATGGATGTCTTTTTTTACAGAAGTCATAAATAATTAACACTAGTTTCAGTTTGAAGTTAATGGAAATATATATTTTGCAATTAATGCTCTCAGAGATTTAAGTAATCTATTTCTAAATTCTCTAATTAAAATCCTGAAGATTTAGAGCCCATCAACTGACTGTTCAAAATTTTACCCAAAAATGTGACTATACCACAGAACTTAAGAAAAATATCCATATTACCAACCGATCTCTCTAAAAATTATCTTTAATATACCACAGTTTCCTATTTTGTTTACTACCCTATGCAATTTCCTCAACCAGCAGCAAAGGTCAAGAGAACAGCCTTTGATGAAAGAGGCCCCTGGTCCTTTGCTGGACTCTGGTGTCCCTGTATCCCAGAACTGCTGGGATGCAGATCTCTCAATTCTGTGGCTAACAATGCTCCACACTAGAATGGACATCTTCTCACCGAGATGTATCTAACCACTGAATTAATGCCTCATGTACACTGTGTGCTTTCAACAGCCTGCAGGTGAGAAAACGTCCACTGGTATTTCCTGTGGATTCGGTGCCACCGGGTGCTGGCTGCTGCTTCTCACCCCACAAGGCTCAAAATTTTGGTGCCTGCTGACGGCACAGGGATGCCTCAGCACATCCCTCTGCAGCGGGGAAGGGAAGGGTACGGAAGGGTGTAACAGCTCTGGCGAAGGCTTCACGTGACCCTGAACTCAGGAAGTCCTTTTTGGTCATATCTGTACTTGGCAAAGAGCGTTCTCTTATCTATTGATTGATAACTCTGAGCGATAGTATGGTCATCACTCTGGCTCCACCTAAAAACGTCCCAGGATTTCTGAAGTTGCTCTCCATGGCACCTGAGCACCCAAGTTAGCTAGGAAGGATCTCAGAGTATCTAAATTCCCCTGCCTTGTTCAAACACCAGGGCAGTGAACAGGATCTCTTAGCAGCCAGGAGCGGATCAGCACAAGCCCCAGGAGAAGGAAACTAGAGAGCTGTTACATCCTTTGCTTAAAAAAACACATCATAACCGATTAAAAATTAGTCCTCTGTTCCCAGTCCAGTATCCTTCACAGGAATTACAGCATGAGGCTGATGATTCATAACTGTTTTCAAAGCAGACCCTAGCTCGAGTGGAAGAATAAAAGGTAGCAGAAACTGTAATAAAAAACATGATGAGAATAAATAGGTGGCACACAGCACCAGAGGGGAAAAGTGTTATTCCATGTCTTCCAATAAGCATGACCTAGCTCATTAGATACAATCTCTGCTTTAATATTAAAGCCATACAGCAAACAAGTGAAGCAGAACTAGCAACTTGTATTGACTTTACAATATCCATGTTAATTACACCGATATCTGAGGGCTGCGCTGTCTTCAAACACCAAACCCCAATTCGATTCTACTTCAAGTTTATGAGACAGTAATCCTGTTAGACTCTTCCTCTTTTGAAAATGCAAACAACTGAAAGTGTTGTCAAAAGATGGCATCTGGCAGCTCAAAGTCAGGAAAAAACCTACGAGAGATGCGCAGAGCACAGCAATTAGACTGGGACAGATTTCTGCTAATGCTGCAGCCGCACTGTCACCGCAGTTATCCAGTACACCTATTTTTTGTACCCATGAGCAACCCTTTTCCATGTTTTTTTAAGTCGCTCAGCAGAACGAGAGGAATTTTTATATTCACACTAAATAAAACTGTGCCTGAATGGTGACTTTGTTCCACTGAACCACAACCAGGCAGGGCTGGGCTTGCAGTAAAAAAACACCTCTCCACCGATGATTTCTTTGCCGTTTTGCTTGTCTTTTTGCTCCACCAAAGCACTGCCCACACAGCCAAGGCGTCAGCCCTACACCAGATGTTGACATGGCATCATCGCTGCAAAGGCAATGGGTCGCAGGTGATGGTTTTCCTTCCCCACCTCAGGGGTGAGGTTTTGTACACGCAACATCCTAAAAAAAGATGTGTGCGCACGCTCCCCTTGCCAGGTATTTCTGGAGTACGGCATTTTCCCAGGTTGCGGAATGAAACCCTGCTTAAATCTGGTGAATAAGGAGCATTTGGGAAAATTAACAGGACCGTAAGTTGTGTTCGGTATTTGTGGAGTGCTGCGTTTCCGCGGCAACGGGGGGCTACGGCTTTAATTACCGCTGTGCCGTTAAGGGCCCCCGCTGTACAGCAGCGTGCGGGAGATGCTGCCAGGTGGGGGGACTGGCAGGAGGAACGCCTGCGCTGCCCTCTCTGCCCCGCGGCTGCCTGCGGAGGTGTAGGGGATCCGAGCAAACACCGCACCAGCGAGGGAAAAGATGTAAAGGAAGGGGAAACGGAGGAGAAGCACAAGGCCATCCGACCTTAGGAGAGAAGACGGATGATGCCCACCTCCCAAAAGCAGCACCTCAAACCCAGGGATGCTTGACACCAGAAGATGATTGGAGAAAAGAGGTGGACATGGTGCCCGGAGATAAAACAAGTGGCCAGAAGGTTTTGCTTAAACACGCGAAGATCATCCTGCAGCCATTTTCTACAGCACAAATGGAATAGTTTCTATTTTGGGACCAGGAGATTAAAATAGCTTTACTTTAGTCAAATTGGTCTCGAATGAGACAGGGAAGATGAGGACTGTGACCCTATGGAGGTCTCTGCAACGAAATACCCATTCTTTGCAGCAAATACAGAGCTACATCCGATAAATCATCTCAGAACAGAAGAAAAGGAGACAAGAGTATGAATCTTTAACGAAGACACATCTACAGATTAAACTTTGCACATTCCTACTGCACAGGAGGAGCGCTGAAAAAGGAAGAGGTAAAACGCACAAGCCGAGCTAAACGAGAGCCGCCCAAGTTCGGATGGCCGGGCCACTCTCCTGCCCTGCAGGGAGCCTGAACCCCTCCGAGAAGAAAGGACTTGAACTCACATTCCCTTCTCCGCAGGCACAGCAGCCACCACTGCCCACCTTACCTGAACTCTCGCTCACAAGTATTTGCCCTTCTCTGCCATCCTGTTTCACAAGAGAGGCGGTGGCCGCCTTTACAATCTGCAAGAAGATCCATTTTCTGTGGGTACATTCAATTTTCTGCTGAGTGGAAAGAGAAAAGCCTTTTTTTGGGGGGGAGGGGGCTTACCCTGCTTGGTGTCAGAAGCCACCCCACCGCAGGAACCCCCAGATGTGGGACAAGCGCCTGGGGGCTCGAGATGCTCCCAGGTCTCCCAACAACCGAGCAGGTTTGCAGCTTTTAGGCCTGAGTGTATAAAACAAAATTGTCCGCAAAAAAACCTCCTTCAAGCTCCTAAAACCCTTCGCAGCAGTGAAAAAAAAATAAAAAATAAAAAGAAGCAAAGTGAAATGAAAAGTGAAAACAACCCACACCTACCTGCCAGCAGAGCCAAAGACAACTTTCTTTCCTGGGGCAAAGAGAGTAACGAAGCAGTACCTCATTACTGCTGTTGTAACAGGTGGGCTTTTATATCCAGCGGGAGCTAAAAAAGTACCCCAACAGTCAAAAATCCACTGTGAGGAGACAGTTAGCGAGGCTTTCTTCCCACTGACGGAGCAGAGGAGAAAGGCAAGAAAGAGTAAAGCATTTGCTTCTCCGCCATGGTTATTTTCCGCAGCGCAATCTGTCCACCAGCCCTTGCCATATGTGCCACCCTTTCTGTTTGGGGAGATGAAAGGCAGCGGAAAGCTGTCCATCAAGATGCTAAACCTTCTGGAAAGCCCTCCCCTGCGCACTCTGCCCTGAAATGTGGACTTTTGTGGATGAAAACACTTAACTAGATTAAACGTAGCTGGTTCCTGGATATGCACAGAGACAATTTGATTTGATTAATTCAAATTTTAAAGAGCTGAAGCAATTCAAAGAAAATAAAGAAGGAAGAGGTGAGCTATGTTCCCTTTTTCTGCTCTTTTGTATAACCAGCCCCCATCCTTACGGGTGTGCACAGAGAAAACTCAGGGAGACAACACTTGCATTAATCACAAAATGGCTTTGATGACAGAGAGAAGCTGGGGGTGGAAAGAAGGATAAAAGAACTTTCTGGGTAGTTAAATTGCAGGACTTACTATTTTCAGGGAGAAACACCAGCCCCATTTCTTCCTTCAGGCACATGCCACCTTGTGTTACCGTGTAACAGCTGGACTCCCCCATCAACCACAGCCCCAGTGATGGTGGAAAGCTATTTTGAAAGGTAAACCATGCTGTTACTAAGCAGTTCTTTAACTCGGCCACATCACAAAAAAAATGAAGCCACCCCCTACTAAGCTAACAAAAAAGAACAATCTCTCTCAAAACAAGGATTTCTAAGATCTGTGTGACGGAGCCAAGAAGACACGCTTTAGAGACGGCTCCGGTAAGTGACAAGTCACATGCTGTCCTTCCTCTGCAGGAAAGCAGGCAGAGTCCTCTGCAGGAGCGAGCGCCCATCGGCTGTGAGGAACCCATGACAACCTATGCCCAGAGGAAGAAACCTGAAAGCACAGGAGAAAAGAGTGCAGAGGATGGTCTAGACAGAAGGTTTGCAGCTTCAGCCTCCAGCCTCAACCTGCCAAACAGCACCCCGGCAGCTCAGGAGCATCACTTGAAGAGCAATCCCCTTAAACCGGTCTGCCCAGCCCAGAGACTGCTTATTTTCTCCCTAATGAATGAAAACAAATATCACCACATCAGGACTCTCCAAAAAAGAAGAAAATAAAAGCCTTCTTAAGCCCACAGTCAAAAGAGCGTTTAGCTCGGGCTACCTACAACGCAGGCCAAATTAGCCAGGAGACAGGACTTGCTCGCGAGCAGGGGTACCACATGCGGAGTGACGGGCTTACCCGCGACACCACCCCACCAGGTCTGCAGCCCAGGGAGCAGGAAAAGCTGTGCCGGCTCCGGCCACCCCTTGGCACGCAGGCGACTCGTCCTGGAAGCACTGCCATGCCTGAGCTGTCCCTACCCGTGCCTGGGAATGACGTTAGGATGCCATCCGCTAGCTGTCACACGAACTGACTCCACGATAAGGGCAAGTTCTTTGATTCTTAACGCTTTAGGGTGATGGCTGTGCCTCTCCCTGTTAACTCTGCTGAAGACATTTCGCTTTGCTGCTGTGCATAACTTATTTTCCACCTAATTTCCAGGGAGAACTTTCCTTCTGATCCGTGTAAGAAGGTTATTTTCAGAGCCAGCTGCCCGACCCAGCTTTGAGCACACAGGAAAGGCAGAGAGCGACCTGTCCTCATGCTCTTTTGTATTTATACAAAATACCCCCATAATATTTTGTAGGATGCTTGTCAGAAAATAAAAAGTCTACATTGAGATCTTCTGCTTACACCCTCTACATGTACATGTACCGTAGCTCAGACAGATGTACTCTGTACACAGATACTGAAAATAAGTGGCTCCACACACCATCAGAATTTACATAACAAGAACGTGTTAGATCTAGAAGCTGTAGTCTAAAATATACAAATATTATCTTAAATAAAAAACATTTAAATATTTTGTATGTAAACAGGTCTTTACATACACGGTAGACTAGTACTTGATCTGGGGCCTCCAGACAGGATTCAGAGAGGGAAGTGGACGTTGAGTTGACTATGTAAAGTCAAGTCTGGTAATACAAATTTGACAGAGACAAATAATATGGAAGCAAAGTCAGCACTGCATGTTTTTAGTCCACCTGTAGGAATCATATATTCTCCACTTCAGCCCTTATAATTCCACAGCCACCACGAAAGAGTGAAGACAACATCTGTTGAATTAAACAAACCCACAAAAACCCCCAAACATTTTTCCTAAAACATTTCCCTATCCCCTAACCATGTTTGTCAGCTGTTTATTTCAATTACTTTCCCTATTAGCTTGGCTGACTGCATGTTAAATATACATATACACATATATATATTTTTTAAAAATAGAATTTCAGCACCTGGGAGGTTTTTACAGCACAGTTATTTATCTGCCCAAGGTGCAAAGTTTGGCTGCTGCAGTGTCCCCCTGAATCCTGTTAGTGCTCTTAGAAAGCAACTCCTTCAGTGGGAGCACTGTTGAAAAACAGTCCTTTAAGATTCAAGTGAAAACGTTAGCAAAGACGCATACTAACACACAGTAAGCCAACAGGTCCTGGTATGTGTTCTCAAATGAGTGACAGGGGCTAAATATTAAGCAGCAATCTTCTGCTTCCCCCTTGCAGAATGAATAATGTGGAGGAGTGAGTGCTGAACTGCTGTTACAGCATTTCTGACCGCTCTCCTCGGTAGTCTGGTTCTCTTTGTTTAAAAAAACAAGATTCCTAACAAAGGCAGACAAATGAAAATCATTACCTTCTAAGTGAGTAGTACAAATTAAAATAAAATGAAAGGGAGAAGAAAAAAAAGCACTGAAGACACATAAGTGGTAGCACCTATGTAAACCACCAAACTGGCAGCCATATGCAGAAATTATATATAACAGATATATTTATATAACTATATATAAAGAAATAAACTAAAATAAAATAGTCCGATAAAAGTACAAGAGTGTTAAGTGCTCAGAGAAGGCTTCTTGTCCTACAAGCAAACAGGGGGAAGGGTCAGGAGAAGTTTGGTGGGGTGGGGAAGCATCAGGGCTCCAACTGCTACGGACATCTAGCAAACAAAAGCTGCGTTATTGAAAAAATTAGGGCCTAGAATTAGGAAAGGAAAATGCATTTCAGTTCTCAGATACTTACTCATGAATTTGCAAACCATATAGAAGACATTTACTCACATCAGTAGGGAATTCTGGTTCACCACATTTTGGGAAGAGAGTGGGAAAGAAGCGATGCACTGAAGAGCCCCACCAGGTAGGACGGTCAGATTCCTAACTTCAGGCACCACTTTTCTGTATCCGTGGTCAAAATGGCTCCAGCAATAGAGGCTGACAGAAGCATGCTACTTTGGGAAGGAGCCAACCTTCTCCTCCTCCTCCTCCTCCTCCCTGTCCAATCTCTTCTCAGCACGCTGAAATTTTGCATTTGAGATTCTGTGGGGGATGATACAATTTTCACTTCCTCATTTATTCTATGTATTCAACCCTTAAGAGCCAGCTCTTAAAATACCAGTCTTGCTTTGAAGGATATTACTTCATTAGCATTGCTTTTGGAAAAAGGTCTTTAAGAGGCAGACGATTCAGCCTCAGGAGTGCCCATCTTCTTTGCACTCCCTAACCACAATGCTCATTTTCCCAAACCAAGCACTTCTCAACAAGTTAGGTTAGGTTCACAGACATAAAAAATTCACACTCTCATTTATTTCCATACTTTTTTTTCCACTCCTAACCTGTGCTAAACACTTTCACATGTTTTATGCCAGATACTTAAGATGAAACATTTTTTAAACTTTATAAACCTTGGGGTTTTTTTAATTGCTATGTTGTCCAAGAGCCAGCAACCATCACAGACAACACTCCTACTGCACTGAGAGCCGTGCAAATGAACCCAAAAGATTATGCTGTCTCTGTGAGATAAAGACTCATGTTCCCATGGGATGTATCTCTTTTTCACAAAAAGGGAGCAGTGCGGTGCACCAAGACGATGAGACCCCAGAAATCCTACACGAGGTCCAGTGCTGCTGTAGACACTTGCTACCCCTTTGTACAGAAGAAGCAGCAGTAGCTGCTGTGTTTGATAAGGTCAGGTTAGCTTGATGCAATGGCACTCACATGCAATGGAGTACTTGGAAACAGCATACTTCCAAACTTCTCTACTCCTATCAGCAACAACGGGGATTCAAGGAATTAGTCAGAAGTTCACCTGCAAACTGCCGGTTCATAAAACCCAGACCTTGTAAGAAATAACTCAAACTTACTATCAAGTTCAGAGCAGTCCAGCAGCCCAGAGGAACAAGGTCTAGTGGGTCAAAGACACTATGCCACAAGTCATCCTCACCTGTCAGAGTCACTAAAAAGCTAAGGAATACCTAGAAAATGAGTGCACACTTTATCCTGAGAAGGGTCCCTTCTGCATCAAGCTTGTAACATAGAGAAGTACGAGGGAACCCCCACCAAAAGAAATAGTCTGGTCTATAGTTACTAGTTTCCAGCTAGACACAGACATTTGGGTCAGAAAAACAACTTTTCACATTTGTGTAAAGAACTGTTTAATACTGCAATAAAAAGCAGCCTTGATTTTCACTGGTTTTGAGAGTTAAAAAGCTAGTAATTCCAATTTAATGAACCAAAAGGTGGGCAAACAGGGTAATTAAAAGCCTTCATCCTGTCTTTTCTGTGTGCCATCTGAAAACCTGCAGCGCAGTCAAGAGCATGATGAGATTTTCATTCAAAGGAGACATCTTACTTTAAAAGCAGCAAACTCAACTACAAGCAACACTGTCTCTTTCTATCAGTCATATGGGATGAGAACACAGAAACAATAAATAAAATCCCAGGCAAGTAGTCTGCCTCCATATATTGAGTCAATGTAAAGAAAACATATAGGGAAAAGGAAAAAATCCTGAAAATGCCATCCTAGCTGAACAATTTTAAGATGGAAAAGGTAAAACCTTTCACAGAACTGAGAAGTTACACTAGAAAGCTGCTGCAATAATATAGCGTACTTTGGCTAAAAGGAGTCATTTGCATACATTTCCCTTTATAAAGTTCAGAACTGGAAATATATGAGCTTGGATTTACTGCTTGGCCATACAGACCGGTCTAACTGAATATGAAGCTTCAATAAGGTTAAATTCTGAATTGATACTTACTTTGTTGTTAAAGCATGTTGTGTTGCTTTAGCTTGAGCCAATCTCTACTACTAAATGGAAGTAAATACAAAGCTAAAGGAGTTTACCAGGAGTCTTGGTTGTTGTTTTTTTCACCAAGTATACGAAAATAAATCACTGCAACTTTCTCATATGCAACAGAAGATGGATTTTTTTTTTTTGGATGCTGGATTTGGAGAACAGCTCATCTGCTGGGGCTCCGGCTGGCTGGAGACCCATGTTCTACACTGCCCTCCCGACTCCCTTCAGACTTGTGAATGCAACTGAGGGGACACTTTGGCTCAGAGATTCCTGTTTAGCTGCAAACTGGGGGTCCAAACATGCCATAAACTAGCTATAAAACCTTGTCCCAAATAATTATTGTAAACATTGGTACACAGCATGCTTAGGGTAAGAAAATACACAAACAAAACTGTTGAACCTCACCAACATTTTAAAATCTTCAATTAAAAAACCTCCTAAGAGACAGACCTGACATCTCACTTGCTCTCTCATTTTTCTCTCTCCTTCCTTCCCCTCCCCAAATCCTGGAAAAACAGTGAAACAGGAATTACTCTTCTGGGACAGGCATTTCCACTTGAAAACATTAAGTAGAGTTATTTCAAAACACCTACACACTAGAGATCTTAACTTGTATTTTTCTACCAAAAATTCCTGAAAGCAAACAGATTTAGTAAAAAGAAGGAACAAATACATGAATCATCTTGTGTTTCTCATTCTGTTTTTCAGAAGTACATCATCCCTTTCTGTTTTAAAAAAAGTCTTAACCAGAGGACTTGTATTACTTAAAGTTTGCATGCACTGCACAATGAAATAAGAAACCTTTCTTGCAAGGTGGTTATAAAGGCTACCTGGAAGTTTACCAGGGTTTCTAGCATGCCTATTGGAAAACCTTATGGATAACTGTACAAGTATTACTACATACGTATCCTAGGAGACCAAAGAGCTTTTGCATTTAAGAGCTTATTTCCCAGCCACCCTCTCGATACACATCTCATGCATTTATACATAATACAAATAGCCGTGAGAAAGGAGGACGTTGGTTTAATTTCAGCCAGAACGTACACTGACCTCTGCTTATATCAGCGTAAATGTTTCATTTTATTTCACCTCTCCCTTCTTTCTCACCTTCTGAGTATAAAGATGTCAGAAATCTCACATAATTAATGAGATGTGTTTTTAAACTTGAATTTTACAACTGAGCAGAGCTAAAATTTTTTAATCTTTAAAAATTCATATACATACACACATGCAAATCACCAGAAAGAGCCTTTGTATTCATGCAAGTGAAATTTAGATTCCCGATCACAACATTTTGCAAAGCATCAACCTGTTAAATACAACATATCAGAGAACCATATAATTTAGGAAAAACCCTCGGAAAGAGAAAAGCAAAAAAAGGTAAAATTAAACAAGAAGCACAAACCAGCTAATTCAAGAGAGGCTCACTTTACACTTCAGCTTAGAATAGCCTACGCATCTGAAACAAGCCGAATGGAAAGCATTCCCTTCGTTTCTTGTTTGTCATTCTTGTCACAGGGTCTAACCTGCAATTAAGCACTCGGCGTCCAGCCTCCGAAGAAGAGCATCTTTAAAATGCCGAGCGGAGCCCTGGAAACACCCAGGTACGATTCCTCGGCAGCCGGCACCCAGGATCTGTTACAAAACCTGCAACCCGGAGCGTGACAGCCCCTTCCCTTCACCACCTTTATAGTCTACATTTCTTACCCTTCCATCCCAGCAGCGGCGAGGAGGGAGCGCAGCGTACCTGCCCAACATAAAGGAAAAGAAGAAACAATATTCTGTTGTTCTCCTGGAGGAGGGGATATCACATGACAACAGGGAACTTCAAGGAAAAAGGTTGTCGGCATGCCGGTATACACAAATTAATTCACTGGTGGGTAATTAAAACAGGGCCAGCCCCTCCTGTAACCACTAAGCAGCTCTCGGGGTTTGATTTACTTAAAGCAGTAAATTCAGCTAATCGCCTAACCTCGCACGAATACCAGCGAAGCCCTAAGAGCTGTGGCTCAGTAAATACGAACCGGAGCAGAAGCCAGCGTGAAAGATCTGCAGGCGCTCTCTTACACTCTGTCCTTCCCAAACCCTAAACCTAACATTAAAATTAACCGCAGGCTAAAATGTCGCCAGCAATTTCTCATGAATGCATAATGAAACGGTGCTACTACATCTAGCGCATCGCAGTTTTTGTAAGCACACCCGGCGAGCATGTGTGGGTATCACACACACAGGAATACTTACAATAACTCCACGTATACAGCAGCTCTACAACACATACAGGACATTTCAAGTCTCTGTCATGCTCTCCATGTGTTATGTGCTATGAATCTTAGGCAAAGCAACACAAGGTTTGCAAGAGAAACAACAAATTGGATTATATAACGTTATTTTTCTTTCCTCCCCCCCTCTATTTCGGAAGATTCTGCTTTTTAAAAAAGAAAATTAAAATGAAATGCTGAAACTGTTCTCAAAACTGCACATACTTTCTGAAAAAGCCTCAATTTCTGTATAGCTTTATAATTCAGTATCTCAATACTGGAAGGGTATTCAGTGCAGAAAGTCCGTTTTACATCCTGAAGTTACTCTGCTTTTGCCAATTAAAAAAAAAAGAAGAAAAAAACCCCTGTATTCTGCTTTTCTTTCAAATTAACTAACTTCCTGGCTTTTTGAACACTAGATATGCTGCATATTTGCAGACTCATAAACCACAAACCACTGTCTTCCACAGCAGCTTTTATAAAGTCCAGTAGATTGGACTTCAATAACTCCACTTTCAAATTGTATACTTAAGTATTTTTTTTCCATTATACTGGACATAATACAAATGACATGCAGGAGAGTCTACAGCCAGGTAGATGCAGTAACCACCATCTGTCCTCTCCCTTCATTTACTTAGTTCCATGAAGTGGATGAAAAAAAACCCTAGACCTACAAACACCGACATAAATCAGCAGTAGACAAGTATGCTCCAGCGGCGAAGGGTTCAGTCTGAGGTCTCAGTGGATGCTTCAGAAGACTTCTGGGTGGTCTTTACAGCACCCTCCACTTGAGAAAACACGATTGCAAAGTAAATTACCCATCTGAAAAAGTACCAAAACTGTTTTTCTTGACTCTTCTTGGCTTGGCATGATCTTAAACAGGCTTGGATAAACAGCATAACGAAGAGGACTGATGTCCTTCTGGTTCATAGGAGGGCTGCATGGCTTAGATGAGACATCACCCCTGGTGAGGCCACCAGAGCAGTTAAATTGTCTGATCAGAAGCGAGGCCCATTCTGCTCCTTCCTATGAGATAAAACCTGTGATGGTATTTCAAAGACCTAGAGAGCGCTATGGAAACTTTTGACCTCTGCTAGAGACATTTCCAACGGCATTAAAATGACGATGTCTATGATATTTATGCGAGGCTAGTGGCGCTGTCTTTGGGTTTGAGCATTTGCCTGTAATACAGCATTTCATCTGGAGAACCAATATAAACCAGTCCTGGCTACAGCGTTGCTCTGTCAGCACACCAATACTACACCTACGTGGGCTCCCTTTAGCACGCAAAGTGTCATTAATTAAAATAAAAAGAAAGTCATGGCTGGAAATGGCATTTGCTAAGATACCAAGATTTTTCACATGGGGATCTTAGCTGTCCTGTGAAATGGCGTGGTGAAATGCCACACAGCAAAGGAAGGGGGTAAAAGCAAACTTTCCCCCTGCCAGCCCAGCCCTGCCAACGCAAGGGTCCCTCCGAACCCCCCAAACACCAGCACTGCTCTCGCCGCCGTTGGCAACGGCGGAGGACAGCCAGGATCTGCCTGCTCAGCGAACGGGCTGAACCAAAATCCTGGGTTTGGGCCCCAAAACTGCCTTCAGGAGCCATGTCTTCAAAAGAGCCGAAGAGCTCAAGAAAGTATGTTCTACTCCTGAGTGATGTACATATTCCCTCCATCAACATGGGGTTCAACACACAGACTTCACAGTTTTAGCAGTGCTTTGCAGCAGGAAAATTAAGATTTTAAGATTTGATTTCAACTAAGCATGCCACATGATTGCAACGAGCAGCTGAATAATGAGATTTTACTGGAAGGAAAGAAAAACCCACCACAAACCCCCATATTATACTAACCTCAAGACAAAAAAAAAGACGTATTTCCGAAGGAAGAGGTAAACAACTTTTACCTTCATTAAAAAGTTGAGAAATGTGCACACCACCACTAAAATATAATTAATACACAGCCTTCAGAAGAGTCCAAAGGAGCAATTTAATTAACCACCCACTGATTTCATAAATGACAAGAACACACAAAGGTAATGGCACCTTATAATTGAAAATGTCCTGTTTATTTAGCTGAGCAATTGTGCTATTCTATGTTGTGCATAAATATGAGGAAACACATTTTGAACTTATCACATTTTTAACTTTGTAAGGTGTGACAGAACAACGTACTGCCCATGATATAGTCACTGTATACTCCACTTATTTAATGCCTTTACCTAAGAACCTCAAAGTCAGTGACAACCATAAAGGTCTTAACCTTTATCAACTCTTTTGATGGGCTTTTTCCACGCCCTCTTCAAAAACACAGAAAAGCCAGGAGGAAAAAAGCAATTTTATTGGTATGCCACTTCAAACAAACTATTGCCTCATGTAGGGACTTAGTAGTTCTCCCACTTTCATACAAAGGGATCCTCTGTAAGCCCCATGAAATATTTCTGTTGACGATCTTGTAAAACTCATTTTGCAATTTCTCACCCTTTTCCTTCACGTGGGAAAAGCTTCCTTTCAGCTACTACAACCTTTATTTAAAGCTGAAGAGAAGCAGCTTTTACCGAGGTAGGAAAACAACGTAACAAAATACGTGAAAGGCTCTTCCTCAGTTTTTTTCATTGGACTTTTCAGGGATAAAGCTGAACTGAATTAATATTCCTTCTTGCATTCACAAAACTCAAAATGCCTTTGTGCTGCTACATTACAACCATCAAAGTCTATTTGACTGAACATGAAACAGAGCAACATCTGAATTTATGAGCTGTCCATCTCTCTGTCTAATGGACACACTAGGAGCACTCATTTATACCTGCTTTGGGGCATGCATAATTTAAAATAACAGACTGATGAGACTCTTCAAGCATAGCAGAGCCTCCACTGGAAAGTTCAGCGCCAGACTATAAGACTTTCCTTACAGGACTGAACAACATACCATAAAATGAACCTCAGCGGTCCGACACCGCAGCAGCAGGGGCACGCAAGGATGGACGGATGCGGCTGCCTCGTACATCAGCCTCAGGCTCTCTGGTCCCCCCTGTCCCCACTATCAGCAGCCCTGGGATGACATCGATGACTTTACGTCGCATTGGCTCCCTGCCCACCTACTACAGGAAAAGCATTCCTTAATAGAAATGGCACCATTAAGCGCTGACCCCAACAGCATCGCCGTACGATGTATCCAGCTGAAGCGATTAGTTTGCGTGTACACATTAAATACACATTTCTGCAATTTTGCATCCAATGGTGAAATCTTCACTTATTGGTATTAGCGAGTCATGTTTACTGTTCCTGAGGGTTTCCCATCCTTAACTGTTTATGATATTTACTCAGTCTGTAGCAAACCATTACCAGGCCTACCTAGCCGTATTAGCTGCCCGTCAGCGATGTCACCAGATATGTAAACACCTTTAAAATGATGAAACCTCCCATTACTTTTATGCACTGCAGTTTATCTACCAATTACATGAGGAAAGAAGGGTTCTTGAATAAATACCATAAAGCAGCCTCTAATAATTTCTGTAACTCTTCTTTTTTTATGTCTTTCTAGCTTTCATGTGTTAACTCTTTAAGAGCACTCACATCAGCAAGTCCCAGGTACTGCCTGTGCCCCATACCCCAGCAACATCGCCTTTGGGTTCCTTGTTAATACTCCCTTACATTATCTCTCCTCGAAGGACTCTTAGGCACCTTGCCTTGGGACTGAACACAGAGCTGTCTTCCAGTGGTTAATCACGATGACTGCTGCATGTTTCCAGGATGCATTCACCCTGTGAAAATGGTTTAGATTTTATGCTTCTAACTGTTACAGAAAATATATTGCTTAAATTGTCATACATCATTCAACTGCCTGCAGCTTCCAAAATGATCTGGACTGCTCAATATTGCTGACTTGTTTCTAACATTTACTATTGCAATAAACTTTATCAGAAACGCTCACCTTCTTCCATGCCACTAATATATTTTGAAAGAAAACGATACTCCATGACTCCCTGAAAGAACTCCATTTACCCATCATATTCCTCCCTAACAACTGCACTCGAGGTTTCTCGAGTGGTCTTACAGTAAGAGCTCGTCCATAGTACACAGATTTCATGTGCTTGGTTAACTAGGTAACAAGCATTAGAAAAGAGACTGACCACAGTTAGAGAAAGGCTTAATCATACAAATATTTGTTGCAAGCATCGTGTCCTGCTGGGGAAAGCTTTCAAAGATAAATGGTGTTTGTGTAACTCACCAGAAGTCACCTGGGACGTGGGACAGGGGAAAAGGAACAGGTAGTCCTCTGTAGCACAGCAGAGCTCTGAATTTTTAACGAAATATCAGGACTTGCTATTGAAGAGAGCAGATATATCAGACCTTGAAGATGACCTTCCTCAAAACCTGCCTGCAGGAATTCCTGTACTGCTCAAGTTTGTTTCTTTCTAAATGGGTTAAATACTACCTATTTTCCCCTATTGATAGGCAGACCATTTTTTCCTTTTTATTGACAGGCAGATCATTTTTTCCTTTTTAACACAATGTGTTTTCTGCTACACAAGTTTGAAGCACCAGAGCCGTGGTGGTCTGTGGCTTGTTTATGAAACTGGTCCTTACTCTCTGCCCGGGCAGCCTGGAGGGGCAGGCAGCAGCCAGGCATCCTCCCTCCTGCCTCCCGGAGATCCTGGAGCCCACTCCTATGGAGACGCAGGATGGACGCGAGGAGGTAAGTTATTAAATGATCAAAATACATAGAGAAAAATAATTCATTTTCAATATTACACAGGGGATGTAAGTAGTTTATTAATTGCATCCTCTAGATTAATTTCTGCTTCCATTAGGTCGTGGCAGAGTGAAGTAATTTAAATCAAGGGATTTACAGCACTTTGAATTAGTTTAATAATACTAAAGCTTACTGTATATATTCAAGTATTTAACTCACGAGAGCTAGTTTTTTTCACTATTTCATAAGATCAGTTTAAAAATCAAATGTACTTCATTACCACTCCTGGTAGAGAACTTTATTTAAATTTTACAAGAACAATGAAAATAAACAATACCAATTCATGTTTAAACACAACTTAACCCTTTAAACTTAAAAGTATCAACTTAAATCATACTGCTTATCACTACAAAATTAGATTCTTTCAGTGCAGTAATATTGCTTTTTTGCCCTCCTGCCCTCCCTGCCACCAAAGAAGGCTTATGTTTGATTTCAACCACTGAACAGCCCTTCCATTCACTGGTATTTCACCACAGAAAGTCATTTTGGAAGTGGCAGAGTCCTGCCTTGAGCTTGAATTATTGCCACCAAAAATCTCGCCCTTACAAAATTTCCTTTGCATTCTCAAAATGAAGACGGATAGAAAATAAAGTACGGTCAAAAGTGTTTTTCAGGTTTCTCTGCAGATCAGCAGCTCGGCTGCCTCACTGCCGACACCCCTGCACGGGACCTGCTTTCATACAGCCCTGTCCCGCTTCGAGACAAGCCCACTCAGATTCTTCAACCCAGCAGCTCAGACAACATTTGTTAGCTTTTAGCAAATACCTGCTATTGACTATTTGCATTTCATGGGATTTCCCACAGGTTCTGGTTGTAAGAGCAACCTCCAGGGTGGCTTTCACCAGCACTATCTCATTTCACGTTTCCACAGACCAGGAGAACACGGATGCTCAGTTTCCAGGGCTCAGCTGAGGTAACTTCCAGCTCACAAAACCAGAACTTCTTACGCCATCTCCCTACATCTCTACAAGCATCACAGCTAGACGGTTATTTTTAAAACGTCTTATTTACGTGTGTTACCTGTTTTTAATGAAATAAAAAATGCGAGAAAATTATTCAAACAAAATATGCAGACTATCTGCAGCCTATCAGGCTGAAACAGGCTGAAAGAGTTGGGGTTGTTCAGCCTGGAGAAGGGAAAGCTCCGGGGAGATCTTATTGCGGCCTTCCAGTACCTAAAGGGGGCCTACAGGAGAGCTGGGGAAGGACTTTTTACTAGGGCATGTAGCTATAGGACGAGGGGGAATAGCTTGAAACTGGAAGAGGGCAGGTTTAGATTGAACATTAGAAAGAGATTTTTCACTTTAAGGGTGGTAAGGCACTGGAACAGGTTGCCCCGAGAGGTTGTTGAGTCCCCATCCCTGGAGGTGTTCAAGGCCAGGCTGGACGTGGCCTTGGGCAACCTGGTCTAGTGGGAGGTGTCCCTGCCTATGGCAGGGGGGTTGGAACTCGATGATCTTCAAGGTCCTTTCCAACCTAAACCATTCTATGATTCTATGATCTGCTGTAAAACTGATCCAGCAAACCACCTTAGACTCCCTTAAGGACATCAAATGTCCTTAAACTCAGTTTTCTGAATTGAGAGTCCACTCTACTGCTACGTTTCCTAAGCAACTTCTTATAGAAGAATTACATTAAGAGTTGAGGACAAATTTAGTTCTTTCCACGCCAAAGCCTGCATTCACTTTGTGGCTTTATAAACTCCAGAATTGCTAAATACACGTAACCCTCTTAAATAAATAAATAAAGAGCCAGTGAAAATTCTTCTTCCACAATTATTTTGCAGTGTAACTAGAATGGTACTTCTCCTTCGCTGCAATATTATGTTGTGGTATTAACTCAAAAGTTCAAACCATTTTCATTTCTTTATTACCAGTAGCAATCTAGGAAATGCTGCCATCAATAGTAAATCTACATGAAGTCGCACTCCTCTGGTGCATTTTGTGCATAGCAATCAGTTCATAACGCAATCTTGTGTTGTTTAAAATTCAGTTTATTCTTCAATTACTCTGCTAGCCCGACTCTAATTTATTATATTTTCTGGTACATTTGATTTTGGATATTATGACATCCTGGCTCATGCCATTAGAGAGGAAACATAAAACGGTGAGGATGTCTAGGGACAGCTGAGAGTAAGATAGCAACAGCCTGGAAAATTAACAATATCACTGTCTCGGTGCTCAGCTAGACCTCTCCTGCATTAGCACTGAAAGAAATTTGGCAGTATTTCTCCAATATAGACTTGACATCCAGGAATAGCCTCAGAGGCACCATAAAACCTCAGCTAGTGCAGCGGGCAGCTCAGGTGGTGGGAGGGCGGATGGCAGCCCCTGAGCCCGCTGGGGCAGCTGAGCCATGGAAGAAATGAAACACCGGCCCTGCTGCTGCTCAGAGGCCACCAAAGAAACCAGCGTGGCTCTAAAAGCCACCGATACTATATACATTGATTTTTAAATTTTTTTTTTTTAGCCTTGTCTTTTTTTTTTTAGCCTTTAGTCCTAGCTACTGTTTCTTTCTCCCAGCACCCAAGGTGAAATGAGAGGCAGCAGCCAGAAGCCTTCTCAGAGCATCTTTCTTGAGAACCCCGACAGAAGGGAGGGCTTCACCCCCTCCTCCGGCTTGGCGACCGACTACATTAACCTTCAGGGCACGCTGCCAGCCCCACCTGCTTACTCAGGCTTTTGCCAGCATGGGAAGCTCTCACCGCACCGATTTGTCCTTCGAAGACGCATCCTCTTTTGCTTACTTCTCGCCTCCCCCTACTACATTTGGCGTTTGAACTCCTGCATCCAGGGGATGGAGGGGCAGTCCCGATGGGGAAACATCAGGCTCCTCTATTCACATCTGACCTTCTTCCCGACAACAGATTCTGCCCACTTGAAACATGAAAAACCCTCACGTTCCTGCACAGCTTGCTCTGTCCCAAGAAATTCCACATCGGGTTTTGAAAAAATTTACATTTCCCTTCTTTTGTCTGTTCTTCAGAAAGCCTGAAGACAGCTTGCCAAAACAATCCCCAAGAGCGATCGCTTTGCAGGGAAACCCAGGCAGCCGGACCCGCCAGAGACTGCCAGCATTGGAAAGAATTTCCAGTGGGGGAAACCTGGCTGGACCCAAATCCCCACTGATCATTTTGTCCTCCAGAATAAAACAAGCAGGTTACTTTTCCTCTACAGGATAGTAAAGTTTTCTCCTGTCTCTAAGCTGTCTTGTAGCTCAGGCAGTATTGCCGGCTCCTTCTAAACCTCATAAGCAGTAAGGATTTTACTAATGATGTAGTTGCTGCAACTCTTGCAAGTCATTTAAAAAGACAATGTCAAAAATTACATGTAGCAATGTTAAAACATGATGATTCAGGTTGCAAGCTAATTTACAAAATTAAGAAATGCCACTTTTTCGCTTACCCACTGCCTTTCAGTTTTCCCCACCCCTCCTGACCCTGTGTTGTAACCCAGTTGCTGGTTTCTGTTCAGAAGCTTTTTTCCCCAGCAGCCCAGTCCCATGCAAAGGGTGGACACAAAACGGAGCAGCATGAGGGATGCACAAGCACATTTCCAATGTTAGGTTGCCTGCTTTCACACTTTTAAAACCCCACCGCAAGAAAGTTATTGGTGCATGAGAAATGCAGAGTACAATTTTAGCTTGTGAAGTCTTACAGAGTCAGAGCAAATCAGATCAGGCCACACTTAGGTGGGATGGAGAACTGGGAGGGAGGGGTTGGGCTCTTCCCTCCTGTTAAGTGCCATCCTGTGCCCCAGCATAATGAAGTATCACCACCACCATGAGAGAAAATAGCTCCTCTCATTTTGGTGTGCAGGTACCAGGAAAACATACCGACCAAGTTCTTTAGAAGCATATGACAGCTTCAACTCCAACCATTTTCTCTTCTCAGTCCCATATACTCTTAAGGAACTTGCCTACGCTTACACTGCAAATCAATGCACGCGCTCCGGTGTCTCCCTGCACCTGCTCTCATCACCCTGCGTTGGAAACGAACCATGAATCAAGACCAGAGACTCGATTTCACTTCCCAGCGTGCAGCGAATAATCATCAATAATTGATGTCAGTTGGCTTCATTTGGGGCACTGCCTTGGGCACGCAATGGAGACTTAGGGTATGCACCAAGAAAAGGAGGATTTGTATAAAAAATTATTTGATAATCTGAAAAAAACCCTCAGTAAACAAAGGAAGTTTACAGATAATTGTATTAAAGATTAGAGTTGTCTTAAAACAATGCAGAATGTATTCAAGAACATCTGGGAAGAAAGATGGTAGTTTTAAAAGCAAAACCTTGGGGGAAAATATCTTCCCTCCTCAAAGAGAAAACAGTAATTCCCTTTATTAAATCCTAATCCTCTTCAATTCATGTTAAGGCAGAGCATTTTTTCCAATAAAGAGTTTTATCAATCTATTTAAATTCAAATTTATAAATAAATAAATATTAAATATCTTTAAATACAGTTTTAATATCTGATTAAATGCTTGGTTATTCCACCTTTTTTTGATCGCTTCCATTTTATTTCAAATTTGAGAAGCAGGCTAATTTTCACTCAGAAAACTGAATAAGTTTATTATTAAATAAGGACAGCACTTAACCTCTGGAATACAGAAAAATATATTATATCATGATAGCAAAAGCAATCTTATGGCTGTCTTTTTATATGCACCTACTCATCAGCTGGAAAATTAAAAAAAAACAACCCCCCTTCTATCTTATAAATGTTATTATTTTTCCATCACTCATTTACTGTTTTCCAAACTTTATTTGTGGCGATTTATGTGAAAATTCCCCCAATAAAACCCATATATTGTCCATGATAGTTTCTATAATCAATGTTGGTATTCAATAATATTTATATCGATCTTCTATTTAAACAACACATTACTGAAGCCCCTCACTGCAACTGCTGACAGCACCAGAAGAATAAAGTTACTCCACAACTAAGTAAAAGCAAAAACTACAGAACTGAACAACAATTAAGCTGATAAAAACATACTGGATCAGATTTCTGTAACGCCTTTACCTACTGTATTTCACCTTCATTCTTCCATAAAAAATGCTTAATGTTAGAGCTAAATTTGGAAGGATTTCTAAGTTAAGANAAAAAAAAAAAAAAAGAAAGAAAAGAGAGAAAAAAAAATGTTGAAAGAAAAGAATAAGTACAGGGTTGGTTTTTTTTTCCTTTTGATACTGTTTTATATATTTAGATATAGAAATTAAATTGATATACATGTAAAGTAAGTTCAACAAGCAGAATGCTAACCAGATTTGTACCAGCAGCAATTGAGCCCTAGCAAAGAAATCCCGTAAGAATTCACCACATCCTCATAGCTGTGGTGAATTCAGTGACTTCCTCGGGAGCAGAAGCAGGCAGAAGGGCTCTCACGCCCACAAAGGACCCCATGGAGTCACCACTGCAAATTCAATTGTACAGGCAAGCTGTAGGGATGGCTAAGTAGGACTCAGCATGTGATACATCATCTGAAAAATAGCATATATGGGATAGCAACTGCTCCTAACACCTGTGGGTGCATTGTAGTGAAGTCCCTTCTTGCCTGCATTTTCACTTAACCGGCTTAGCAGGTTTACAGGTATACATGGCCTCACCTACATCTAGAAGAAACCATCTTTCCTCTTTGACCCTTTGAGGCAAAAAAAAAAAAAAATAATCACAGCACAATGTTGATATTACTAAGTGAAATAAGCTGCCTTCACTAAATTTGAGACTTAAACGATACCTGTTGTGAAGTCCGTATGGTTCTGATCATTTGTAGAAGGTAACATGTCAAGCTCTACCCAAAAGTTCTTCATTCCGCTTCATAACGTCATGACACTTAGTTATGAACACTTCCTGCCTTCACAGCTTTTCAAACTTTTCAAAATATGACTTAGGAAAGCATTACACTTCTACAGCATTTCTCTAGTCGATAGCACACATCCCTTACTGCCGAAGAAAGAACTGTAACAGTTTCATTTCACACTCCAGTAAGCCAAAATTCTGCATTATCTCTCACTTTAGTGTTAATTTTCCCATAGATTCTCTTTTTCTGCTTACATGGCAAGACAGCTCAGGTCAAGTGCACAGACAAGCTGTGCTGCTGATTCTCCTTTTCACCACCACTGAATCACCTTCACTTTTGCTTCACCGGAAAGTTATTTTCCCTGCAGAAAGCAGGAGAGCCACAGCCAATAGATAAGTCAGCAGCTATCAGTCAAAATGCATTTCAAAGTGGGAAAAAAAAAGCCTCCCCACAACTAAAACTGCAAGTATTATTTATGCAGGATCATGCCCACGCTGTATAAACACACCACGACAGGTATATTTGCTGCTGTACATGCGGTGAAGCCTAATGCAGCTCGTGTCACGTCCAGCTGTAGACAGACACGTATCAAGCTATAGAATATAAAAGTATCAGCACTGAGCAGACATGCTGAGCCATCCCCCAGATAACAGGAATGAAGAGTGGTTATTTTGCCAGATGAAGTAGAAAGATACCTTTTTTTTTTTTTTACTGGTGATTCAAAAAAGAAACACATTTGGGGGTTGTCACTGAATTCTTATAAAGCTTTGTAATGTGTATGTAAAGATCTAACTTACATACCTTTTTAAAGGATTCGGATGAAATGGATGACAGATCCACAAACGTATCTGTATATTTAGCCTAATATAACCCGAATGAGATTAGCTTTACCTTCGGCATTTAAAAGGAATTAAAATAGTTAAGAAGTGAACCTAAATTCTGAAGGCATTCAATACTGAATAGCGTTTTATACTGGTTTAGCATAGGGCAATGATTTTTAAATTGTGATCTTTAAAACTTCAATCTTCATTAGAAGCAGCAATGACAGCTTAGTAATGGACTACTTGTGAAAACAGTCCAGGAATTGACTTGTACTAATTTTTAATTAACATAAATGCAAAATCTAGCACAGACATGGAACTGTTTTACTAATTCACTGGGTGAGCCTTCATTAGCTTCTGTCAGTAACAATAACTGGCAGAGAAAAACCCTCTGTAGCAAACAAGACATAAAGACAGGAAAAAGAGGCCAGACAGAAGGAAATTTCCCTCAACCTGCTCCGGAAGAACCTTGACTGAAAAAGTTTTTTTGAAAGTTTAAAAAGCAGGTTACTTCAATTAACAGGCGGGGCAGCCCCAGAGAGCGGCCGGTGTTTGGATGATAGCTATGACGCATGCATACTGTACCAAGGGTACAGTTACAGCTGTATGATCAGAATAGGGTTTATAGCAAACTTTTTGAACACAACCAGAAAGTTTATACAATGCATTAGGACCTATGAGGTCTTGTGATCTATCGATCAACTTTCACTTGCAGTTACTTCAGTCTGGTAACATGTGATTAAAAAAAAAAAAAATAGGAGAAAATGATGATATGGGGCAGGGGAACAGATCTAATAAAAAGAGGCAAGAACACAAGGAAGGGTGGGCTATTGGTAAATAAATGCATGAACTTGGAAGTAACAATAAGGCATCCTCCTCTGCATGAAGTAGCAATAGCTGTTACTGATACTTTTTTCTATAACTTAACCTCCAAACACGTAGAAGCAACTTTATATGGTCCATATTTAAGTATTTAATCTATTGCAGATATTTGGTGCACTACCCATGAGGCACATACAGATACCATCATCTCCAGCATCCTCCTTGAAAGGTGACTTGCTGCAGATGTAGGCTACCAAGCCCTGAGACGGACTTTGAATGTACTGTTCTGCACTGTTACTGAAAGCGGTGGAAGAACCAACAGTGTTGATGTCAAAACGTGGTTAGCTTAAAAGCCTTATGGTGGTTGTGGGTTTTCTTCTTCTTCTTGTTGTTTTGGTTTTGCTGGTGTAGCAGGTAGCGATGTCAATTAGGGGGATAATTTGGATGACATCACTATACCCGCAGAAAACCCCAGTATAGGCTCTTCTCTACTGCCGTAAGCGTATGTTGCTGATACAGCTTGTTTCGTCTGGGGACTAACACAAGGTACGCACACAAAAGCACATTCACGTTATGACAAAGTAAAATGCATCAACACAGAATGCTTGCTGATACCAGCCAAGCTTCTTTTTTTTTTAAATGAAGACTTTGTTCAGGAATGCCAACCAAAACTTGATACCCAGAAAAATCACGACACGCCTAGATTCTGAAATATTGCTTTGTGTCAGAAAAAAACCCCGTGGGTTGGTCCTTTCAAAGCAAACACAACATTCCTGTGGCAGAACACGACAGCTTATCCGAGCACAATATAGCAACCACTGAAAGCCGCTTTCCACAAACTGGTTTTAGTACACAAGTCAGCGACATTTTACCTCCGTTAGCTTTGCTTGAATTTCCATTTGTTTCTGTTGTGCCAAAAACCTCTGCTGTGCTAGTTTTCGTTTTCCTATGTATGAACTCAGAAATGAGGATTAGCACCAATCTGAAGAACAAAGAAAGTTTCAGGAAGGTAAGAGCTTAAACCCCTCCATTCACTAGTATTCTTTGGCTTTTCAGGGCCAAAATTTTGAAAAATGACACGGCATTAAGAGGGTTGTGTGTGGAGGAGAACTCGGATTCAAGCAAAAATTGCATGCAAATAAAAAAAAAATCTACACAATGAGTACAACTGCAAAAGTCGATAAAAGTGTCAATGTATAGGAGCACTGACTTGAACCCAATCATAAACTGCTTATTCCCAATTGTTTTCTAACCAGCCAGCAGCTGGGAACGCATGGCACTGGCATCCTGACACCTTCCACTGGGCTTGTGCAACCTCTTCAGAGAAGGTCATGGGAACACGCAGTGGCAGTGCTCCCTCGGGGGCTGGGGTGGGGAGCACAGCCTACAGCACACTTCAAAATCACTCCCACTGCAGAGAACGTACCAATGCAGAAGCAAAGAGCTTGCCGCTCGTTTTTCCCCACTGTGCTGAATAGTATCTGACAGCACTACACCACTCCAGGCAACCTGATCCAAAAGCCCCGCTTTGCCTTTCTGCAACTACTGGGTTCCTCCCTTCGCCCAGACACATACGGGTTCTCCTTTAAGACACATCACTCTCCGTTGTGCTCTGTTGCTAGAAAAAAAGATAAATACGTCATAGTTCCTTCTTCTTTGTGATCTAGAACTACTTACTACTACCATTTACAACATTTTAAAACTCGATCAGTTCATCTATCGGATATAGTCCTTGATTAAATTGCATTTTGCTCTACAAACAAGGGTTCTTCATAAAAATTCTGTACACCCCATCAAACAGTGGCTAAGCGTGACAAATCTCTGCAATGAAATATAAAAACACATTCTGGTGTCTGGAATGAAGGAAAAACAGCCAGGCAAAATGCAACATCTATCACTCCATCCCAAAGCAAAACCCAACTCTGCCTGGGCAAAAAATTAACTTCTGTATTGAGCTGACACATTTATAACCTCACAATTACTTTCTTACCCGATTTGGTCTGTTTTGCTGTGATGCCAGCAAGAAAATTCTAGACATTCTTAACAAAATACCACAACCCCAGAGCAACATCACAACTTGCTTACTTAAAAAAAATGAGGCTGCAAACGTTGAGCTACGTTACCCCAAGGTTCCATTTTTTAAATAAAAATAGTCCCCAGTAACTGGGTGGAAAAAATCACAGAAACGCAAAACAATTTAAAATCCTGCATGTTCACAAGTTACCTGATTTTATATCAAACAACTGCATACTTAAGCTTTTGTTTTCACCTTCTAGCGCACCGCTCAGTGTGAGAGACTCAGCGAGAGGCTCCCCTCCTCTTCCAGCCCCAAAATTACTTGTAAAACCAACATCAATTGAAATAAGCACCTACAAGAATACAAAGGATTGACATCTATGCACATTTGTATCACTAACAATACTTCAGAAATAAGAGAGACGCCTGTAGTATTGCAAAGCACATTGCAAGGATGAAGTCAGCTCCGGTACAGCACTGTATCGCAGCAGCAGGGCTGGGAGCATCTCTTTACGTGTCAGTAGATAAACCAGCCCCCAACTCCAAAGCAGAAGTTAGCTACCTATATTATCTCACGCAGAATACAGAACAGCCAGTATGAAAACACGATAGGTTTATCCCATGAACTTTCTGAACATAAATCCTGACCCTGAAAATATTTATACGCAGGCTTAACATTAAGCCTAACAACAGACCTACTAATTCCAAAATAAATACTTGGGTGTTTAACATTAAACATATGTAAGTGCAAGCATCTACAGAATTGGAGCCGTAAAAAACAAAAAGCACACACCGCAACATTACTATTTTTTATTGCTCCATAGACATCACGACCGAAAAATTACATCATTTAATACTGATATTTAACAGGATTTTCATCTTTGAAAGGCATTACAATTTCTAAACAACAAACTCCATTGACCTAATAAAGCAATTAAGCAGCACGCAATTCAGTGGGGTCACATTAAAATTGCTTCTGCAAACCAAATCAGCAAAGAATTTTCAAATATCAGAGACAAGCCACTGATGTATCAAATAGGCAACCAGTTTCCTCTGGTGCCTTTTACAGCAGGGAGCATTTTAAAACTGAACGAAGTCTGTTTTCTTATTAGTTACAGTTCTTAATATCCAATAGTTCTTTAAATAAGCAGCATCTTGCTAATTTAGGACATTAATTTATATTAATCCAATGTCTAGTACACATCACATCCTTACACATTTCACTTTGATATTGTTAGTATCACTTCACAGTTGCTTTCAAGTGTATTAAGACATCTTTAAAGAGTACAGAAAAATGGGGTAGAAAAAGAGGTTCATATTTTGAAGTATTTTCAAGCAGACTTTAGCTTTTAACTAGAAGCTAACAAACTTCTGCTGGTTTTTAGTGACACAGGCCCATAAATATATACCAAGACGGAGACAGGCAGGCTGTTCAGTGCAGGTAAAGCCTTATGAAAAAACAAAAGTTTCACTGAGGTCATCAGCACTTCCATGAGAGCAGACTCCAAACAAACGCCAAAGCTTGCAATGTCAAAGCCAACATTTTTGTAATTACGCATGACGGGTTTTAGTAAGCTTATTTTTTAACCTAACCTAACTGTCTCAAATACTTTTCCACCCAATCACCAGCTTACATTCCTCTTGCAAAGTTTCGCCCCTAAATTGTAGGTTAATTTTTATTATTTTTTTTTAAACAGAAGTTTCAAGTCCTGTGTTAGGAAATCACACTGTGTTTGCAAATCTCAGACCTGAGTCCAAGGCCCTGGGCTACCTCTTGCTGAAGTCACTAGGCAGAGTTAAGGGCCAGTATAGTTAGAAATCCAGTACCAAAAACTCTCTTTTTAAAAATATGCCTTTTTTTTTTCTTTTGCAATATCCAGATTTTGGAATTGTAGTAATACAAGCACTTTAAAACATAACATTACATACTCTTTTTATAAAAAAAAAAATCTAACTGGGCACAATGGTGTTCTTTGCAGCCTGCTGAATTTGGAGTTAATCATTTTATATAGCATTGTGTTCAGGGAAGAGAACTCTCTCAGTGAGCTGATCTTTAAAAAAAAAAAAAGGAGTAAATGATAAAGGACCCTATTAAGCCTTACAGTTCTAGCAAGTACACTGACATACCTTGTTTCCATTTTGAGGAAATTTGTTTTAATAAAGTCAGGGCAGCATATGGTACTAACATGTTTATTTTCCAAGTGGTAGGGACACTAACCGAAACCATCTGATGTTTCCTCCTAAGCCTCCTTGATCTGCTGCTGGATTGCAGCTTAGAATAAAGCATCGCGAAGCCAAAAGGAATTGGGTAGAGTAATAAATAAAAAAAAAAATCAGCGATTCAAAGTGTTTATTTAATGAGAGCCTAGCTCAGAACAGTTTCTCTTTTGAACAGAAGCTCAATTGCATTTATGATTTGAAATTTATTTCCAGAGACTACCAAACATACCCCAAAGCTAATCCCTAACAAACATTTTTTACTTTGCACACAGAGACAAAACCAAACCCACAGTATCATGTAATTAAAAAAGGAATTAAATGAAGCTCAGAAGTACTTAATGGTGGATTTCTACAGCAGTAAACAATCAGCGCCGTGCATTAGGAACATGGTAAGAAAAGTCACAAGGGACTGTCAGATTTGTCACCAGCACAGCTCCAGCAATTGGTTTCCCACTTAGTTGACGAATATTCTGTCAAGAGCACTGACAACTTTAAAGTATACCTTGTTAAAGTTTAAAAGACACCAGGTTTTAAGTTTTTTAAACCACATTTTCAGTGTTAAGAGCTAACAAACTTGGGCGGGGGGGGGGGAATGATGGAGAGCCCGGGTGAGAGCACGGAGGACTAGAGTTAACACTTCCCAATAGCTGCCAACCACACCGGCTTCGGAGGCATTTTACACACAGCCCCGAGTTCCTCTGGCGCAGCTGTAAAACACATAACCTGAAACCAGCTCCTGCGGCAGGGGTTTGCTTGCAGCTGTTCTTCTGCCTCCCCCGCAACCCGGTCATTTGACTCCTTTTTCAGGCAGCAGCTCCTTTAACAAAGCCACACGAGAGCAGCATAGGTGTATATTTAGGGACACCCACCCCCCCAAAAAAAAAAACCAAACAGGCGCGTTTGGGGCAGGTCCCCCCCCCAGCACCTCAGCCCCTACCTCAGCTTGGCGGGTCCCAGCCGCGGCCCCCATCGCCTCCGAGCAGGAGGAGACGGGCGGCGGGGCGGCCCGGCGGGCAGCGGCACCCGGCGACACCGGCAGGATGCCCCGCTCCTCCCGGGGGAGGGCAGGGCAGGGCCGCCGAGGGGGACACACATAGCGGGCCCCGGCCCCTCACCCGTACTTGTTGCCCCTGCAGGCCCGGCCCCGCTGCCCCCGCGGGGAGCCCCCCCCCCGGCGCCGCCGCCGCGGCCGAGAGGAGGAGAAGAGGGTGGGGGGGGGCGCGGCCGCCGCCCTGCCCGCCGGTGGCTGAGGGGAGGCTGAGCCGCCCGGCGCCGCGGCGGGGCAGGGAAGTTACTCACCGGCTCCGCGCCGCGCTCTCCTCAGCCGCCGCCGCGCCCCTCAGCCGAGCACGGCTGTGCCCGTCCGCCCGCTCCGCCTGGCGGGAGGCAAACTCCGGGCAGCACTTGGCGGAGCGCGTCTCCGCCGGGCCGGGCTGG